>JAOVYU010000042.1:33576159-33594202 GCA_025674565.1 Synodontis membranacea
AATAATTATAATTATAACTATCATTATTATTATTATAATTATTAATTATAAAAAATAAATAATAATTATAATAAATTATTATTATTATTATTAATTCTTTCATTTTAAAAGCATGGTAAATGTATGAGGATAATAATATAGTTAATTTGTTTTCATTTATTAAAATAAATAAATAAATAAAAACAGTCCTGTGCAAAATTTTAGGGACCTTTTTTTAATTATTATTATTATTTTTTTTAATTTAATGACCTCTGTATTATTGTGTCACTAAAAAAAAGCATTTTCTATTTTCTCTTTCTCTTGAGGAGAAATGAACTCTAATAGAAAAAAAAATTGTACGTCATTAAAGAAAGCAACACATTGTGTAAAATGCCGTTTTTCTAGAATAAAAAAAAAGTAATTTTCTGCTGAAAATGTATTGAAGATGCTCAGTGAAACGACGTATCGGCAAATTTCCTTAATGATGAATTGATTATTTTCTGTAATGGTGAGTCTCAGTCACTGCAGTCATCTTACAATGAGTCCTGTTTAGGAGTTACTGTAGGCACTGGTGTGTTTTTGGGCGGTGTGAGGAAACCGGAGAACCCTGAGCAAACCCACACACATACATTTGATCTTTTTTTGCATGCTCTCTTAAAGGGTGCCAATAATTGTGGTGCTGACTGTATATACATATATGTCTATGATCATTGAATTTAAATGCTAAATAATGGAACCTTGCGTTTCTTAGCAGAATTTTTCATTGCATCGAGTTAAATTAAGATTAGGATCGAATGAATTGTTGCTGTCACAATCACGCGTCTTCGCAAGCAAACCACCAAAAGGTATTTTATTTTATTATTATTTTTTTTTTTACATTCCTAAATCTATAATATCCTACATGTTAATAATTTAATTGTATTAATTTACATATAAATGTCTGTATTTTTTTTGTTGTTGTTGTTGTTTTTTGGCACCTGCACAGGATTTGAGAAGTTCTTTCCAAAGAGATCAGAAGCAGAACCCAGAGGTAAATCGGTCTGAATCTTGACTTCAAACATCCAGCTTAAAACAGACTGTAGGATAAGACTGTTTACAGCACATCTCAGTCGATTCATTTTCCGTAACTTGAGCTGTGACGGTCTCTATAGAAACAGCTCATTCACTGGAGCGTGTTCACGCTGATTATTTTTCTGTAACGGCGCTCCACCGAGTGCGTCGTGCCTCTGTATATCGTCCGTACTATAAATTATTCTTTAGCGGTGATTGTTTCCTTGCACGTGCGAATGAGTTCTAAGTGACGACTCACTCGGATTATGACTCCGCAGAGAAATCCAGCGAACCTGAAGCCCGACGAGGCGGAGGCGGAGGTGGAGCAGGAGCAGGTGGTGGTGAGAAGAAGGAACATGGCAGTCGGTGGTCTCGCAGCCTACGAGTAAATATCCCTCTTTTAATCTGACTTCATTGTGCAAGTTTTTTTTTTTTTAATGAAATAATCTGACATGACGGAGTATTTGTTGATATGGAGTTCAGGGTCTGAAAGATGGAAGGTTATTTTTCGGGCAGTAAGCCACATACAGTTGTTGAAGGAGGACATGAATGATCACAGTAATTTAAAAACACCTGATAAAATACTGAAATTTTTACAAAGTATTCCTGTTGAGCTAAGACTTGAGACTAGAGGCGTTTCAATTAAAGAACGAGACTTCATGGGAACGTCCGCAGCTTGTGGCGTTTTGGAAAAAGTCCTGTTTTTTGTTTATTTTCTAGAGTTGGATGTCTCGAGACCACTTTTACTTGGTCTTGGTCTTGTCACAGTCTCGACGGTCTTTGGTCTTGGTCTTGTCTTGGTCTTGGATCCCTCGGTCTTGTCTTGGTCTTGCTGTCTCAGATCAACATAGTGGAGTCAACAGTATCCATGATACACAACGTAACATTCGTTAATGCGACATTATTATTATTTCGCCTTTGGCGCCCTTTTGAAGTGCAATTTGATGTGCAGTTTGAGTCGGTATGTAGTATTTGTAGTTTGCATTTTATTTACATGACGTGTGCGAATGTCTTTGTATTGTTTAATTACAGTATTTTACTTAAAATCGTGTTGTTTGACTAAATAAATGTGACCATTGACTTTTAAATAACATCTGCATATCACGTTGTGTTGATTTAACAGGCCTAATCCATTTCAGGGAAGTTGATATCATACAGTGTAATTTGGCTACTACTACAATGGGACATGGTGCAATTTCAAGTTTATAATCATGTATCTTCAATTTGATGTAACAATTTCATCTACAAATTAAGTATAATTGAACTCAGTTGCATATTTCCCATTCTTTAGACAGTTGGAGGTGTTAGCTGTTTTGTCAGATGACTTTGGGACCAGTCAGTACCCGTCATGTCAGTCCTTGGTCTCGTCTTGACTCGGTCTGTCTTAGTCTTAGTCTTGGTCTTTTCTTGGTCTCGATACCCTCTGGTCTTGGTAGTGTCTTGATGTGGGTTTAGGCGGTCTTGACTACAAGTCTAATATTTGCTACAGCAGGCAGATGTGATAAACGTTAAACTTTCTGATTGCGTAACAGAGAGGCGTCCCGTGGGACGAGAAGCAGTTCTGGAACTTCCTCTTCGCCGGCGCTGGGTTGATGACTTTGCTGTATTTACACTTCAGAGATAACGGAAGAGAGATATCATGGAGGGAGTTTGTTAATTACTACCTCGCTCAAGGCCTGGTAAGAGACGATCCTTTTAAGATTTAATCTAAAAACCTAAAAGATTTCAAACTCTGACTAATGAGCATAAAGATAACGATGCAGAAACTCCAAAATTGTCGACGGACTTCAAAACGAGATATTTTTTTGGAGAAAAGTATCCTAAAGAAGTCATTTTCATAACTTATGTTATTTAAAAAGGCAGAAATATTGACACCCCTGAATGTATTTTAAATAAATGAAAGGAATAAATTAAAATGCATTTTCAGGATTTGCCTGGATATGTTTTTTTTTTTTAATAGCGATTGTTTCTTTTGGCCAAATCAAAAAAGTCAGCTTTATCATTATATTTCTGCATATTGCACAACTGTAACCTTGTTCAACATTACAGGAGGAGACTCCTTGCTGCTGCTGTGTTCAGGGTTGAGGATTCACCAAATATTAACTGCAGGGGTGCACTTACTTTTGAATCCAGTGTTTTGCAGAAAAAAAAAACAAAAACAAAAAAGTGTCTATAATTAGTGTCTAAGTAAACCTGTGCAGCATTTATATATTTTTAGCTCAGAATAGAATCAAATTGCATTTTTTATTTAATTTTAATAAAGAGTGCCAGTAATTTTGGAGACAGGAATTCATCTGAAACGTGTGACATTGAGTTTATTGATGGATTATTGAGCGAGTGAACGGTTTGCGTGCAGGTCGAGAGGCTGGAAGTGGTGAATAAGCAGTACGTCAGAGTGATTCCTGCTCCAGACGTCAACACGTCAGATGTGGTGAGTCTTTTTTTTTTTTTTTTTTTTTTTTTTTTTTTTTTCAAAAAAAAAAAATCACTAAAACTGCATAAATGTGCGTGCAAAAGTTTGTATACCCCAGGACACGATAAAATCGGCACACAAAGGGACGTGGTGTTATAGGGGAATGTTCATAAATTCAGCAGAGCTGCAGAAGAAGTTGAATTGTTTGATCATTGTCTTGTTGGAACATATTTACGTTTCATGCCGGACTTATATTTTATTATTAAAAAAAGAGAGTTCACCGGGCTTACCATTTCTTCTGGTTATGTTCTGAGTATAAAGTTTTCCCTCAGCACAGCTCTTCTTCTTCTTCTTCTTCTTCTTCTTCTTTCTATCTTTCATTGCTTGTGATTTCGTAAGCAGAGTTTTAAACTGCTAGAATATTTTGAAAATACATTACTATGATGAATATAAACAGTTGAAAGAATCAATCTTAGTCTTTAGTGATTTCGGTTTCAATCAAAACGATACAGAAGTCAGAGTTTTTTAATCTTGTTTTTTTTTTTTTTATTTTGAAAGCAAGTGAGACATTTTAAAATTCTCACGTCACACCTGGACAAAATATTTTCTCTTAGCGTCATTATGTATGTTTACGTAGTGTAATGATAACTCGGGTTATGTTATCACACTGTAATGTTATACAGATATACCATTTCACATATATATTTCACTTTTCCCCCCCAAAAAAAGTGTTGATAGATATATATATATATATATATTATTTTACAGAGCTATGTTTGGTTTAACATCGGTACCGTGGACACATTTGAGAGGAATTTGGAGCAAGCAGAGCAAGAGCTGGGTTTGGAGGGTCCAGACAAGCTGAAGGTTCTGTACAGCACAGAGAGAGATTGGTGAGTCTGTCAGAAACTATCAACAGATTCAAAACCATATATATATATAGGCATCCTATTTTTTTTTGCATACAATCTAATCAACACCTTCTGACCAATCAGATTTGAGAATTCAGCAGCATGGTGTAATTTCATATATCCTGTACAAATTATAATTTGGTCAGTAATCAGAAAATGATACGAGTTTAACTTAATTACTGGTTGCAAAGCAGCAAACACAATGTGACTGTTCAGCGTTCATTACATTTGGAAGAATACTTATTCCTTATTCCTAGCCTGTTAGTTTGCTAATATTAAAAATGTTAAGACATTTCTTTCCATCCTCTCTTCTTGTCCAGGTCGTTCCTCATGATTTTACTCCCGCTGGTTGCGCTGCTTGGTTTGGTCACGTTCAGCTCGAGGCAGTGGAGGTCTGGAGGATATCAGCGCAGGAGAGGAAACAACATCTTTCGGATGACCGAATCCAAAGCGAAGATGGTCAGAGACAGCATAAATGTCAGGCTGAAGGATGTTGCTGGCTGTGAAGAGGCCAAGCTGGAGATTTTGGAGTTTGTCAACTTCCTGAAGAAGCCCAAACAGTACCAGGAACTCGGTGCCAAAATCCCCAAGGTATAATGTGTAATGATGGCTTTTCTGTTTAACCTGGTGACGTGGCTTCTTGTTTCTTGTTAGTCGAATACATGTATCTGTTTCCCATCAAGAAGGAGAAGCTTTCTGGAGGACTTGGTACGCAGGAGACCTCGACGTAAAAAAAAGACAAAGTATAGAAATGGAATAGAAATGGAATAGAAATGTAAAACAAGAATTTAGGAGAAAGTTGAGAGTTAAGGTTACAGGACTGTGGACACGTGCAGGCTGATTTTCCAGATAGATAAAGTCTTAACTTTAGAGTCTTTAGATCAAGTCTTCTTTTTCTTCATTAGAGATAACTGTGGTTGATGACGTTCTTCCAGGGCGCAGTGCTAACAGGTCCACCGGGCACAGGAAAGACCCTGCTGGCCAAAGCGACCGCTGGTGAAGCTGGAGTTCCCTTCATAACAGTCAACGGCTCAGAGTTTCAGGAGATGTTCGTCGGTGTAGGAGCAGCCCGGGTGAGAGCGGTTAACATGAACAAATCAGGCGTTAAAATTGATTCATCATGCTTCATCTTTATCTTTATCATCAACAACGTCAGCGGCCATTATAAGAGAATAATCAACAGCTGGTTGATGTGATTTATCCCAGTGTGAAGCAGAGATGCTTATTATACAACATCCGTTATAAATATTAACATTGTTATTGGACCGGAACTAGAACTGAACCAGAACTAACTTGTATGAGATACAGTAACATATTAGAATGAACCCATATAGCTGGAACTACTCTCTGAACTGCTATTATAGAAAACGTATCAACAGCGTCTGACCAATCAGAATGAAGAGTTCAGCAGCGCTGTGCTATAACGCTGATCAGTTAACGGTTTTGCCCGATATAAACTACTCTTATTATATAGGGCTATAAAGTATAAATATAAAACTCTTCTGGGTGTTGAGAACGTTGTCATCGGCGAGGCTTTACATTCTAGCTTTACCTCTTTTTATATCACTTCTTATTACCATGCCATAGGTGCGGGACACCTTTGCGCTGGCCAGGAGACACGCCCCCTGTATCCTCTTCATTGACGAAATCGATGCAATGGGCAGGAAGAGGGGCCAAGGGCACTTTGGTGGGCAGAGCGAGCAGGAGAACACACTTAATCAGCTGCTGGTGGAAATGGATGGTAGGTTTAAACTGATTTGAAGGGAGCGGTTTGTAATTTTTAGTGCCCTTTGCTGGCTAGGAGGTAAACTGCAATTCTAATAATAGCACTGACGCACCTGTTCCCCTTCCCCATCACTTTTTTTTTAATTTTTTTTATTTTTTGATTGTATTTTATTAAATTTCTTAATTCTACTCTAATCTAATTCTCATGTTTCTTTATTTAAGCTGCTCTATTACCTTTCATTCTAATCCTCTTTTCCTTTTTATTATATTCTGTTTCTTTATTTACATTATTCTATTGTATTAAGTTTCCTTATTTAAATTGTTCTTTTTTTTTTATTTATTCTCTTCTAATCCTCTTTTCTATTTTGTTATATTCCATTTCTTTCTTTACCATATTTTCTTCTATTTTATTTAATTATTTTATATATTTAATCTTCTTTATTTTTTGCTATTTTATTCTATTCTGCTCTTTTTTCTATAAAAAGTACCATATTGTTATTCTTTTCTAATTTTTTTTCCTATTATGTTCTGTTTCTGTTCTGTGAGCTATTCTGTTCTTTCCTTCCTTTCGTTAATTTGTACTATTCTACTCCTTGTTTTGTTCATTTCACGTCTCACGCTTCCTGTTTCTTACGTGAATGCAGCAAAAAAGCTGCACTGATCTTTATTCCCCAGCTTTTTTAAAGGGATCTGAGTTATCTTCTTATTAGTAAAGTCCATGTGAGCATTATTAGTGAATGTCTTTACTGTTTTGTGTTTCGTATTTCCTCCAGGTTTTAACAGCAGCACTAACGTCGTGGTTCTGGCCGCCACTAACCGTATGGATGTTTTAGATCCGGCGCTTTTGAGACCTGGACGATTCGACAGGCATATTCACATAGGTGTGAATTCTTTCTCTTACATTCTCCTACTAGGGCCTGATAATGAAAGCAGGATTTGCGAGGTTTCCAGATAACTGTATCATAATGTAAAATTTACAATTTATCCATTCGATATAGCAGGATTCGCCCAAATCGAGATCATTACAACTTTGTAAACAAAGTATGTAGAGTTAAGTCATAAATGTTATGCATGCTTTTTTTTTTTTTTTTAATTTTACATCTTACTAACATTATATCGCCTACTTGTCAGGATTTATTACAAACTGAGAATTTTTTTAAAGGCATTGTGACTTTCTCCATAAATGTATTTATTTATTTATTATTTTTATTTTTTTTAGATGCCAAACATTTCAAGAAAATACCGTGCACTAAACTGAAAACTGCAACATTCGCTGTAAATTGTGCTTTTAATTTAGCGCAATAATTCTCAGTTGGGTTCTGAGACTTCACATACAATTACAGGTAAAGGTATAGAAATATTAAATAAATCTAAAAAAAAAAACGGCAAAACTGCTGATGTGCAAATAATGATAAATATGAAGAATAATTTATGAAGAATAATTCAAGGCAAGGCAAATTTATTGATTTTATTTTAGGTGCTTGAAATGATAAATGAGGATATAGTAAGAGAAAAATAAAAATGTGAAAACGAAAGAATACAAAGGAAAGTGTAAGTAATAATAAATATAATAATATTTAAGAAAGTAAAAAAAAGGAAGCATGCAATTATTAACTAATTAATGTATTTATTTTTTTCGCACTTCATGATTGGTTGCTTTTGTAGAAACTGACTGATTGTAGGTTTTAACTTTTTCCATGACTTCAGTTGCTTTTTCTCTTTTTTTTGGGCGGGGGAAGATAAATCTGCATTCATGAGGTTTGCCTTATTTCACTCGGGCCTGAGTTGAGGATTTGGGGTTTATAAAAGACAGTAATAACTTTTGGCTTCCCTAGAAACGCTCCTGCATCGTGTGTGAGTTTTCTTGGCAAAGCATCCTCCCTGCTCATACATGTACAACTGATTTAAGAAGTAATGCGCTACAGCTGTATTATGTCAGCAGGGATTGCTGTCGCGGTGTTGGAGCAGATTTATCTCTCGGTGCAGAGAGCCTTTCCCCACTTTAGCACAGCTGGCTCAGTGGAACATTCCTGTTCCGGACATGGAAAATGGAGGGAGAGTGTGTGAGAGAATAAAGGAGAGTGCGGGAGGTAGTGAAAGTACATCTGGAGGAATTTTGTAAACACTGGGGCTCTTGTGGGCTTTAGAGCAAATGCTTCTCATCATTTTCATCTGGGTGGTATAAAATTCCCCTCCCTCCTTTCTTTTTCTCTCCTGTCATCCTCCGCCTCTGCCTCTGCCCCCGTGTCTGTCTTTCCAACGCAGGACCGCCCGATATTAAAGGCAGGGCTTCGATCTTTAAAGTGCACATGAGGCCACTGAAGCTGGATTCCAGTTTGACCTCAGATAGTTTGGCGAAAAAACTGGCTGCTCTCACGCCCGGCTTCACAGGTAGGAATAAAACGCAGAACTTTTATTTACTCCACATTTCATGAACATATAATTAAAAAAATAATAATAATAAATTCTCTTCTATATTTCTTCACCATTATCACTCGTATTTTTAGTCTTGCATTTTATTTTATTTTTGTGTGATTTTATAATTTCATAAAAAGGTATTTCTTATTATAATCTATCTATCTATCTACTTTTATTAAGATGTTTATTACAGTATACATATCGATCCTTCTAGATTATTTATAACCAGTTATAAAGCAATATTTAGAGTTTTATTTATCTAAAGTGAGCAATAAGCCATTATTTACATTTACAAACATTATTTAATTTACATTATTAAATGGTCCATAAATGTAAATAAAATAAAGAACTGTAAACAAAAGGAAAAATATTATTTCCATGTCTTCATGAACATTCTCAAAAAGCTATTTTGTGTGAAAGGGAAAAAAATGGACGAGGAAAATTGGTTCTGAAAATGCAAAGGATTTTTTAAGCATTTTAAATAAAGTCCATTTAATTGAAGGAGAATTTGTCCTAAAATACAGTCCATTTTTAATAAGATCTTATGAGTATTCATGATTAAACTGCACCAATTAATTAATTAATTGATTAATTTATTATTATTATTATTATTATTATTAGCAGCAAAGATGCTTGTAAAAGTAAAAAAAAAAAAAAAAAAATCTACAATTTAAAAGAACATAATGATCAGTAAAGCTGTTTTTTAAAAATATTGTTTTAATCTCTGCAACTAAAACATATCCTACAGCACTACAGTTTCTAAATAGTTATTAAATAAAATAGTATTAAATAGTTTTAATACTAGCAAGTATTATATATATATATATATTTTTTTTATTCTTATTTTTATTATGAATATTATTATTAATGATATGATATATATTTTTATACTTAAGATGTTAAATAATATTTGCTATTGAGATTTTCATGTCATCAGAACTTTATTATTATTATTGTTATTATTAAATACAGTGAACTTTTTATTGATTGGCACCCTTCAAGAGAATTATACACAATTTTGAATGAATAGAATTTCATCTCAAAAATATATTTGTATATAATATATTTGTATTTAAGCTTGAACTGTGTGTTACGTCTCAGGAAGGTGCCAATCATTTTATTGACGACTGTAAAGAGATAAAAGAGAAAACTCGGCGTTTCCTTGAGGACGTCTGTACTGAAACGCTGAGTGCAGATGGGTGGAGGCGGTGTAGGGAGTAGGATTGGATCATGAGTTTAAACGTCTGTTTTCAGGGGCTGATATCGCAAACATCTGTAATGAAGCGGCTCTCATCGCGGCACGGCATCTCAGCCCGGCTGTAACCCCCAGACATTTTGAGCAAGCTGTAGAGCGGGTGATTGGAGGTCTGGAAAAGAAGACAAGGGTTCTGCAGCCTGCTGAGAAAACCACCGTCGCTTACCACGAGGCCGGCCACGCTGTCGTAGGCTGGTTTCTGGAGCACGCTGACCCTCTGCTGAAGGTAAACACTGACTGTGTGAAGCTCTCTTTCTCTCTTTCTTTTGCTGATATGGTTTAATCTTTGCAGTGTGTTGTATATTAAAAAAAAAAAAAAACAATAACTTGTTCTTGAAAAGCTTGTTGACTTGCTGTGACAGTATAGCAAACGTAGTGATTATTAAATCATTGAATTATTAAAAATTATATACATAGAGTATATGCAGCTTTTTAACCCATCTTGCCTGCCTGCTTACGAATGTGAATTTCAGGAGGCTTTGTCGAGGTTTTTTTTTTTTCTTTCTTTTTTCCTACCAAAAGATTTCATTTTCTCCTACCAGAATATGTCCTAAAACCCTGATGCATTTCTGGAACTATTCAGATAGACTCATGACTCAAATATACGCAGTAGTTTCCTCTCTTAACACTTTACCATTTCAAGGATTATACCATTTTTGTTGTTAAATAAGAATGTTTCCTTAACAGGCTTAGATGACGTAGATCATCATCCAACATACAAGTCCCTATGAATGAGCTGAAACAATAATGAGCGCATGAATATACAGTAAATCTGTTTTTTGAATCATGACATGAGATCATGATTTCTGTGACCAAAAATGAAGATTTAAGAATTCTCACTTTCCTCTTTTTGTGCAGTTGTCCATCATTCCTCGGGTTAAAGGCCTGGGTTATGCACAGTATCAGCCTAAGGAGCAGTACCTGTTCACGCGCGAGCAGCTCTTTGACAGGATGTGCGTGATGCTCGGAGGGCGCGTGGCCGAGCAGGTGTTTTTCGGCCGGGTCACCACAGGCGCTCAGGACGATCTGAGAAAAGTCACACAGTCTGCGTATGCTCAGGTAGCTACTCCTTTATATTAAATTGAGTTTGAGTTGGAGATACAGTAAACCCTCGTTTATGGCGGTTAATCCGTTCCAGACTCTACCGCGGTAAGTGAATTTCCACGAAGTAGTATTTCTGCGTAGTTAGAGCATAGAAAACCTGTTCATGACCTTCTAAATACGGCTTTTAACATTCTTAGAGACCTTCAAACATGAAATAACACCCAATTTTTTGGAAAAAAGTTAATTAAAAATAAAAATAATTGACTCAAGACAACCGAGCGCAACCCGTCTCGATCAACTTTTTAATGAATATACTGTAATTGAAAAAAACGCGATAGAGTGAAGCCGCGAAATTCGAACCGCGAAGTGGCGAGGGTCGACTGTATAGTTTTGCGTAACAACACTGAGCTTTTTTCAAACCCCACACACAGATCCTGCAGTTTGGGATGAGCGAGTCAGTGGGTCAGATGGCGTTCGATTTGCCCCAGCAGGGCGAGATGGTGTTGGAGAAGCCTTACAGCGAGGCCACAGCTGAGCTTATCGATCAGGAAGTGCGTTCTCTCATCAGCAAGGCCTTCGAGAGAACCCACCAACTCATCACGGAGAAACGAGAGCTGGTGGAGAAGGTACGATGAAGACGGCTTCTCTGCAGCCTCAATCCACCTGGCCAGAAAATATCTCGTTAGTAACGACGACGTTTAAGAACGTGCAATGTCCGTTCACTATGCCTTATAAACCGCTGGTTAACTGCTAGCGTTTGTCACAGGTCTGGTAGGAATCATCAGATTCTCTGCGATTTATTTACAGTAATCAAAATTCGGTGACATTGGCTATCACTAGTTATTTTACGTCATGTTTACATTAACAAAATTGTGACTTTCTGACTGAAAAGAAAAGACAGCAGCCATTAGTCCTGTTATAATTTGCTTGTTTGCAATTAGCATTGCAAAAACCTTTTGGTTCGACCCTTTAGTTTTATGACATCACAAACTGAATTCATAGAAAGCCCCGCCTCATAGGTAAGGAGTGTGTCGTTATAGGAAAATAATCAGCATTGGGGTGGTGTGATGAAGCTGTAATAAGTTCCTCTTATGACCCTGAAGGTGATTATTTTATAATAATATTGTTTAAATGTGTTTTATTTTTCTTATGCCATCGATTGCAGTTTTTTTAAATGAACTACCGTCACATTTTTTTGTTTCCTCTCTGTTGAAGTTAATAAGACAAAAATAAAAGCACAGATTTTCATGTTACAGAGAAACCACAAAGCGTAAACACCTCTGTCCCGAAGAAAACTTAATCACTGACACCGGAGACTCCTTCCATAACTGTTTAATAAACATCTCCTTAGAGAGAAAAAGGAAAAAAAGTTTGATCAGTCCATATAAGGACATACAGGTTCCTGTGAAAGAGCTGTTACTACGGAAACGACGACGTTTCGAGATGATCTTAGCACGATCTACAAACATGGTTTCAGTGAAAGACTAAAGCGTGATTTCATGGCTTGTGTCTCAGGTGGGGAAGCGTCTCCTGAAGAACGAAGTCCTGGACAAAGCGGACATGGTGGAACTGCTGGGCCCGAGGCCGTTTGTAGAGAAAAGCACGTACGAGGAGTTCGTGGAGGGGACCGGCAGCGTTGACGAGGACACGAGTCTGCCTGAGGGCCTGAAGGACTGGGACAAAGAGAGCGACACCTCACAGCAGCACAAAGAGTTTATATACCTGTAGCGTGGACAGAGGGCTGTGGAGCTGGAGATGACACGAAGTGAACGTTGGAGGGGAGACCAAGGATCCCAGCCGAGGGTGATGATTTCATTTTGAAGGCTTTTTTTTTTCCCTTAAGGCTTATGTTTAGATTTTTATATTTTTTTTTATGTTACGCTAAGAAGTGTTTCTCTGACTGAGACAAGGACCTGAGAAGGAGGTCCGAGCTGAAACGTCGAGGCGTCAACGAAGGTATCGGGATCTTGTCGGACCCTGCACGTGACATCTTTACCTTCATGTGGTCAGAGGTGAAGATCTCAGAACAACAAAGATAGCACAAGACCATCACTTTAAACAAACAAACAAACAAACAAATAAATAAATCACACCCAAGACTTCCTCCAGCTGAGCTACTTAAATGTGAATTCTCATCTCTCGTTGTTTTGTTTCCCGTGACAAAGTTTTCGCTCCCTCTCCCTACCTTCAGTTGTGATTTTATGAAGCAGTGGACAAATTATAAATTTATTATCCAGCCCATTGGATGAATAAAATCTCCAGTGTCCTTCCCAGCCCCATGTTCTGGTTGCCCGGAAACCTAATAACTAATCAAGAAGTTACTGAGAAGCTAAAAGCATTACTAACAAAAGTAATGCAATAGCGTACTGTATCATGACCTAGATAGTTTTTTTTAGTGAATTGCTAATGAATACAGAGTAAGGGAAATAAACGTTTATGATCATTATTTATGTCTTAACAGTTGCTAATGTAGCATACGACGCTTGTAAAAAGTCGTTGGACGAGATAATTTTCTCTCGATATATTTAGCCGCCGAACGTGACGTGTATTTTTTTTTAAATTCATATTCTTGTTCTAATCCGTCACCGTTGCTGATATGTGTTAGCGCAGCAGGTGATCGATTCGGAATGAGTACGGTTCACAGTAGTCACGTGACCGCTACGAGAATTACGTTTAAACATGCATGGCAAACGAAGGGTTGTTTTTAAAAAATCGTGAAGGAGAACAAGTGGTTGTCAAACCTACCTGTTGACAAATAAAAAACTCATACAAAGGATGCAAATTCACTGTCTCAGGTGTCTGAGCTGCCCATTTTTTTTTTTTTTTCATCAGTTTTATTATTATATGAGAATCTGTTTTTTTCATCCATAAAACAACTCTAGAGTCAGGACCAGACTACATCGCAGACTATTTTTTGTCTTTCATGATGGTAACCATGTCAGATCAGGCCATCAAGGTGCCATCAATTCTTTCTGGTCGGAAGTATGGCAAAACCACAAATTTGACTTCAAACAGTCGTCGTTCAACGTCCTTACGTGTTATTGGGAAGGAAGGTCAAGAAATTGTCAATTGTTGCTAGAGAAGGAACGTCAAAGGAACAAGGCGTAGGAGTTCTCGCACTAGGCGAGAACATGCCACAACTTCTGATGGTAGGTTTCCGTCATGGTGTCGTCTGCCATCCTAGATGCCACATCCTTGCTCTCCAATTATGTCACACTTTGAGACCTGTTTGTCATCCCGGCATAAGTCAGCATTACTCCTCAGGTTCCTTCTAAAGTGACGAAGCCCAAGCAGGACACAGTCTTCACTCTTGAGATTCTGTTTTAATGCTCTGATGAAAAATGGCCGCATTTACCTATAAACCTGGGTCATGTTTAAGTATGAATATTGTATTTTGCTTTCGATAGGTCACATTTCTGCTGCTTTAGTGTTTAAAGGTTTCATGTTATATGTTACAAATCTGAAATTTGCAAAATTTAAAAAAAAAGGCCAAGTGTCCAGCAGCTCCTAAAAGAAACCATTGGACGTTTTCGACACCTCCAAAAGTGTCCGTGATTCTGCGGCAATAAAACACTGGATTTGAATGATCACGACTTTTGGCGAGCATTGAGAGTGAAGTGTAGCCTTGGGGAGGATCTACTAGGGTGCAAAGTTCGGATATAAACCTATTGCACTACATTAACGATGTCATAATAATTGCACTAGAAATTATTCACTGTGCTTTCATCCCTGACCAAAAAAATCTCCCAGAAACACGCAGTATGGTTATTGACTGCCCTAATAGCCTACAGATATGAGTGTGTGTGCATGTGGCAATATGACGGACTGGTGTCCCATCCAGGATGTATTCTTGCTTTGCACCCAGTGTTCCCAGCTCAAGATCCAACATTTTGAGGATTATTTCAATTTTTTATTTTTTTTTGATAAATTGATTTGCACCAAATATACGCACATGCCAGATGATCAGGGATGAACAATTTTGAGCTTAGTGTTCTGTTTAGGTCTTGTGTTGTAACAGGTTTTCTGTTTTGTTTTGTTTTTTGTAGATAAATTGTAAAATCGCTATTTTTTTTTGTTTGTTTTTTTTTCATTTAAGAGGGATGCAAACTTTTGCACTCAACTGTACTTCATGTTTATCGCTGTTTATTCCTTTATATATTCTTTTTTTTTTCTACATTCTTCTGAAACACTGAGATGAATGCAGATGTTTTTCCGGAGTTGGAACTGTGGCATTTTCTATCTGTGCTTTATTTCTAGGCAGGCGTTTTAGTTTTAACAAATATTTTTATTTGAATTCAGAAATTAAACTGATCTTAATCGACTTATATTTGTATTTTTTATGTGTGATTTTTTTTTTTTTTTTTTTTTTTTTTTTTTTTGGGACAGAAATTTGTCTTCTTGTAGAGCTTCAAGGCAACTGCTGGTTGTGCAACGTCTGGTTTACACTTTTGAGGAAACACTTGTAGGGTCAGAGATGTGATGTGTGAGGAGCACAACAGAGAAGGAGTCCAGCTGGTCAATAAAAGGAGAAAAGTTGTTTTATTGGATATGCTAAATCTACAGTTAATTCGAGATTATTTGTTAAATTTGGTGCAGCCAATCCAGAGAATTTAGTGAAAATGTTTATCATTTGTAAATTTTATTACAAAGCCTACTAAGTAATTTCTAATTTGTTTTACAGTATTTTGGTGACTGATACATTATGGATTAAGAAATGTATTTAAATCAAAATCAGAAAAAAAAAAAAATTTGCGGGTCATTTTTGACGCAGTCTTGTTTCAAGTCGCTGTATCTCAGATTTGCCACACCGGACAAAAACCTGGGTCTTGAAGCCGTCTTAAAGCGGACTGTTTATGTACTGTATATTACTGTTACACATACATTCAATACTGTATCTCTTGTTGATGCCGTCAGGAATGATGTCTAAAGCTGACCAGTGAATATCTGGCCTACATGCAATCGTCTCTGTAATTATTCTGTACCCTTAATGGAGAAGAGCAGAACTGAAGCAGAACTGATTTATGCTCAATGGAGAAAGTCTCGGTGGACTTAAACATTTTATATTTTATATTTCCAAAAAAACAAAACAAAACGAAAAAAAACAAAAAAAACAAAAAAACACTAAGCACACCTTTAATGTCTAAAGTGATGATCAAATGAAACCTAAATCACGTTTTCAGTCATTTATTCTGTTTTTAAGGGTTTAAACTTTAGTAAACGTGTTTAAAAAAGTTACTTGCCATCTGAAACGCGCGTGCGTGTGCGTGCGTGTGTGTGTGCATGTGTGTGTGGAGCATTATTATTTACATTCACTTCATGAAACTCAACTTATACAGTATGTCACTCAAACAAAAGCCGTCATGACACCTCTCTGACTCCTTCCTGCTTCTCGCCGTTTTACTCAAATCTTCGCTTTTTAAAAAAAAGTTTCCAACGAACCCAGACAAATTGAAGCCCTTTAGAAAAAATCAGATGTAGACATTACCAGGGCTGTTTGTGTTGCTCTGTAGTGCTGCCATACTTCCTGCAGGACAAGAGCGTTTTATTGCCTTTAGCACCACTGGTCGGTGTGTTAACGTGACCCAGCTGTGTGTGTGTGTGTATCCCTGCTGTGTTTCCCTCAAGGTTTTTTGGGTCGTTCCAGTTTGTGATGGGATTCAGTGCTGTCTGAATCACTGTGGTGTTTCCGGTCGTGCGTCTGCTCCGGCCTACTGCAGCGTGTCCAAGAGGGAGAACGTAGGTAGCTTCCTCTTCCAGGGTGGTGGTGAAAACCTGACACACACACACACACACACAAATAGTCAGCCTCCAGCTTTTCACGCTGTCTGACTGACATGACCCTGTGTTAGATTTTGGATAAGAAAGGAGACGCTTTCTTTGTCTTATCCACATGGCCGACTTGTCCGTCACAGCCTGGTTGTTTGACTGCAGCAGACAAGCAGACAGTTCTTTTCAGCTGAAATCTTTCATCTAATTTCCTTTTTGAAGATTAAACACAATTTGCTCTTATTATCTTACAGCAATTCGTGGTTAGTGGTAAGAAAACAAAGACAGAGCAAATAGGAGGTGAAAATTCAGCTGAGACTGGAAGTGTGTATCAGGACTGGATGTATCTCATGTTACGTATCTCATGCTCCTGCTATATGCTTGCTTTATATAAAGATGGAAAAAGACCAGTTTGTATTTTCACGATTTCCTGCACACCTACAAAAAAAAAAAAAAGCTTCCAGTTTATCCCCGCCCCACAGGTTTAAATCTGAATACACATCCAGATACGGATACAGATATCATAATACAGTCTGAATTTTTTACTCTTATTTATTTTTGTATGCAAAAAAATTGCATCTGTTTTGCAACGTATTAACAAAATGAATGCTTTTAAATGATTGCCTTTTTATATATATAAAAAAAAAAAAGATTCAGGGAAATATCAGCTGCAAGGAAGGAAAGAAAAAAAATAAAATAGTTTTCAACATGAAAAAAAAAAAGGTGATTTCTAAAAATCCAATACAGAGGCAAGTCAAATAAAAGCTCTTACATTGTGCATATACATATCATTTTGATTGTTTCACAATTAAGATACACTTCTGTAAAACTGAACTCACGTCACTGTGAAAATGGTTTTGTCAATTAAAAGCAAGGGTGCACAAATTTTTACTGTAAATCTGAAGTTCCAAAAGCCTGACTGTACTTGTTTTTACTGATACAGTTTTGTTTTTTAGAATTATGCACCACAAGATGGCGTGCTTTAACAATAAATTCACTGTTTCACGATTTTTCTTTTTAAATTTATTTAACATTTATTTTTTTAAACTCTTTAGTCTCATATTCTTTGGACCAAAATCTAGTTCTGTTTTTCCAAATGGCTTCCTTCGTACATTATGGGTATTCTTATCACATTGCACTGATGGATTTCACAAACTGTATGTTCACATCTGATGTCCATCAAGGAAAGAAATGCAAGAGTTAGACTCTCTCCTGCTGATAGTCCACATAACAGAAGGCATTTGCACAAAAAATACAAAAATTTATAAAAAGTGTTTGTTTTCAGCATTGTTAACCAGACACAACCAGTAACACGTAGACACAATAAAGTTAAAAGCAGAGGTGGACAGTAACGAAGTAGATTTACTTGAGTACTGTACTTAAGTAGAGTTTTTGAGTATCTGTAGTACTTCACTTGAGTAGTATTTTTTTTGGAAACTTATGACTTTCACTTCACTACATTTGAAAGACAAATATCGTACT
>JAOVYU010000042.1:33674267-33684940 GCA_025674565.1 Synodontis membranacea
CTCTCTCTCTCTCTCTCTCTCTCTCTCTCTCTCTGTTTCACACACACACACACACACACACACACACACACACACACCAGTGTGTGTACATATAGATTGACAAAAGCCAGAGAAATCTGGGTTGTCATTAAATCTGTTTTCTCCCTGCATGCCAGTAGTACATGTGAGTTTTCCTCTCCTATACTGTTTTCTCCTTTCTTTCAGATACAAATAAATTTGAGACAAAACTCAACATAGTTCATTTCAACGCATTGCATCTTTAATCAGACCCTTAACCCTGTCATGCATAAATTATTTATATGCATATCCAGTTTCTGTAGGTTGTTTTCTTTTTTTTAACTTAAAATTTTATTTTATTTTTTAAAAGAAAATACCATTTCTGAACATTTAAACAGAACAAATCTCCACAGTTTGGGACTGATACAAAGACATAAATAAATAAATCGATAAATAAATCTTTATCATCATCTATCATCAGTTGTGTCTGAAAAAAAAAAAAACATTTTTATGCTTAAAGGTCTACTTTGTAGGATTCAGTAGATTGCAGCCTCTCTTACCCCTCCCTTTCCAAGCGTCTATTGGAGAGTTCAGTGGCCGTCAGGTTCCTGTAGCGTACTGTACTTAGAACTATACATTCACACTCTCTGTCCTTTTCTGTGCTAAATAATAAATATGATCCTCCGTGTTTCAAAATTTGGGTTCTCAAACTTGTTATCCAGCATCAGCAAACACTGAGGGTTCATACTAAACTTCCAAAAACGCAATGAAAATATACTTATGAATATTAGATTCTGTTTCTGCTAACAGATCCCCCGAAACCCTCCATAGCGCAGCTTTATGTTATTATGATCATCTTTTTATTTTATGTAGAAAGTTAGTAAAGAACAATAAATAGACAGGAAAGCAAAGTTCTCAAATGATTTGGAAGTAATATTTTTACTAAAATATAAAAAAGAGCCTTTATTGACTGTCCATTATTATTTTATAATTTTACTAAAATATAATAAAGAGCCTTTATTGACTGTCCATGATTGTTTACACTGTGCACAAGAATTTAGATTTTGCAGATAAAGATTCATATTTGAATAAAGTATCTAAGATTTTCAGGGGTTTTTTTCAAGATATTTTGCTTTGGGGTCTGAAAAAAAAAAAAGATGAGCATTTTATTTAGTGCTCAAATGAAATATTTAGATTTAACGCAAGTTAAAAAATTCAAATCTTTGTAAATGTTTATATATATATATATATATATAATTATGCATCATAAAGCTCTGATAAAATCATTATAAGTAATTCCGTTCTAACTTCTAATCAGTTTTTGCTAGAATTATCCGATTGATCAGAAGGTGTTGATCCATTGACGGTTCCTGCATCTGCAAATCAGAGTTTTTTATATCTACAATAACAGCTCATTCACATGGACTTGTATTCTGGGCACTTCACAATAACCTAGACATGATAAGAAACAGATTATAAGATGGTTCGTATTTGACAACGAAAAACATATAATCGTGGATATGGTGAAGTTTTCTGTAAGGAGGAGTTTTCATTTATGGAAGGAGTCTCCAGTGTCAGCACTTTGCAACAGTAAGTTTTGAACATGACGAAGACTTCAGGACTTTTCTGGGGTTTTTTTTTTCCAATCATTGTTTTGTCGAAATAATTGCAATTGCAAAAACAAACTTGTTTCATGGACATATCAATAAATATAACTATAAACGTATAAAAGTAGGACGCATCATTAGCAAATTAAATAACAAGTTTGAATCGTTGGTAAGTTACTGCGGTATAAGATGAATAAAGACTGGAATAAAGGTGACGTAGGAAAAGAATGAACTTCAGGGGGATGACAGTAACTCCACTTCACATCCATTGTGTTGCTGATGTGCTAAGTTATAGTAATGTCCAAATTCCAGGTGTGTGTGTGTGTGTGTGTGAGAGAGAGGGAGAGAGAGAGAGAGATAGAAAGTATGCTGCTTTTTTTGTTTGACATTGTGCTTTGTGGTAGTTTATGTGTGAAATCTACAGCATTCGCAATATGTACGGTCTTACACACATAAACGACGTGTGTGTGTGTGTGTGTGTGTGTGTGTGTGTGTGTGTGTGTGTGGCAGTGTAATCCTGTTTGCATTAAGCAGAGATCGCAGCTGCTATGCTCAAGTGCTAAACTCCGCTGTTGCCTTATAAGGTGCGCCGTCTGCTCAGAGACCTGACACAGGGACATGGTGTACACACCCAGCCTGGGCGGTCTGTCCTTCACACACTGTCCCTCACACACACTCCATCCCTGTGTGTCTCTCTCTCGCTCTTTCTTTCCCTCTCTCCTTCTCTACACATCTTGTCCTGTCTTTACTCACAGCCGGTATCCCCCTTACCAGATATCAATGGACGTCGCGCACGCCACGTTTCTTCTGCGTCCATGAAAAAGTCTCGCTTGCGGTTGATCTCCAGTAAGAATGAAAAGGACGGAGGGATGACATGAGTAAAGGAAGGACGATAGGAGGGAAGAAAAAGGAGAGACAGAAAGAGGAAGGAAAGAAAATGGGGTCAGATGAAGGGAGAGAAAGAGACAAGAAGATAAGAAAGAAAAAGAGAGAAAAGTTGCAATATTGGGGACGGTGGGAACAGTAGTAAGCGAAAAAAAGGAATAAAAAGAGAAAGAGAGTAAAAAGGCAAGAGTCAGAAAGATGAGAGAAAAGTTTAAAGCCTGTGACATCATCAGGTGGCGGAACGGAAGTGGAATTCAAACATTTTTAATCAAAATCAAACATAAAAATGCAAATATATATAATAATCAATAACACACAATAGCAATTTGTGAATGATCACAATTGTTAATTTATTAATGAACAAAACGTTGTACTTTTTCTATCTGTTTAAAGTTACATTTAATGTTTTGGAGTGTGCATGAAAGTAGTTCATTTGTTTTCTGACTTATGTTATAGCAGCAATAAAAAGTCGTTCCTAAACTTTGTCCTGTTTTTTTTTTTCCCTCGCTTGAAGTTAGTAAGACAAAAAAATAAATAAATAATAATAATACAGATTGTCAGAAAACAACTCAGCTACAAAGCACTGACACTGGAGACTCCTTCCATAAACATTAAATAAGCATCTCCTTATTGAAAACGCCACCATGTCAATGATTAGACATTTTCTTTGCTACAGTAAATAACAAGATATGTTTTATTTTTTTTCTGTTTAGCGCTGGTCGTTGATTACGAAGAAGTCTGTGTCAATGAGCTGTTACTAAAGAAATGATCAAATATTTTCCTATTTGAATGAGCGGATTAAAATGTACCTATGATTTACAGCAGCACTACTACCACAGCCGCTGTTATAGGAAATTAATCAGCACCTTCTGACCAATCAGAATCTTAAACTGTTAGAAGCAAGCACAGTAAAAAAAAAATCCAAGGTTTTCCATCTCCCTACCTCAGCCCCCGTCCCGAATGTTTCTCATCAGGTCTCTCTCTATCTTGTGCTGAAGCTCAGGATTGTGTTAGTGTGTCGGGTCACACAGACCCCGAGAGCTCGGCGTTCACTCTGAGGCTATTCAGCTCCCTACACAAAGGGTTTCCTCTCTCACTCCTGAGCACAAATTCAATTTTATTCAGTAATTAAATAAACAGTCACATAATTATTATTCTGGTGATATTAATAACATTATCATAACTAGAAGGGAACTCAGGGCACGCAGAACTCATTGGACGATCGACAGTTGACTCTTCTATGATCTGCAGCCTCATCCATTTTATACTGTATGTCTAAATATATTTCCAATGGCGTCATCATATTTCTACATTGGCTATGTTTTGTCACGATTGAATTTTACTGCCATCTACTGGATATAAAGATGTATGCCATGTTAAGTGCAGACTTCCTCCAAGGTCAAATACCGTGTCTCACGCCATTAGCGAAAGAGAAACAAAATTTTGGAACCCACTCAGAACCACTGCAAAATTTTACGAGTTCTTCCTTGGCCCATGATACACCCTGCCCCCAAGTTTCATGAAAATTGGTTTGGTAGGTTTACACAATCCTTCTTAAAGCAGACAAACAAACAAACAAACAAACAATTTCCCCACCACATTGAAACCAAAACCGCCTAAACGTTTGTCAATCTCAAGGATTAAAATTTAGAGGAGTTAGAGAAGATGAAGCCTTTATTTGTCACATGTACATTACAGCACAGTGAAGTTGTTTTCCTGTATATCCCAGCTTGTTAGGAAGCTGGGGTCAGAGCATATACAGTAGTCGGCCAAGATACGGCACTCCTGGAGCAACAGGGGTAGGTTGTCATTGCTGGGGCTTGAACCCCAGACCTTCTGATCTGGAACGCAGGGCCTTAACCTAGACCTATTCTGAGCTCATTTGGGGGCTGGGGCTTATAATTCCATTCAAGAATTCTCCTTCTGAAGCATGGCTTGGTTGCAAAAATTTTATGCATCGCTTTTGTGCACACAGGTTTGTGAAAATTTGCTTCATCTGTTTATTGTTTTTATTTTTTGGTAACACACAGCCACCAAGAACAAATTTTTTTTCCCTTTTTTTGCAAGCAAACCTTGTCAGGAGAAGCTGCAAATGAGAAGTCGATATCGTATAAAAAAATATTTCTAGCTGTAGAGATGTGCATTTTTTTTTATTGTTTTCACAAAACTCAGCTAATTACAGAGCTGTAGTCAAGGAAATCTGGGTTTATACAGTATATACATCCATCCATCTATTATCTATATCATGTATCCATCTGGGTCTCGGGGAAGCTGGAGCCAATCTCAGCTAACTTCGAGTGAGAGGCAGGGTACGCCCTGGGTAGATCACCGAACTATCGCAGAGACAAACAATTAAGACACATTCACACCTACGAGCAATTTAGAGTAGCCAGATGAGCTAATCTGCATGTCTTTGGGCTGTGGGAGGAAACCGGAGCACCCAGAGGAAACCCACACCGGCAAGGGGAGAGCATACGCACAGAAAGGCCCCAGTCGGCTAGCACGTTTAAACCCAGAACCTTCTTGCTGTGAGGTGACAGTGTTAACCACTGTACCACTGTGCTGTCTACATTATAGAATATATCAATAACCATAATAACTCTTTCACTGGCTTCAGCAAACTCGAAACAGGAAGTAACCGTATGAGTTGAACCAATCATATGTGTTGCCAAGCATGGCCAGCTTCCACGCCTGATGTGGACCACGGTTTAGTTGAAGTAAACTTCAGACCAGGAAGATCAGGGATCAGTTCTTTGGATCACACCCCAACTCAAAAACAGTTTTCACAATTTATATAACAAAACGTACCAAAACCCTGGGCTCAAACTGCATCAGGTCCAGAAAAGAAATATGCAACGTTAGAATGTTATGTTACAAACTGTCATGTAATGTTCAACAAACACCATGTAACAATTTCATAGTGTTAGACAAAAACTGTCAAGGGAAACGTTTATACTCATTACCCTGATGCTGGAAATGTTCCTTTAACATTCTCTTTAGAAAAGTTCAGAAAAAAATCTTCTGCTATGCTTAAAGTTTCTTGGCTTCTCAGTTTTTTCTTGTGCAATTGAAGAAGTCTGTTTACTGTGTGCTTCTGTCCTGCTGTGCAACTTTACAGGTCAAAGTGTGTGTGTGTGTGTGTGGGTGTGTGTGTGTGGGTGTGTGTGTGTGTGTGTGGGTGGGTGGGTGGTGTAGGCTGATTTGAGCTGTTTACTTTCCAGGCACTTTTCTGCTTACTTTGGGTTCAGATAAGGATTTGCTCCTAATGCAGCTCTAATGCTCAGGCCTAGCTGACAGCACAGGTGATTGGAGCTGATTTAGAGGAGTGTAAAGCACTTCGAGAACATTATTACTCACACCAATGTAATGTGCGTGGGGCTGTCACCAGCTTTTAGATGCATGCTTCCAGATGTTCGTACCTGTGCTGAGATCAAGCCAGATGTACTTGACAGAACGGCTCTCGAGGGGCATTGATCTTTTACCACAATACTGGAAAACCGAACATCTCAGAAAAAAAGATTGTTAGCTTAATAAAAAAAGGGGGTGGGGTGTACTTAGAAGACTTAATAATATGAAAACATTGGTTGCCCGGTGGGATCCTGATCATAGTTGCAGTGGACTTGGAGCTTATCCCAGGAACACTGGGCAGGAGACAGGAATTCACCTTAGGGTGGGATGGGATACCAGTCCATCGCAGCACACCACATTCATACACTCACGTTTACACCTGGGGCAAGTGCGAGTCACCAATCCACCTACGGCATGTTTTATGAGGTGAAGGGAAACTGGAGAACCTGGAGAAAACAGACAAAGGTATGAGGAGAATGTACGAAACTCCACCCAAGGTCAGGATTGAACCGGGAGCTCTGGAGTTGTGAGACTGCATCGCTAGCCGCTATCAAAAACTTAGGACAGTAAAGTAACAAGCCAACAACGATCTGAACAAAAAAAGATCAATTTGCTGTTCCTAAATCCGACGTACATCTCTGCTTTAATTCAGACCTTTCAAATGAAACATTACTGCTGTCTGTATCATTGGGATGTTAATAACTGAACAGAGGGCATAGTTTTGGGCACAGTGATCATATTCATGCAACAAAAAGCGACAACATAAAGAACAAAAAAGATATTCTTTACCAACAGTTCTCTTTATTTAACTAAATCATCTTGACTCCCACAGTGAGCTGGAATTGCAATAAAAGAACAAGTCCAAAAACATTGGTCTTCAGTCAAAAATCTGATTTAGTGATCCACAAAGGAACGCTTTCAAATACATTTTATTTAACATTGAAATTATTCACGAGCATGGGTTTTTCTCTAGACAGTCTGTCTGGTATCCAAAAATGATTGC
Organism: Synodontis membranacea; assembly: GCA_025674565.1. Lineage (NCBI taxonomy): Eukaryota > Metazoa > Chordata > Actinopteri > Siluriformes > Mochokidae > Synodontis > Synodontis membranacea. The sequence continues at coordinate 33,681,108 of JAOVYU010000042.1, forward strand.
TCAATAATGAGAAATGAAGCTGCCATAGAAATCTTTGGGTGGACAGTTTATGGGGAGTTAAGGAACGAGCTTCCAGAGTTATAACACGTACGATGAGTCACCACAGGTTTACTGAGGAATCCATAGTAACTACAGATGTGCCAACTCCAGAGGTGGAAAAATTACCAGTAAATTCTTGTTTAAGTGAATTCTTCACCTAGGTAAAAGTGTAATCCATCTCCACTCTCCACTCTTGAAGTAAAGTTTGAAATCCTTCTTTTAAGAAAATTGAGGGGAAAAAATGCTATTTCTATCTGCATCTGTTTATTGCTCTGTATTGGGATTTGATGGGTGTGGCCTAGACTGTAAAAAAAAAAAAAAAAAAAAAAAAACGATCACTTTACATTAACAAAATACAGTATAACAACACATGAAAACTTGCAGGGCAAAACTTTATTCAACTCCTGAACTTCTGCAGTTCCTCATCCTCAGCTACATCACTCGAGTTCAACAAGCGTCAACCAGACGCCCACAACCAGACGCCCTCAACCAGACGCCCTCAACCGGACGCCCTCAACCAGACGCCCTCAACCGGATGCCTTAAGGAACTTTCTAGAAAGCTTGTGCCATGTGACTGTGCAAGCTAAGAACTGACTTTCAAAACAGCAATATCTTTCCCAATTCAGAGAATTGCCGTTTAAGGTTAACAGCAATAACCACTTGGTCATATTTTGTCAGTTTTACACCAAAAAGGTCAGAAAGCTTGCGACCCACTTACAAAAGTATTTGTAAACCTCTGGCCAGATGTTTACTAGCATACCACATGACTATTGTATGTGTGTTGCTCTTGTCTTCCTTTAGTCTTTTGTAAATCACTCTATGCTCCCGGACTTATAGCAATTCGTCCTAAGATTTATTCAGTCTCTATAGGTAACCATATATCTTATCCATCTTATCAGTTGTTGGGAGGGTGTCAGAAGGCCACCAGTACTGCCTCAGCCTTTGACCTCCGACCCTGACTCCTCAACCCCCCCCCCCTTCGTACCCCCCCCTGCTGACGTGAGCCAACGGCAGGGCTGCGCTCTATCAGTGTTATTGAGTGTTGCGTGATAAGCCTGGTAGCTGGCGTGTCTTGAGCCAGTGGCCTGATGAATTGGCCGCTAGTGTGAGGAGGATAAGGCCAATCCAGTGAACACAGATCTAATTAGTCTGCTCACTCAGGCCCTCGTCAGGAATGTCAGAGCCCTGTCATTAAGCACTCAGTCCAGTGGGGGGGACACTCAGCACATGGCCCCGGGGGGGCGTTAAGAAAAGATCTGCTGCATGTCACGCATTACGCCAATGCTAGTAAGATTAGGAGCACTGCAAAGGTTTTAGGACTGTAGGAAGAATTACAGTTAGGTCTCTAAGTATTTTACAATGACAAAATTTTCATTATTTTGCGTCTGTTTACTACCTCAGTGGATTTGAAACGAAGCCACCAAAATGTGACTGAAGAGTAGATTTTCAGCTTAACAAAAAATGGGTTTAACAAAAAAAAATCATAATTTTTTCATAGTTCCTCCTTTTTTCAAAGGCTCAAGAGTAATTCTACAATTAATTGCAGTTTCATGGTCAGTGTTTGGCCTGTTTCCCTCATTATTTCATGACAAATTAATGAGATAAAAGGTCTGGAGTTGATTCCATGTGTTGAATTTGCATTTGTCGGCTGTTCATGGAAACTCTCAATATACAGTGTGCAGAAGTGTCGATGCTAGAGAAGAAGGATATCACTAGGTTGAAAAAAAACCCAAAGCAGACCTGTAAGAGAGATAGCAGGAAATTTAGGAATGGCCAAATCGATAATTAAAAACGAGGAATGCACTGGTGAGCTCAGCAACACCAAAAAGGCCTGGAAGACCACAGAAGCCAGCTAAAGGGGATGATCATAGAATTCTTTCATTGGTGATGAAAAATGGCTTCATAACATACAGCCAAGCCAAGAACACTCTTGAGGAGGTAGGCCTATCATTGTCAAAGACTACAATCAAGAGACTCCTTTTATAAACGTAAATACAGAGGGTTTACCTCAAGATGCAAAGTACTGGTACCACTAAAAATATAAAGGCCAGATTAGACTTTGCTTTAGAAAGCCTGGCCAGTTTTGAAACAAGATCTTTTGGACAGATGAAACCAAGATTAACTTGTACCAGAATGATGGTAAGAGAAGAATATGGAGAAAGACAGAAAGGACTCATGATCCAGTGCATACCACATCATCTGTCAAACATGTTGGACATGGGCATGTATGGCTGCCAATAGAACTGGGTCACTGGTAGTTTTTGATGATGTGATGGCTGATAGAAGTAGCAGGATGAATTCTGAAGTGTATAGAACTGTACTTTCTGTTCAGGTTCAATAAAGTGCTGCAAAATTGATGGGATGGCACTTCACAGTACAGATGGATGATGACCCAAAACATAACATACGAGCAATCCAAGAGGTCAATAAGGATAAGAAATAATTACATTTTTAATTAAATATCCGAGGCAGAAAGACACACAAACAGGCATCTTAACTTAAGACAACTGCAGTAAAAGTCTGCCAAGCATCTCAAGGGAGGAAACTCAGCATTCGGTGATGTCCAGACCTCAGGAGGTCATTCTCTAGAAAGGATGCTTATATTTATAACTATATTAGTTTCTCCAGTTACTTTTACGCCTGTGAAAGTGGAGGAACTATGAAAAAAAATGACTTTAATTCCTAAACGGTTAAGGCATTATTTTTGTTAAACTCCTTTAAATAAACCAGAAAGCGTACAATTCAAGCACATCTTGATGGTTTCATTTCAAATCAATTGTGGTGATGTACAGAGACAAAACTACAAAAAAAAACCCCAAATATAACTGTCCAAATACTTATGGACCTCCATGTTATCTTTACAATTCAGTAGTTAGGCTTTTTTTTTTTTTTTTTTTTTTTTTTTAGAAATAAAATCAATTTTAAAATGGAACGCATTAATACTGTACATCAGCATGTGCGGTCTTCTAATAAATTGTTCATCAGGGATTCTCTTGATGCTTGGGTTTTCTAAAAAGGTTTTACTTGGTTTTACTTTTTTAAACATAGCACGTCCTCTTTTGTAGAGTTGTGCATAAACATTTAAGGATTTCCCCCAAAAAGACAAACTTAAGAGCCTTGTATTGCACGCTAGGAGCCTTTTTCCTTTTAGGTTCAAGTGTTCTGAACATCATCTCAGTTATATACCCAAAATGTGACTTTAGGAGTAATTTTAAAGTCCATTACAGAAATGAAAACAAGTATTTAAAATTTGGATAGAAAATCAAATTTTAGCATTCCACTTTTAGTAAAAAAAATCAACTAAATTTAAACACACAGAACCAGTGGGTAGAACCAGACTTGCATTTTTTATTCTCACCGCCATACAGACTCTATACATACTCTTATAAAATATTAGTTCCTAAAGGCTCTTTGGATGGTTAAGTGTTCTAGCTCTCTAAATGAGTTCTACTGAAAGTAAAAGTAAAACTCACTGCTGTGGGGTTTTTACGAGGGCAATAAAAAGTTTTTAAAATAATTATGTTCATTTTTTTCAAATGTTCAAGATGAATTTTTTCTCTAAAAGTACACTTCCTATTGACCTCACTGCAATTACTAAATAGTTCATAGTAATTGTTTTATAATGCTGTAAGTTTTATAACTGTCATAACTGGATAATCAGCCAAGTATAATGCCAGAAAACCTAGTAAACCATCTTAATTAAATGATGTACTGTAGCACATAGATAGATAGATAGATAGATAGATAGATAGATAGATAGATAGATAGATAGATAGATAGATAGATAGATAGAT
>JAOVYU010000042.1:33772370-33783796 GCA_025674565.1 Synodontis membranacea
GCTTCGGCTGTAAGACTAAGCCCATCTCATCTCGACAAAGCTATGCATTGAGAGGCTAACACAGACACACACACACATACACACACACACACACACACACACACACACACACACACACAGGGTAGTTCCTTTCTGCCTTTACAAAGTTTTAATAGATTTTAATGTTTGGGAGTGCAGCCTGTTTTTGCTCGACTCATCGTCAGACTCTCCTCTCCTGAATTGTGTGTGTGTGTGTGTGTGTGTGTGTGTGTGTGTGTGTGTGTGAGAGAGAGAGAGAGAGATGCTTTAAAGTGGTGAGCATGAGTCAACCTGCTCAAAGAAATCAAAAACAAACCTACAGCAGAATGAAATCTCAGCCTTTGTTTCTCAAGCTGCTGATTCATATTTCTGTTATGATCATGGCTGAATTGTGAAATCTTCGCAAGGAAGAAAACACTGCGTCATGCTGCTATTGGAAAATAATCAATGCCAAGGTGGTGGGATTAAGCAGAGTTACCCGTTAGCCACCTGAAGTTGGTTATTTTCCAATAACGGCACGTCGAGAACTGTTTCATTTCTCTCGCACCAAAGCAAATGATCGATTATAATTTTCATTAGTTAAAGAATGAAATGATGTCACACTTTCTATCCGTTTAACGCTGTCTGGAAAACACGTTCATTCCTGTTATCGCCGACGCCATTCCGTCGCCGGCCTCTCTCTTTTCTCTAAAGTCAAAAAAATGAAGTTCGACTTTATATCTTGCAGCTCATATCCGTCGTTTATTTGTGACACTTTCTTTCACTTTCAGCTGTGTAGTGCAGCGTACAGATCTCTCTGCTCTGCGTGTGTGTGTACATGTGCGTGCGTGTGTGTGTGTGTGTGTTTCTGATCGGATTTTTTCTCTCGTGTGTTTTTCTGGCCTCTCTGTTCTGCACATAACAACTGCTCTGCTTCTTGCTTTGCTAATCTCTGTGGTCTGTGTGTGAGGGGATACTTGTGGCTGTTCTGGTCGTTTTGTTCTCATATGTGTTCTGTGTTTCCTGTCTTTGATTTTTCTGCTCCTCTGATCTGTGTGTGTGGAGGGATGCTCTATATTTGTGTTTTAGTCAGAGCCGGCCCTTTGCACATTTAGTGCTCTAGGCAAACCCCCCCCCCACACACACACACACACACCACCTTCTGCTGCTCTAGACTTTGACGTGTCGACTAATCAGTTATATCACTCCTGGTCGGGTTTATACTGCCTTACATGCACTCATACCGCTGCTATATATTCTTCCACGCATGCTTTTTTTTTTTTATTCATTAACCACTAGAGGGCAGGTCAGAGGTCAGGCGACCACGCTGAACTGGAAAATTTGATTTGGAAAATTTTACAGCATGTTGGGCTGTATTTTAGCCTCTACGAAAAGACCCGTAGAAATAATTCCAGGTTGCCATTTTGATAACGATCGCGTTGAGGATTCAGTATTAAGAGATTCCAGGAAAGCGTTTGTTCTTTTCCATTGTCTCCAGATGAAACCAAACAAAATCAAGCGTTGCGTAAGTTTCAAGCGCAGAACAATAAGTTGCAGACAGCGTTGAAAAGGACGTATCAAGGAAGCAAGAGGTGAAAATAATCAGCGGAGACGGAGTGGCGAGGAAGCAAAGTTACGGTTAAAGAAACTTCCAGCTTTTCCAGAGTGTTTCATTCCTCTTATACACCGCCACCGCAAGTATCATTACTAATTAAACAACTTTAGAAATACTGTTTTACTAGTTAATTTACATACTTACATTTAATATCGTGGAACCTCCGCAAAACAATTACGTTCTTGATGCTGTCACTAAAAAGGGGACGGTTCACCCTTCCCAGAATCCTCTGCAACATGGAACAAATCACTATTATTGATGCCACTGATTCCAAAAACAATCCGGTGACATCCTAGGCCATAGATCCTAAACTGTAATGTGAAATTTATCATATTTTGTCAAATGATCTATATTTTAACTGATCCATTCCATTAGTGTATGGTTATTCCATGTGTAACGGACCAGAACCGGCCTGGGAAATCTCACGGACAACTTCGAAGGAAAGAAAAGATAACGCTTTTCTTGTTCAAAGCTTCCACATATGACATGTGAAAGAGGAAAAGGTTGGAGATGGTTTTCCAGCGATCACGAACAGTGAATTTTGTGGAGGTTTTGCTGCACAGAGAGCTGGCAGGAAGCAGTCAGGTGCTTTTCAAAACCAAAAAAAAACAACAACTACAAATTAGATTCTGGGAAGTCTAATCTGGCCATTTTATGTAACAGCAGCCATAAACATGTCGTTCCCTCACCAGAATCTCTTTCTTTTTTTTTACTCTCTGAAAATAAATAAAACAAAAACGCAGCTTATGCTTTTACTGAGAAACCACCGAATGCAAGATGTCCCTACAGCTTTATCAGTATTTTACTCCTTTAATACTTCAGCAATTTACAGATTTTATTTATTAATAAACAGCACATCAGACTTTTAATGCTTTTACATTAAACCAGCTATCGTCAGTTGTTCCCAGGTCAGAAAACATAGTTACAGCTTCACCTCTCGGACACTGGAGACTCTTTCCGTAAAAGTTAACCGTCTCCTTACAGAAAACTTCACCATAGCAAAGATCATACGCACGTATTAATGCCGTTTATGTGAAGCAACACCCACGCAAGTCCAAGTGAGCTAACGAAACGAAAATGTATTACAATGAGCACATTAATATGAACCTGTGATCTGTTCTAGAAAATTAATCAACATCTTCTGACCAAGTAGATCCTAAATCATGGACAGTCCTAAGCTTTTTAATCTTTGAGCGTTTGCACTGCTAGTCTCTCATTTCGTTCTCTTATATGTCCTTCTGGACTCTGTTTTTCAGTTCCTCTAGTCTTTGCACCGTGGAACTCGATCATCTGTGTGTCGAGGTGTCCCTCGTGCAGCACTGGTCTCTGTCATGTGTCTTTCTTCTCTCTACTTTGCATTGGTCATTTGTCTCCGGTCGTTACGTCCCTGGTCTCTTTGGTCTTTCTGTTGTTTGTCTCACTGATCTCACTTGCTTCTTGAACTCCGAGTGCAGCGTTTTACTCTGCAGACCATAACATTCTCCCTCCTGGACAGGCTTGAGAGTTGAGAATTGTGACTGTACTTGTGGAGAAGTGCTCGCCTGGGTTCGATCTTACTTGACAGATTGCCACCTGCAGGAAACATGGAATTCTTCTTCCTACATTTGGTCAGCTGTGAAGTTCCGCAAGAACCATAGGTCCCTCTGGACAAAGAAAGCTCTAAGAGTAGGAGTAAGGAGTATTCTTCGACCATTCCTATGGTCCCTGTAGGTTTCTTATCGACGCTAAAAAGAACAAAAAATCAAATGACTCCTTTAAACTTTGTAGCCTTGCTTCCATTTTTCAGGATTCAGACGTCCCAAACTTCCTCATTCTAGGTCCAGCTCCATTGTAGTCTGGTTGCTTTTGGTAGTGGACCTGCCAGGGCACTGACTGTTGCACTCACCTGATTTTAGATGAACTTTTGCATTCATTGCTTTTCTTGCATTTCTCATTTCCCAAAGTCTACAAGCTTTTAGTCCTTCCAACTGCAGGTCTAAAGGCTCCAGATACCCATTCAGAGATATATAACACCCTGTTTCTATGCAAATCCTGCTTTCCTCATAAAGTTTCTGCTTCTGAACTTTCCAGAGGTCTACAAGCTTCTGGTTCTGCCACTGTAATGTCCATAAGCCTTTAGATTTGCCATCCAGAGACATGGAGGTTCCTTTTCTATTTGGATTTGAACATTCTCGTCCAATCTACATTCCAGATCTGCCATCCAGAGGGCTGCAATCCTTTACTCCTGTTTTCCTAAGGTCTACAATCCTCTACTTCTTCCATACCGAGCCTGACAAGTTCCTGCCACTACATCCCTACAAGGCCTGTCTCCTGTCAACTTACAATGAGGCCCATCATGGGGACCACGAGGCCGTGCTATGTCTTAACTGACTGCTGACTGTCTAACATGGCGTATACTGATCCCTGTAATTAGGATATGGGTGTCCCTATTGCTAACCATAAAAGGTCTTTTATATAGAATGTATGTGTATGTAGTGTATAAGTCATGACTCCCAGGGGTAGCAAGAGGAGGATACATTTCTCTGCTGAGCCATTGTTTTCTTCCTTTGTTCTATTCTATCTTATTGCAGGATTTGGGGTTCTCAGGCTCAGTGCTCTCTCTGTATGTGGCAGGGGGCTTGGGACCGCTGTGTCTTTGCCCTCACCTCTGGCACCCAAGTCATGTATCACTGCCAGAATCATGGGTCGAACCAGGTTTAAGTTTGATAAGACATTAGGCAGTCAGGCAGAGCCCTGATGGATGATCACAGTCTGCAGACAGCCCAAGCTGATAGTAGGACTACAGAAAACACCCACATATCTTTTTTTTTTTTTTTTTTGGTAAATGATGATTTGTGTGCATTTGATTAAAGCAAATCTTAACATTTCTGTCTGTTTTCTTTTTTTTTTTTTTTTTTAACTCTGTCTTCAGTGCCTTCTTCTCTTCAATCCCATCTTATCAAAGACGTTGAAGGGCCAGACCTCTGCATGCTCGTGCGTGTGTGTGTATGTGGAGGGACTTCCTCTGGCCCTTAGGGTCTCTTTCATTCAATAACCCTGTATTTGAGTCTGTCTTCTTTCTCTTTTTCTCTCCTTGCTTGTTCATGAAGCATCGATAAGTATCTCTAGCCAGGAGCACCACTTCAGCCAGCTACAGAGAACAGACCACCTGAGCTCTTTATCCCTGCTTTTTTGGATTACCATCCATGTTCGAGGCTTTGTATATCGGATTTCCATCATGCATATGCTTGATTTTGTCTTGTTACATCTTCTGACTTTTCCATATGTCCATTCTGACTGAGATTCTAGATCTCGTGTATCTTTTAAGTTGATAAGAAGACAGGAGGTCTTTGCTTCAGGGGCCTTAAGTTCCCAATGGCTTCCAGATGCCAGTTAATTACCCATCCTGCATCTATCCTCTCATGGAGACGGAGAGAAAGAAGAGATGCTTGCACAAGCATGAAAGGAAGACTGTCTGTCATTCAAAGACTTGTGTCTCCACTCCAGCAACAACCAAAGCCATGCAAATGGAAAATGGACTGCCATGGGTCCAGACGAACTTGTTATTTTTTTTTCTGTAGCGGCACAAAGGCTGCAGTGTTCAGAGATGTTAAAAAAAAAAACAAAAGCCAACCAGGTACGGGTCACCTATAACCACACACCTGGTCCAGCCCCTGAGATTGTAGCTTTGTGTGTCTGGGTGTGAATTCAAGGTCTCTGGAAAGAAACTCTCTAGGAAAAAAAGTCTTATTTTAGCCTATGACTCTTTCCTCACCTCGGGGACGGTTTTTGAAGAGGAAGAAAGGACCTCAAGAACCAAACACACGCCATGACATTTCAGCACTTCTGTTTCTGCTATTATACACGAAACCCGCCCCCCCCCGTCTCAATCGTATATACAACTACCGTCCAGGAATTATTTGAATCTGTCAGTAAAAAAAAGATAGATCAGTAATGATTATTTTATGTACCGCAAGCAAATTAGGGCTCGGTCATTTTGCACAGCAGTGCCGCATGGCGCCAACTGAAGTTCACCAAACAGCCCCGTTGAGAAAGAGGCAGTTCCTGACAACTTTTGATCAGGTTACATCATCAGAAGGAGGCATTTTGTCCAAGTGATGGATATGACCCTGTTCCTCGGCCGCTATGTCACATCACACGGCCTCTGTTTGTTATTGTGGCTGACGAATGAGAGCGAAACGCTGGTGAACTTCACCACGTCGGCTCAGTTCAGAGGTGGGAGGGCAAAACCAATACACACTGGTTCTACATTCTACACAATATAGTGACATCTGTACTTTCAATGTTTGTAACTGGTAATAAATTATACACTTATAGTACACCTAAGCAAATGCATTGGTAATTGGGTCTTGAAATTGAAACAGTAAGCCATGAAAAACTGTGATGAAGTTGAATGAGTGGAACGTAACGTGATTGGATGTCATTCAGTTTCGTAGAATGAGTCTAGAAGAAAAGGTATGAAAGTAACCTTTGTAAAATGTCACATGATTAAAGCAATGACGTTGGCGATTGTCAGAGTTTACATAATCGGCATGTGCTACAAACACACGTTAATCCTCCACATTATGAGAATGATGCTTTTGGGGGAAAATGTAAAACGTGGGGTTCACGGACCTAAAGATTATTCATTCTTTATCCTGGTCAGTGTTCCAGTGGACCCAGAGTCCATCCTGGGAAAAGACAGCATCCATGTCTAATTTAAAGTAGATGCTCTAATTTGTTTTTGGGACATGGGGGGGGGGGGAAACTGGAGAACCCCAAGGAAACCAAGACAGCAACCCAAGCTCAGGTGACCCTGGGAATGTGCTTGAGGAAAAATTAATTTGTTTTGCTATACTCTTAAAATAAGGTTCCTCAAGTGTTCTTCAAGGGTTCATTGGAAAATTAAATGTTCTTAGCATCCAAGAAAGGGTTGAACTTGGTTAAGGAAGCATTCTGTAGTGGAGTGCTAGATGGGACCTCTCAAGCTTTCGGAATATCCTCAAAGAATTGTCGATGCCCTCTGGTGTTCTTGTAACATTTTTAATTATAAAATTATTAAGAAGCACCTTTCTCATAATCGTCCATCTCCCTGCATGTTCCTCAATTAGAGCCGCAGATAAGCCACAGGGTTCTTTTTAAGGGTTCATTGGATAATTAAATGTTCTTAGCTTCCAAAAAAAAAAAAAGGATTTGCTTGGATAAGGAAACACTCTGTTGCAGGGTTCTAGATCAAGCTTCAAAGGAACAAACCTACGAACCCTAACGAGTGCTAGATAGAACCTGTTTTCTGAATATCCTTGAAGGATCATCATGTTTCATTTTTTTTTTTATTATTATTATTTATAATAAATTATGATGGATGTGATCTGTTCTAGGGTTGTCCCAGACCGGTACAGGTTCTTCATCTTTTTTAAGATGAAGGTGCATCATAATAGTGAATGATGTCATGTATTTAAACAAAGATGCAGAAGAAGGTGTGAAGGTGTGGAAGTGCGAAGACAGGGCTTGAGGACATGGCTGGAAAGTGGACGAGACATTCTAAGAATATTTGGAAGCAGAACGTGATGCCGAGATGGACAGAGATGGAGTAAACACACCCTGCCGAAGAAACTGAGCATGTGTGTCTGTGTGTGTGTGTGGGAGAGAGAAACATCTGTTTTACATAAGAGCCGAGCGGGCCAAGAGCTGGAGAAGCAGGGGTATTAAAGGTAATTTACTTATTTGGAGCAAAAAAAGCTTCAATCACCGAAGCTGTGATTGTAAATGGATCTGCAGCTTATCTTCAGCTCCAATCGTGGAGCCTGCAGGGAGACGCACGGCCATGAGGAGGCTCCGAACACAAGGCCGCGGTTCTGCCGATGATATTCTGTGTCACTGTTTTTACATTCGTAAAAATTGCATTAGAGGGAACCTATTAACCCTTTCTTTTTCCCTATATAAGGGCAATTACAGGGGGAAATAAAGTGGCCGTTTAAGATGTCAGTTTTGCTTTGCCTGCTGTTCCGTTGCTCACGTGGACCTGGAGACGAATCGTTTGAGTCATCCTCCTTGTACGAGCAGGATTCCTGTCTGAACCAGATGATTATTTTTGTGTGGGTGTTTTTCCTGCAATAAAACGATGATCATTGACCAAAGTATTTTGAGCGTGCGTCATCCAGAACCCAGAGTGAGTGGAAGTTTTGTGTGTGTGTGTTTGTGTGTGTGTGTGTGTGTGTGTGTGTGTGTGTGGTACTTTGGTCAGGTGCTGCGGATGTTGATAGCGTTATCCACTAGGTTTCCAAAAACAAGACTGGTTCCTTTGAGTGGTTATGAATTCTAGCCTTTTATTTATGACCCTTTCTGAAGGGTAAACACTCTGGTGTAGGGTTCTACATGAAATCATTCAACTTTCAAGGGTTCCACCAGACAGACAGGGCTCCGCAATGGTTCTCTGGATAGATAGTTGTAAGCTTGCCTTGTCTGTTTGTAAGGTTCTGCATTTTTCTTATCATGCATACAAATAATTTCTCACGGACTATTTGGATAGTTAAGAGTTCTTAGCTTCCTAAAGAGTTCCTACGTGGAACCTTTTCCGATTGGGAAACACTCTACATACATACAGTATGACCTTGATGGGTTTCCAATGAAGAACAAATCTGAAATCATTCCTCGGCGGTTCGGTTAATTGTTCTTAGCTTCGTTCGTACGTTTTCTTAATATATGGTTCTGACCGAGAGGCAAATCAAGGAACCCTTAAAGTTTCTACATTTAAGCTTGTATTACTAAACGTGTACACTAACCGTTCCTCAAGAGTTCTCTGGATAGGAGTTCTTCCTATCTTCCTATATTTACTCTCCAATAAAGAATGACTCTGTTGTAGGGTTCTACCTAAGCATTCTCAAGGGTTAAGGGTTCTCAGTTCCCTCTATTCTCTCTGATAAAGAAACACTTATAGGGTCCGACATAGAACCTACATATGGGTACTCACAGAGAGATGGAATCCCAGATGAGGTGTCTTCATTTATTCTTGCCCCCCCCCCCCCCCCCTTGTTTCTCCAGAGTTCTCTGGAGAGATAAGTGTTCTCGCCTTTCTAAAGAGGTTCTACGTAAAGCTATCCTGATCGGGAAATTCCGATCAGGATTTCCACGGGCCCTTTAAGGGTTCCACATGTAATCAATCTCATTCTAAGAGTGTAAACTAGCTGTTCACAAAGGTTTCTATAATAGTTAAGGGTCCTTAGCTTTTTAAAGAGGTCGTACATGGAACCACTGGGATGTGCGTATAACTTTGAAGCACTCGCACAGGGCCCTTAATGATGCATGATGCATTCAGTCCTCAAATATCCTTCTTATGATATTTAAGGGTTCTCAGCTTCTTAAACAGGTTCTACAGGAGACTTGAAGGATCATTGTGTAGAACATTTCAGTTTGATTACAGAGGAACAAGTGAAAGCATGCTCGATGGTTCCAGATTTAGTCTTTTATTTCTAAGCATGTTTCGTAATAATTCCCAGTGGATCTGTCAGATGGTTAACGGTTCCTGAAGATGCTCAACTTCTGATATTGGAAGACACTGTTTTAGGGTTCTACGCCAAACCGTAGACAAACAACAAAACAAACCATTAATTGAATCTAGATTGAATCTTAATCTGCCAAGTTTCTTATTATTCTATTATTCTATTGCGTTTCTAAATAAAATAAAAAAAAAAAAAAGAAAGAAAGAAAGAAAGAAAGAAAGTCGCCTTTGCGTTAAACTCGGAACATTTTCTGGAAGTTATTTTTGTACCGTTACAGCCTGACCTGTCATATACAATACTGAACGCTCGCCTAACGTTCTGCAGGGTTTGCCCGCAGTATTTACAGGACCGAAGCTGAACGCCAGCGTGTTTTTTACACTGTGTGTTTTGTGGAACTCTGATATCTCCTCCATGTGTGACAGTAGAAGACGGATCGGGTCTGTTCTTGATCTGGCCGATCTCAGCTGTTGACATCATGTCAGGGCCCGTGCATGTGGGAGAGGAGATCACTCAGTCACGCCGTGCATCATGTTGTCCAGCTGTTATTCGGGTTCTTGCGGTGACAGCTCTCGGCTGCGCTGCCCCCCGGTGGAAGTAAACACAAATAACAAACAGTGACCCTTTAACTCACGAGTTCTCTCTCTCTTTCTCTCTCTCATCATTTCCTAAACCATCACCTACTCACATGTCCTACAACTTCAGATTTACTGGTTCCCAAGCAGTGCATGACTCAGACATGTAATTGGATCACTTGGGACGATGAAGAAAGAAGGGCAAATCCATCCCACGCTGTGTCTGAGATCTCTCTCTCTCTCTCTCTCTCTCTTCTCTCTTCTCTCTCTCTCTGTCTCTCTCTCATTGCTACAGAATCGTCTGTGCCTTCCAGCCTTCTCTGATGCTTACACACTCCATCCTGTGCTTTCAGTTGCTGCGTCATCACTGATGTGCGTATGTTGTGCGAACCACGGGCCATGCGTCATGTGATCTGCATGCTCAGGAGATGATCCTGTGTGTCACTTAGGGACGCCGGTACCTGATTGAAACCAGATAAAGAGCATTAATGTACTTTGAGATCACTGCAGGTTGCTCCAGAATTAGATCCTGGAAACCGCAGAGCAGTGAATGTTTTTCAAACCGACTGCGAGGGCCGATGGACGCAGATAAACCTTGTAGTCACTGACACACTCGTAGATCACAATAGATTCTCACACGCAATCCATAAAAGGCTTCGGATTCAACTTCCAGTCTGACTCGTGGGCTTCACAGAGGCTTGAATTGAAGTCTCGTTTTAATTCTTTGCTCGATAATACATTTGGAACATTCAAGTAACGTTAACTGTTTGGTCGGATGATAAGAAAACGCAAACATGGAGCGCGAGAAGTTCTGCAAAGTTATCATTATGAGCAAATCACGCTGCTAATAATCTACACTTCCTGTTTTCCAGCTGTAAGAAGTTTCAGAACTGAAATGAATAAATAAAAGCTATCTAAACTTTTTTTCTAAATATTATCCCTCTATTGTCAGTGTGTTATGTCTGAATAAGCCTTTGCGCTGTTTATATTAATAAATAATTATTAGTAAATGTAAGCACGGTATTTGTTGCACATATTAGTTACTACAAATGAAATGCCAAAGTCACCATCATTTTCTACACGTAAACAAAAAAGGAATAAACGCAATCGTAGCATCAAGTTGCTCTTACTATCCCGACGTGATTTATTCCTCTTGTGCCACAGCAGTTTGCCAACAAATGCAACTTTATATTTATTTACAAACAACATCATGTTTGTTTGTTTTTTTTAAACTGTTTGTAGTTTGTGGAAAGTCCACAAAAATATCAGTTACGATACTGCAGCTCTAAACAGTCGTTCCATCACCAGGCTTTCTTTTCTTTCTTCTGTCCGGTGAAGGTAATAAGAACAAAGACGGAGATTGTTGAGTCAGTAATGAAAGCGGAAACGTCTCCGTCCTGGCAGTAAAAGAGTAAAAAAAAAAGTGGTTCTGGTTACTTTACGCTGCTCAGAAGGTTTTGTGCTCCGTTTCATGAGCATTTTGTATGTTTGTGTCTAATAAATTATTGATGAGACACAAATCTTCTCTCATATCTATCTGTTTCTCTCACTCTTTCAGATAGTGTCACTCTTTCTCTATCTCTCTGATAGTGTCTCTCTCTTAGATAATGTCTCTCTCTCTCTCTCTCTCTCTCTCTCTCTCTCTCTCTCACTCTGTCTCTCTCTCTCTTAGTGTCCCTCTCTGTCTCTCTCTCTCTTACTCTGTCTCTCTCTCTCTCTCTCTCTCTCTCTCTCTCTCTCTCTCTCTCTTAATGTCTCTCTCTG
>JAOVYU010000042.1:33788532-33798532 GCA_025674565.1 Synodontis membranacea
TTAGTTTAGTTCATCACTGTTTACTGCATGTTGTAATATTTTTATTTTAAGTATACAGATTTAATTTCATAATTTTTTGAAGTCACCATTACTCTACATCATTTCATTGCATGTGCCTAAGACTTTTGTACAGTACTGTACATCATGTGTACGAAGGATATAGAAGAACACAACCATGTCCCTCCCGTTCCTTAGACATTCAGGAAAGAGTTAAAAGTTAAAGTTTTTTTAGACTGATCTCAAAATGACCTGCTAGAGTCAGCAGAATTTTTCCTCCCACTTCAGTTTTATTTTTAATGTCAAGAGATTCATTTTAAGCTACATTATAGCACGATCTGATTGGTCAGAGGGTGTTGATTTAGGTTTATATCAGTGCACTTGTTAATATGTCGTACTTGTTCAGCGAACGCTCCACGTAAATAGGTTTCTGTGAGGAGATAAAGCAGTCGGGGCCGTAAACTTTATCTTTTCTGACATCTTCCGGACAGAGGAATCAGCGCTTTCTGGGTTCTGTAGCACGAAACGCCGCATCGGTTTGTCTTTTTCGGGGGTTTTTTGGTAGAAATTAGAGAGTCTGATGAGAAAAAGATGGTTTGTAGTTGCTGTAGTGAAAGACAGAACAGGAACTAAGCTGTCTTGTTAAGTATAACTATAAACAGTTAAACACTACGATGTGTCATTAATTTAAAAAATAAAAATAAAAATCAGAATTACTGGCATATGATTGAATCTTTGGAGGTTTTAGAGTAAATCTCATTCATGTTGGTGATTATTTTCCTATAACAGAATGACCCTAAGTGTTTTATTCCTTACATACCTTACTGTACTTTCTAAATTTAAAAAAAATATGTAAAATTCCTAAAGCGATCTTTCTGACATGGTAAATAATTATTTATAGCATTTGTACATAAATTATTTGAAAACATCCAGGTTCTGATTTGCACGTCCCGTGTAGTGCATATGAACTGAAGCTGGGCTTTTTCTAAAGATTATATATTAAAGAGTAAAAAAGACTGTTGATCGTAAGGCGTTAAAAAAAAAAAAAAAAAAAAAAAGAATAAAATATTCACAGATTTCTTGTGTGTTTATAAAAACTGTTATCCTTCAGGTCTAAAAAATTACATTTTAATGAGAAAATGATAGAAAACTAACTAATACAGATATCTGTGCAGTTTGGGAGGTAAAATAAAGTTATGTCCAATAAATAAATAAATAAATAAATAAATAAATGGGCTACTTTTAAAACCTAAGAAAAAAACACATTTCTTTCTTTCTTTCTTTCTTTCTTTCTTTCTTTAATTTTGTGTACAAAGTTTGTAAAGATATACCAGAGACATGGGGAACTGAGACTTGCTAATAGTATAGAGAGCAACAGAAACTGTAAAAAAAAAAAAATGTCTTCTCTTAAATTATCATAATGGTTTCAATTGATCTGGGAGGAATTTATGACTTGTATTTTTCTAAGAAAAAAAATTGCAAAAATTAGTTTTCTGCAAAATTCTGAATAATTATTGCTACGTGACGCTGCGTTAGTGCCGTACAAGCGAGTATACGCTCTCCTTAACCTACTGTAAATCTTCTAAAATTTTCAGCTCGTAGTTGCTCAGTCTCAGTCCTGCCCTCTGTGCCAGGCCATGAAAAGCCACAGCACCACCCTCGCTCATTACCATGCCGCTGTTTGTTTGTTCCTGTACTGGAGGAAGAGGAGGAGGAGGAGGAGGAGGGTGAGGGAGAGGGGCAGTAACGGCCCGGTGCTGAGTGCTGGCGATAAATCAGCTGCCCGCTGGGGTTAAAGCAACACTCAGGATAGAGGACAGAGGTAGAAAGCCAGCGTAAACACTGATCTGTCTATTCCCTGGTGACAGATGACAAATCCAAGGGCCAAGAAGCGTTGGCACAGAAGAGAGACTTTTTGTACAAGCACAAGGGAACATCAGTCTCAGCGGTCACTGTCCACACTGCGGCCTGCGGCAGCACTTGCACTGACAGCACATTCTGCGCGGTGATGGATTATTTAACGTGCAAAACTGTTTTTATTAAGGAAGCGCTGCGTGTAGCGCCGCGGCCCAGTTTGATTTTTATTGTGTTTAGGAGTGCATGCTAATTTGTTTACTCTCTTCTGCTTTCTCGCTCTAAAGATAGCAGGTCAGTCTTGTGTAATCAAACATCGGACAAAATGAAGCAGTGTGTGTTTGTGTGTGTGTGTGTGTGTGTGTGTTTTAAATCTGTGTTCATGGACACAGATTTAAAGGTATCTTTGAGAGACACAAGGATTTAAATTTTGCTCTACTAAGAGAACTTTTTTAAAAAATTTTATTCGAAATTCATAAGCGTTTCTGGATTCTGAATTCTTGAGTCAAATATATAATCTGTATAATTAGTCCTTGGGACTCTTTTTATGTTGTTAAACAATTTTTTTTGTGTTCTATGAAGCTGGCTATTTTATGTTCCTCTTATGCATCGGCATTTTGCCGTCTCAATTTGTTCTTGATTAAACACTCTTACTTTTAACGTGACTGTCCATGAAAGAAACTCTTCTGTCCTAAAGATGGTGGAAAACGTTCAGCGCCACAACGCACTCCTACTTTCGACTCCTAACACAAATGCAAAATAAACATCCCTTTACATGTACAAGTTTCACCGTATCAGCACTTTTTTGAACGTAAAGCTTCCATCGTACAAGTTCCTGCGTACGCCGTTGCTATAGAAGCGCCAACATATTAGAACAAAAGCATTAATATAAACCTGTGATTTGCCTTACAGCAGGAACTACTGTCAGAGAATTCTGAATTCGACAGCATTGCGGTATAAAAGGGCATAAAACATTTCAACTCTAAAATGAATGAGAAGCTGATTTTACTAACCACACCTCTGGATAATATATTCATTGTAACCCCGCCCCCTTTCCCTCTCTGCACCACGCTGCCCGGTTCTATGTAAAAATCAGCAGTAGAAATGATATGAATCCAGAATTTTGCGCTTAATTTTAAGGACCCGATGAGTCTGATTGTTTGATAAACATGAACGTGAGCTCATCCTGTCATGAATTTAATGCATTAGCAGTTTATGTTTTGCCTGTGTGTGCAGGTGGATTAAAGGAAGAGAGAGAAAGAAAAAAAAAAGTCTGGACATGGTCTGACATTAAGACGCCGTTTACAGCTTGCCAAAAAAAAAAAAAAAAAAAATAGATGTGATTGTTCTGAACAGGAAGTCACCCCATCCTTCACCCCCCCTCACCTCCCATTTTCTCTTGCGTCTGCCCCATCCATCACCGGGCCGCCCGAAGGCCCTGGCCTGTCCCATGCGTCCACCTTTCCCACGTGAAACAGCCCCGCGGCCGGCCTGGAAGTTCAGCACTGGCACTGCGGCCTGCTCTAATTTCAGCCCGAGCAGAGACTCCGCACTCCTGTTCCAGCACTGTGGAAAGGAAACGGTTCCTGCCTGCGGCTGCACGCACGTCAGCGACTGCTGTTTTCCTGCTCGGCTCTCACACTTCAGACCGCAGTATATCACACTGTCAGACACTTCCACTCTCCCGGCGCATTAGCATAAAGACTCTGAATTCCTAAACTGGGAATTCTCCTGAACTAGCTCCAGTCTTATTTTTGGAAATTAGGACAACGTGGACAGAAAGAACGTTAATGGACGTCAGCATTATGTAAGGAATTAAATGCTACGTCATGCTCTTATAGGGGAAATAACCAGCGATAGTGTAGTATCTTTAGTGCATTTATCTAACAATTACATTTTTTTTATTTTATTAAATGATATTATTTTATCTATAGATAAAACACACACACACACACACATTTTTTATTTATTTTTTTTAAAAATATATATATACATACTTTTTTTTTTTTTTTTTTTTTTCCCAAAAAAAGTGCCAGGTCAAAAAAACATGCCATGTGACTCACATGTGAGCTTAACTGCCTAACACTCTAGTCGTGATAAGTGTCTCGTGTCCTTTCTTCAGTAAACCCCCCTTTATAATTACGATAAATGACACCCTGAGATGCTCGAAAGTGTCACCGGCTGTTTGTGACTCAGCTCAGTCATGTGCCGGGTGTGTGTTCCAAAGTTCCCCTGCATCTTCGGGACCGAGAGAACGGCGCCAGGTTCTATTTCTGTCGTGTGGTGAGGACGGCTGTTTGGATGGGCAGCGAGGGACAGAGTCCAGAGGAGAAGGGCGTACGGAAAAGTTACAGTAAAGAGACAAAGGGTCCCAAACCGCTGAGCAGTCTGCACATTCAGCAGTTCAGAAAGTGCCACCTCAATCATATCCTAAGACCTGAAGAATCTCAGGCAAAGGTTACAAGCAGGGTTTTAAAGCCAGATGGTTCTTCAAGGGTTCTGGGAACAGTTATAGGGCTCAACGATTTAAGTCTAATTTCAGTTATATAATTAGATACTGACATAATAATTCTTAAAACTCCACCGTTATACACGTCACGTAAACTTATACTGAAATATCTGTGATGTGTTTCATGACTCTGGTGCTAATTTGTCTTTATGTCATTGTATTTTCCTTACCGTTCTTCTTACTCTGTGTCTTACTCTGATATCAAACGGTTATCGGCGGCATGGAAGCAACGGCGTATTTTATTTTATTTTAGCACTCACCGTTTTCCAGAGATGTTCAACATTACATGCAGAAATACAGTAGTGGTGACCTTGGTGCAAAAACACGACTTAAAGACCCAGAATGCAATGCTGCTAAATGAAGCACTTGTGTTGAGGTACAGCTCAAACGTGGCTAGCTCGTGGTCTATGAGACGACGAGCATGACGGCGTTGACGGCGGTGTCAGTGTGAAAGTCGCGGCTTTGGAAGCTGATCTGTTAAAGCAGAGTGAACAGATGAGGAAGTGAGAGAGGAGGACAGAATAAAGGACTAAAGCGCCGCTGCATCTCTCTTTTTTACGCAGAGAGGATTGCACTGCTATCAGCAGGTTGCCACACAGCATTGTGGGTAACGTAGGAAACCATTAAGTGACGTCGGACAATATTGCTGGTCTATCACGCAACTACTTTTATAAACTTACTGCTTTGATTGCATCTTGTTCTAAAATGTTTCCATACATTGTTTATATCAATAAATCTAAAACTAAACCTAAACTGTTACTTACATGGTTATTAAATGTAAAGATTTTTTTTTTCCTCGACTTAAACAGCCAATCAGGAAGCATACTTTTCTAAAATAACTCTTACACCACATTACTGCCAAATTCTCAAACCTGATTGGTCAGAAGGAATTGATTCATTTTCTTTATCGTTTCTCTAGTAACAGCTTGTTCATAAGAACGTGTATGTCACTAGGAGGTGTGTAATTAACGTTTAAGGGAAGGAGTCTCCAGTGTCAGTGCTACGGAATAGTCAGGAAATCTTCCGTACAGAGGAACGAGTGTTTAAAGCTGCTGTAGTGTACTGTAAGTGATAACAGGAACAAGTCGCTGTTTTCATGTTCCAAATTATTAAATCAATACAGTAAAAAGTACTGTAGCTAGAAATGGATAAAAAGTTTGAAGTGTTGGCAAGCTGCTGTAGTACAGGAGAAATAAAACATGTCCTGTCGTAACAGTAGAATTACGGCACACCACCCTGTTGTTCATTACTTTCCCGTTACAGAATGACGAAGAGTGTTTGATCCATAAATAAATAAATGCTACATTCTGGCAGAAATGCAACAATGTAACAAAATACTTGTTAAAAGATACATTATGGATATAAAAGATCGTCGTTTATTGTCGTGGCATGGTTGTACTAGTTTTATGACACAAGAGTTCAAGTGTTATGCAAGCACTTTCTCATTCGAGGGAAAGCACGCGTTCTATCGGACGGCCTTTTCTCCGGCGAGCTGAAGTTTCTTGTTGTTTCCTTCGTGATTTATATCTCGCCTGTTTTAGAGCTAATGCAGAGTGGCAGGAGAGCAAGGGCAAAGTCCGCTGCGGTTCTCCCTCTCCTCCCATCCTGTGGGTTCCAGTGTTTTTTCTCTCTATTCTGGTTTTGTCTTTCTCTCAGACACACATCTATCTGTCAGAGAGCGGGCTCGCCTCCAGACGAGGTCAAGGGGTCGTCTCCAGAGGGCTTGCCCTGAATCGAGGTCACACTCCTTACATGTTATTGGTGGTCAGGTCAGCGAGACAGGATGCTGATAATATCCTGCAAAGCCCCCCTCCAAATCCACGGCAGTCCAAAGCAGACTTACTACATGTTTGGATTACTGATTATTTAGTTTAACTCTCTCTCTCTCTCTCTCTCTCTCTCTCTCTCTCTCTCTCTCTCTCGGCCTATATTAATTGTCCTTGAGTAAAAGCTACTTCACTTAAAAAGTAGGAGTAGTGATCAGAACGATTACTCAAGTAAGAGTAAAAACTTTTTTAGTTAGTTTACTCTCTAACCAAGTGAGCTACACTAAAGTGAATACCGCCTCCAACATTGTAAACATTGTATAAAGAAGCTAGCTACCAAACTTTAACAAACGCTGTCGAGGTTTCAGGGGAAATTTTAGTTAATTCATAAACATGTCTAGCTACATAGCTATGCTAGCTCTCTAACAAAGATACTCCTTACACATTATCCTGAGCATCACCTACAGCTAGAACTTTTTTTTTTTTTTTTAACAGTTTATTACAGAACATTAACTGCAGCCATACCGCCCTGAGAATGCCTGATCTCGCCAGTTCTTGGAAGCTAAGCGGGGCGGGCCTGGTTAGTACTTGGATGGGAGACCGCTGGGGAATACCAGGTGCTGCAAAAAAGACCCAGGCACAAGGGGGTGCACACTCTAGCATATTCCTGCGTCCCGGGCCCAAGCCTGGATAAATGGCGAGGGTTGCGTCAGGAAGGGTATCCGGCGTAAAAAGCTCTGCCAAATCGAACATACGGACAAAAAAGATCCGCTGTGATGGGAGCAGCCAAAAGAAAAAAAATTCTTTAAAAGATCAAAATATTTGGCTAGCAAAAAAAAAACTATCTTTCAGCTAGCTAGTGGTTTATGTGTATATGTGTCAGCATCGTTGAGGCTGTGCTGTGAAATGCTGGGGCTTTGGCTCAGATCATTTGCAGATCATTGTCTTTCATTAATGTATTTTTATGAAACAGTGCCATGAATGCTGCTAAGAATTTGGCGCCTGACATTAGGTTTTCATCAGGCTGCATTTTAATTGGGTCTATTTTTTTTATTATTATTATTCTTGTATATCAGTGGTCAAATGCATTATTTTTTTCTACCGATACCATACCACTGAGGGGAAAAAACTTCTATATGATTTAATTATCTTCCAAAAAAAATACCATTAGAGTGAACTATTTACAGTACAATATGTACTCTATTACTGTAGTTCATTTTTTTTTTCTCCCATGTGTTTGTGCTTGTGTCGTGTAAATGTGAACGTACTGTAATATGCGTGTCCATTTGTGTGAGAGTATATCGATGAGAGAATCCAGTCACAGCTGGACACAGAGCAGACCGAAGCCAGACTCCTCATACAAGCCTGGAAGTAACAGCGATTACCAACACAATAAACAATCCACAAGCAATTTATGCTTCAAGAAAACGTTATTGTCACTGTCCTATGATTCTTCACTAAGCTAACGCATGTCCGAGACAACACTTTATATACACCACTTCAAATGTGTGTTTTAGATGAGCGGTGCTGTAAAAGCAAGCTAAATTAATTCCATCTGACGGAAACTGACGATCCCTAGCTAGCATTATTACGTCTCTAGCTAGCCACGAAATCTATTATGTTCTTTGATGCAAGACCTAATCATCGCTGGTTTATATTCACCTTCTGATACGTTGTCGTTTCCATAGTAAATTTAAGCGGCATAATAAACAGGTTTTTAAAGATATCTAGGATTGTCGACATGGTGAAACTTTCTGATGTTTCTTTGACGTTTATGGAAGGAGTGTCCAGTGTCAGTAGCTCAGGAGAGTCTTCGGAAATTTTCTCCGTAACATGACAAATTGTGTTCATGTTTTTTTTTTTTTTTTCCATCTTATTAACAAAAGAAAACGCTGGTGATGGAATGATTGTTTGTATCCACAATACCGTAAGGGATAAGCGGAAAATAAACAGATCTCTAAATGGACAAAAAAAAAGTGTGATGTGCGATTCATTAATCGATAAAGGATTGTAATAGTTCGAACAATTTCATCAAGATGTGCCGATTTTGGAAACAAATCAACGACTCGACTACCTGAGACTTAACTCGTGTTTTTCTAGTGTTGTTGGGTGCAGAGATGAACATGCTGACTTTCTTAACACGTCGTTACTGTAGCGTCACGAACGCCTGATTCAAGGTTATTCCGTATTCGTCATATGAACTTTATGCGCTTATTTTTACACTTAGCCGACTAGCGAGCAGGTTGATTTACGTGATCTGGAGCTGAGCTGGTCGTGTTGTATGTCAGATCTGCCCTGGTCATAGCAGAAGGTCATGTGTGGTTCAGGAGGACGCAGACTCGAGTCTCTGATGGATGACTCCTCGTTTTCTTCCTCTCCGAGCGAGGAGAGGCAGGAAACCGTAACTCAGACAGCACACGGTCCAGAGCTCGCCTTGCTCTCTCTCTCTCTCTCTCTCTCTCTCTCTCTCTCTCTTTCTCTCGCATTCTCTCTCTGACTCTCGTTCGCGCTTTGGCTCTCTCTTTCCCACTCACTCTATTTCTGGAGACAGGAAGAAATAAAGACGGTTTGCTCCGCTTGGATTTTTTTCTTCACCCTGGCCATGACAGTGAGGTCTTACAACACAGCTGTGTGTGTTAACCCTGAGTACCCTAGGTACATAAATACCCAAATACAATTCAAATGACCAACACTTTCTCTCTCTCTCTCTCTCTCTCTCTTCATCCTGAGATATTAATTTTACACTATAAATGTGTCTGTTCTCACACACCGTGGGTTCTGTGGGGTTCCTCATGCAGGACGGTGTCATCCTGAGGGATCCCAGTCATCTCAGTGTTTATACACCACTGTCCATACCTCTCTCTCTCTCTCTCTCTCTCTCTCTCTCTCTCTCTGCTGCAGAAACGAATGTCAGATCAGGCTCATAAATACGCCCGAGTGTGAGGGAGATGGCCACTGATGGATTTACACTGCTGCTGGCTTTAACAGCTTAGTCTTTCTAAAAACACACTCACACACACTCACACACACACACTCACACACACGCACACAGGAAGTAGCTGAGTATACGTGTACGGTAAGGTCCAGATGAGTAGAGCGATATGTCACTGTGTGGTAAATGTCAGCAGTATTTACATTAGTGAGCTCAGCTCTGAAGAAGCTCCTCTACTCTGCACTCTTTTAGGCGCTCGTGTAAAATTTCCAGCAGACAGGACAGAGAGGAGCGAAGTCACGACCGACAAAGCGCCAGAATTGCACAATTGGGTTCGATTTCTTGTAACGTTGCATTTAATTCCAAATGATTCAGAAAACAAAGACGTACGGGAAAACACATCAGTGTGAACTAGATAGATAGATAGATAGATAGATAGATAGATAGATAGATAGATAGATAGATATCAGACAAAAGAAACATTGCAATCTGATACACAATTTATGTATTTATTAAAGAAAAATATAGAACATCTAGTGCCAATATGCACATCTTGAAATTGCCCTCTTTCACGGATGCAATACTGCAGACGACGTCAAATACACATGAGACAATAATTGTATTTAAAAATACTATGAACAACACTGTACATGTTTCAGATCCCGTCCATCAAATTGCATTTTGCTCCCCGTCAAACTTCAGCAAAGCATTTTTATGTCTATCACGTAACTTATTTGCTAAAACAGTAATAATCTGTAGCTCGAGTCCAGACCTTCCTTTAAGACGTCAGTGATTCATGCTGAAATATTTAACTATTTCTTTTGGATTCTGTTACTGGAATTGTGTTGGATTATTTTGTCTATTTATTTTTGTAGATCTTAAAGGAGAAACGCTGACATGCGGGTTTACACGGATTCACGGGCAGCTGGCATGAACGCTGTG
>JAOVYU010000042.1:33835345-33859529 GCA_025674565.1 Synodontis membranacea
GCGCCCCCTTGTGGAGCACTGGGTGGTGTTGCTGATTCACAGCTCCTACGTCCCTGTTTCAGTCCTGAGCTGGGATTCTGGTCTGTGTGAAGTTTTGCATGTTCTCCCACGTTCGCACGGGTTCCATCTGTATTCTCTGGTTTCCTCCCAAAAAAAAAAAACATTCCAGCAGGTGAATCAGCTCCGATAATGATGTACGATGTATAGACAGGCTCCTGTTCCACCACGACTCCGACCAGGGAACCTTTTTTGGGACGTGAGAGAAAACCAGAGAACCCAGAGGAAACTCATGCAGACATGGCGAGAAGATGTGAAACTCCACTCAGACTGTGACCTGACGCCGGTGCATGGCGACGTTTTGACAATAAATCTCTGAATCCTTACCCGCTGCCCTACCATACTGTCCATGCTCACGTACATATCTACTTATTTATTTCCTACTTTCTTCCTTTTAACATAAAAGTGGTCATCCTGATCATTCTTTACACTTATCCTGGGAACACAAATCCATCCCGATTTCGACACGATATTGTCTTAGACGATAAACGATATTGTCTCTTCCCTGTGATTTTATATTATTATGAAAACACAAACTCACACACACACATAAATATTGGGGGAGGAAAAGAAAAGGGTGTGAACAATTTCAGATGTTCCACTTGTACATGACACGCTGCACTCCTAACAAATCAGCGATGTCTACAGAAGGAACATCAAGGAAGGTATCGTAGAAGTTTCGTGAGGAAACGCTTAACCATTCTGACACGCTAGACATTTTGTCCTGCGGTGTCCCAGACTCCGCAAGGCTGTTCTTCTCCACAACCCCTTTCGTCGTTCCTGATTTCAGATACAGTGCAGGCCCGATGTCGTGTCGAAATCGGGATGGATTTGTGTTCCCAGGATAAGTGTAAAGAATGATCAGGATGACCACTTTTATGTTAAAAGGAAGAAAGTAGGAAATAAATAAGTAGATATGTACGTGAGCATGGACAGTATGGTAGGGCAGCGGGTAAGGATTCAGAGGTTTATTGTCAAAACGTTGCCATGCACCGGCGTCAGGTCACAGTCTGAGTGGAGTTTCACATCTTCTCGCCATGTCTGCATAAGTTTCCTTTGGTTCTCTGGTTTTCTCTCACGTCCCAAAAAAGGTTCCCTGGTCGGAGTCGTGGTGGAACAGGAGCCTGTCTCCAGAACACTGGGTGTGAAGCAGGAATACGGGCATCGTGCACACGTACATCTTATCGGAGCTGGTTCACCTGCTGGAATGTTTTTGGGAGGAAACCAGAGAATACAGATGGAACCCATGCCAACGTGGGAGAACATGCAAAACTTCACACAGACCAGAATCCCCAGCTCAGGACTGAAACAGGGACGTAGGAGCTGTGAATCAGCAACACCACCCAGTGCTCCATGCATCACGTTTATTTACGTACTTATAAAATAATAGTGGTCAACCTGTTCGCAGGATAAGTTGTCATTTGTTGATTTAAAATTAAAAATAAACGGAATTTAAATTTAATCCGCAAATGTAAACAGTTGTGCAGAAAATCTTATTTTGCCAATACATTTCAGATTCTGTAGAGATGCAGGCAGATGCGCTCAATCTTTTCTTTGACCGATTCAAACGTCAGTCACTTGTTTTCTGCGCAGATACAACTAAGTATTTGCTAGCTAACTACAAAAAAAAAACAAAAAAAAGTCACATTCAGCTAATCTTCTAACACTTCCATCATCATATATAACAATTCCTTCATTCATCTTCAGAAAGCACGTTATCCTGGGTCAGGGTCAAGCTAAATCCAGAGCCTTTCCTTGGAATACGTCACATCCGACATCCGAACATCTCTTATGAGATACAGTTTACAGTTGGAGCTCTGCACATGCTCCTTTTTTTCGAATGCATGTTAAGATTAAATCATCATCATAGCAGATATTTTTAATTTGCAGGTGTCTTTAGAATAAAAAAAAATAGAAAAAAAACGTTCTCTTATCTGTGGTTTTAAGTTTATGATCGAATTGTATAACACCACGGCCGAGAGTTTACTCCTTGTAATGGTTAAATGTTTCATGCCAAGCTGAGGTCTAACCTGCGGCCAGGAAGCATCATCTGGAAACCATGAAAAGCGGATCTTGGAAAGTGAACGTCACATGCTCTCAGTCTGTTTTCAGGATGTGAGCACAGGTTGAGGTTTCTGCTCGTCTCTGAACTGGAGATGAAATTTTACAGGACTCTTTTATTTATTCAGTAAGAGCCTCTAAAAAAAATAATAATGATGATAATAATAATCCTGTAAAGACTTTAGCTCACATTCAGCCTTTCTGGTTAGCATGAATAGTGTTTAATAACAGAAGGTTTTGCACAGGACCAAAGTGCAAGTTTTACAGTGTATGATGTTCTGTATTAGTGGACTCTAATACAGCTAATTATGCATCACTTAAAAAAAAAAAAAAAAATAGGATGAATAATTTACATTGAATCAACATCTGTGTATACAACAATGCAAACTTAAAAAAAAGAAAAAAAAAGAAAGAAAATTATAACTTCTTGTCCAATGGATGGGTAATTTGACAACATTCTTTTAAAATTGTATTTAAAAGAAAAATAAGTTTAAAAAAAAAAAACAATAATAAAAATGACAGCTTGGTATTCTGATTCGTAATATAAAAATACAAATAAAAAAAATAATAATAATAATAATAATTTTAAAAAAAAGGACTGGATTACAACTTGTCCAGTGGCTGGGTAGTTTGACAGGTAATAAAAATAAAAAAAAAAAGAAAGAAAGAAAATAAAACAAAAAGTACAATTTAAAATGAGTACAGTGGATGTGTAGTGTGACCATTTTTATTTAACAGAAAAATAAATAATAATAAAAGAAATTGTGGTAACCTGATTAATAACAATAACAATAATAAAATGTATTTAAAATTACAATTTTGATGAAAGAAACGATTCACTACTTTTAGCACATTTAATGCAAAAAATACTGGAAAAGCACTTTATGATGAGTTTAGACCTCATTGGAGCGATTAGTAGGGGTGCTTTCCTAAGAAAGTGATTCAGTATGAGCACTGAAGCCACTAAATAGCTTTTTTTTTTCCTGACGTGGACACTTTTCCTGGAAGTGGACTGGTGATACATTCAGGGGTTCGTCTATGTCTAGAATTTCTGACATCTAAACCTAAAAGTCTTAACGAAGAGCAGTGAAAGTGATATTGCTGAGCTCGGTTAAGCTTAGTGTACATTATGTTGTTCTACAGGTGAGCAGCAGTCGTTAAGAGCCAGTAGACACTGAGACCATTCATCTATTACAGCGGCTGTAAGGCAGAGCGTAAACACCGGACGCCTGGTCGTTCCAGTCCTGGTCTCCTCGTCGCCGTCGTTCCTGCGCCTGCTGCTCCGCGTACAGGACGAGCAAAGCCGACACCTGCTCCTGCTCTTTAAACGGGCTGGGCCTGTAGCTGGTCCGGAGCCAAGCACGATACTGAACGAGGGAGAAGAGGGAAGAAACAGGGAAAGGTGGTGATTATTATTATTTTTATGGATTTCATATAAGAATCATTCGCATGTTGGCTTGTTATTCTGACGTGTTTGAAGAATGTCGGCAGAGGCACGCTGTCATACTTTTACAAGAAAAGAAAAATATGGAGGAAAAAAAGGAACAGGCAAAGCCTCTGACGAACTACGGCGGCTTCTGAGAGATTCTCTGAAAAGCGTAGGAGATGATTTCCTTATTAGCATTTCACAGCAGTGTTCTTAGGAGAATAATGCCATTGGTTTATGCGGTTTATGCGGTATATAAATACAGGTATATATATATAGGGCTCGGGTTATATATATATATATATATTGCCCTGGGCAGTGTTCTCCTGGGAAATCCTGGATCATGTGGCACCACTTGACTTGGCCTGATAAATCGCCAGATCTCAATGCAATTAAGCATCCATAGGATGTCCTGGACAAACAAGTCTGATCCATGGAGGCCTCACATCACAACTTATCGGACGTAAATGATCTTCTGCTAACATCTTAGTGCCAGATACCGCAGCACACCTTCAGAGGACTTATAGAGTTCATGCTTTGACGGGTCACCTAAGCAAAATATGAGCCAGGGGGTTTTGTACGATATGAGACCCCGATGTATTAAGAGATGATGTATTAAAAGATGTCTTACTTTAAGAGGTTTAAAACAAGGTAGACGTGATTTGGGACATTATATGACATCCAGGTGCTTTATTTTTCCAAGATACAAACACGAGTAATTAAACTACACAGTGAGTTGTGAAGGAAGCATTCAGCCAGCGGAGCGATGCTAAAGCCAGTCTAATATAATCTGCACAAGGCCTACTTTTGTGTGTGTTTTTTTGTAGCTGATGGAAAGTACTTACTGAGCTTTATGCACATTTGCCAGTTCTAAGGAAACCATTTGCTTATTAAGTCATGCTCCTCCGCTCTTTTTTTTTTCCTGAGTGTTATGCTGAGTGGTATGGCGAGGGTTGTAATTAGACCCAGTTGAAAGACTGGGACAGACAAGGAAATCCCCCAAGATCCGTGCCTTGCAGTGAGAGTCAGACAGACCATAGAGGGAGGACGGACTTCCTGCAGCTTTCCAGGCAAGTATTCCTTCCCGGACGGTGGAAAAAAATAAAAACTCTCAGACAGGGCATTCCAATAATCCTGTGACTTTAGAGTAGCAGGTTTTACCCGTTCTTTCTTCTGTCCTGAGGGCTGTGTCTTTTCTGAGGGTTGTGTTTCCTGTTCAGTGCTATTCATGATGTGGTAAATGTATAGAATTTGCATCAAGGATGAGTTTAGAACGATAAGGAAATGTTAAACTATGTCGAAAGAATTTCAACAACAACAAAATGATTCAAATGTCCCGTCTCTGAATGGTTTAATCGTCTTTATTACAGGAAAAAATAATATCAGTATTGCTTTAAATTGCATCAAAATACACTTTCTGAGATATTACAGGTATTTTTAAAAGGGCAGCTACAAACCGAATGAAAGCAGGTGATATTTTTTTGTATAGTTTTGAACAATTAAACTGTATTTTTTTTAATGCTCTAAATGATTTATTTTTGTATACGTTATATTGTATAAAGGTATTAACCCTTTTTTTCACATTTAAAACCCAACATTTTAAGCAATGACTCATTATAAACAAACCATATATCAAAATTTTATATTTGAATAAAATTTAAAAAGTTGGACTGGCGGTGGAATGGGAAGCTTTACTAATCTGGAAACTTTATTAATCTGGAAGCTTTATTAATCTGGAAGCTTTATTAATTTGGAAGCTTTACTAATCTGGAAGCTTTACTAATCTGGAAACTTTATTAATCTGGAAACTTTATTAATCTGGAAGCTTTACTAATCTGAAAGCTTTATTAATCTGGAAACTTTATTAATCTGGAAGCTTTATTAATCTGGAAGCTTTATTAATCTGGAAGCTTTATTAGTCTGGAAACTTTACTAATCTGGAAACTTTATTATTCTGGAAGCTTTACTAATCTGAAAGCTTTATTAATCTGGAAGCTTTATTAGTCTGGAAGCTTTACTAATCTGGAAACTTTATTAATCTGGAAGGTTTATTAGTCTGGAAACTTTATTAATCTGGAAGCTTTACTAATCTGGAAGCTTTACTAATCTGGAAGCTTTACTAATCTGGAAACTTTATTAATCTGGAAACTTTATTAATCTGGAAGCTTTATTAGTCTGGAAGCTTTACTAATCTGGAAGCTTTACTAATCTGGAAACTTTATTAATCTGGAAGCTTTATTAATCTGGAAGCTTTATTAATCTGGAAGCTTTACTAATCTGGAAGCTTTACTAATCTGGAAGCTTTATTAAACTGGAAACTTTATTAATCTGGAAGCTTTATTAATCTGGAAGCTTTATTAACCTGGAAACTTTATTAATCTGGAAGCTTTATTTCAACAGTTATGTGATTACCAACAGTTGAATCACGGCTGTGCCGATATTCAGTATAACCGCAGGAAAGTGTGAGCGTACTTCTATATATAAAAGTTCTATAAGCAAGAAATTATTATTGAATAAGTGACATTTCTGACACAAATTTTGGTGCAAAAGTTCTGTTGATTTTTGAACCTGTAGCAGAAACAGACACCTAAGGAGCCGGTGAAATCGGCGTCCCTTTTAAGTTCCTGAATACTATGGTTTGCCATGTCCACTGATGATGGCACTAACTCTACAGTAGTAACGTTCGAGAATCGTCGACCAGTCAAATCAGTGGAGTGAAATAACAGTTTATAGTGCGAATAGTCGGTCTTGAATTTCAGGCAAATGTCAACGGATGAGCAAGTTTACTACTGTTATGTACCATTCTTTTTCAGGGGCCTCCCCTTGGCACGCCTAGAAACCGCCGATGTGTAAAACAATACAGCAAAGCAGAAACCTCATAAACTTCTACACTGGGATCCTCGACTTTTCTGATGTTTGCTCAGTAATGACCACAATCCTCATAATCATCAGACTGAGCATAAACATTCATGAAAACCTCTGCATGTAAACGCCCACATGGTTACACATGAAAGATCTAACTAACTGTAGGAACATGCTGGGTTTTTTTTCTTCTTCTTTTTTTCATAATTGTACTGCTAAAGTGAGTGATTCATTCTCACCTTCCAGAGGTATAATGACTAGAAAAATCCATCACTCGATTTACTTGAAGTAATATTTCACAGGTCGAAAAGGAAAGTGAAGCCAGAACCCCAACAAAGCAAACAAGAACTGAAAATATCTACAGTTGAGGTTTAACAAGTATCTCAAAGACAAAACCGTCATGTATGTGTAGGTCGTGTGTGTGTGTGTGTGTGTGTGTGTGTGTGTACCTTTCACGCGTCTAGCTTGATTCGCTGAAATACCAAACATACCAAACATCAGATCTTCCGCAAGAGTTATGATATCATGTTACTTAGTATATAACTTTGTAGAACAGAAAACAAAACAAACAAAAAAATGATCGTGTAACAGAAAAGATTAGTTCCGGACTTAGAGTTACATAAATTTGGATTTACGTAAATCTTGAGCGTTGTTTATGAAGACAGAAAAGATCCCATAATTCTGATTAAGATGATAAATCAGTGAAACTTAAGCACCAGGATCGTCGGCCTTAGTTTCAACACCGATGCCTTTTATGGTCCTGAGACAGTGCGCCGGGTTTCAGTTCTCCTCCAGGTAAACTGAGAGGAAAAAAAAAAACTACAACTCGCACTACTGTAAGAACAAGAGGAACGTCAACTAGTACTGACGTTTAAAACGATGTTTCAGACGTTATGTGCTGAGGAAATAAATCTACAGCCGTGCTAACGGACCGAAAGCAAACTGATCGTAAAAAACAAAGTACGCGTTTTAGCGTTTTTTGAATTCGTTATTTCAAATTCTGACCTTTATCTTTGGTCAAATTTACCTTTCAGAAGTTTCATACAGCACTACAAGTCGTCCCCTCTGACAAAATCTGCACTTTTTTATCAAACAATACAAGTAAATTGTTTACAAGGTTATAATCTGTTAAAGTGCTCCTTCTAATACATTCCCATTTCTATAGTAACAAGGGGCTCGTACTGTAAATGCTTCATATGATCGGATTTTTTTTTTTAAAAAAATGAACGTTTATGGAAGGAGTCTCCAGTGTCAGCTCTTGGCAACAGTCAGATCGAAAGCTGTAACTTTTCAGACGTGAACGGAAATGTAACGTTTACGTTTTCTCTGCGATATGACGTGCTGTTCTTTACTTATTAAGTTACTCTGGTAGAGGATTAACCCTTTATAGGCCACTAATTTGGAATACTTGGGAATTCACAATTTTATCCCTTGGAGGATATATTTTTTATCGAAGTTTTTCGTTTTTATTTTGCAAATCACGGTTAATAAAGTTACCATATACTGTAGTTACTCTCTTAATCTTATAGTTACTATGGTTCCCTCGCCCGTTAAAGGGTTAAAACACTCCGGGTTGTGCTGGTATGTAAAACCACAGGGTGGTAAGGTTAATAATTATAATCGAACAAATTTTACTATTCACATGTTTGTAGCCTGACACACAAAACAAGAAAACCTACAGTCCCGGTGTAGAAGTTTATGAAGTTATGTACGGTTTATGTAAGCTCCAAGAGCATTATTATTATTATTAATATTATTTTACACATCGGCGGTTTCTAGGGGTGGCAAGGGGTGGCCCCCGAAAAAGGGTATTAAAAGTTCATGATATTTCTCCAAAACTGAGGTTCACTTCTTTACTCATCAGTTCAAAATAATATAAAAATATAGAAAATGTTTGCACAGGAAAATCCACCAATGGGACGTCGTCGCTATTTCGTCTCATCTCAGTCCTCGCGTGGTTCTCCGTAGTAAATCTGCCATGAAAGGTAAGCCGTTTTCATCTGTTTTAGCGTTCCTCGATATTTAAAACGTTTGTTTTTACAAGTTTCGTTTTGACGGTGCGAAATATGTGACCTTGCGCTCAGTTGAAGGCGTCTAACGATCAAAGCGTGAGAGTTTGTAGCCGTGTGTGTTAAATAGAATAAACAAAATCTACGTTTGACTTTTCATGGCCAGCTCTTAGCTTAGAGTGCATGATAGTAACAAAGCGTTACAGATTCTTACAAAGGAGACAGGTTTTATAATTACACTTTTAACACCTGGCACAGGAAAGTTCATGTCTCGTGCCTCCAAACCCACGTGTGATCAGGCGAGAGCAAGAGCCACGTGTCTGAAGAGATGATTTGTAACTGATAGGAAATGTGGCTCAGGGTATATACGGCTTACTTCTGAGGATTCCTTAATTTGTGATTTTTTTTTTTAATTAAATCAGGTGCATGCTTGCACGTCTTTCATATTGTGCCTGATGATTTTTTTTTTTTTTTATAAAAAAAAAATGAAAAATTGTAAGAAAGTAAATCCCCTTTCAATCCCCTTTCACTTCCTTAAAAAAAAACAAAGACATCCATATAATACAGTATATCATAATGTCCAAAAGAAAATATTTCAAAGAATGTTGCAATCTTCGAGCCATAATGACATCCACGTGATGAGCAACACTGAGCTAATGCAATTCGAGCAAGTCCCCTTGAGTTCCCCTTGCTCACTCGAGCGAGCCCAACACCCCGTGCAACGTTTAGCACCCGCTGCAAAGTAATGGCACCCGGCGTGCTATCACATCTCGGCAGCTACACGTGAAGACGAGTGCAAACAGACAAAGAGCCCCAACAACAGGAAAACCATCTCATCTCTCACACAAAGTGTGAACTCTCATGTTAAAAGAAAAAAACAAATGTGTGCAAATGTCACCGTGCAACTGATTCTGCATCAGAATTCTCAATTGTTTGTTTCATTGTTTAGTCTGACTCAGTGTTTAGACTAAAATACGTCCTTATTTTTTTCACTTTTTAACTAAATCAACTAAATAATTTAGCTATTCTAGTACAGCTACTGTACAGAAATGAAGCAGAGACGTAGACACATCTAAGCTGATTATTTTATTACAGCAACACATCCTGACCTATTTTATTCCTCCACAGCAAAGCAACATAAATATATATTTTTAAAAAATATATATATATATATATTATTAAAGAGTGACGTGTTGTAATTTTTATCCATTTATAGCTACATTTAAAGTTGCGTAACGTCCAAAAAACAATTTTTTATGTTTGTTTTTTTTTACTTTAATTACGTTACAGCAGCAATAATCAGAAGATAAGAAGCATCTCAGATTCATTTTACCGATTTGTGTCTGACTGTTGTAAAGCGCTGACACTGGAGACTCCTTCCCTAAATGATAAATAAGCAGAAACTTCACTATTCCGACAATATCTTTATGCGGCACATCCTCCATCCGGGTCTGGAACTACTGTCAGAGCTGCTGGTGTAGAAAATTAATCGACACCTTCTGAGAATGGTACATGATGGAGTTTATGATCGCTCATATACACTATATGGACGAAAAGTTTGTGGACACCTGACCATGACGCCCGGATGTCGTTCCTTCTCCAAACTGTTGCCACAAAGTTGAAGCACGCAATTGTTTAGGATGTGGTTGTTTGCCGGAGCGTTACAATTTCCCTTCACTGGGACCTTATCTTTTAAAACTGACAGCTGTATGTTTGCGAATCAGTCATCCATTTTAAATAAACCGTCCTTCTTTAACCTCTCTTTAAAAGAGCACTGAGGAACGGAGCGAATCAGGAGCGAAGCACCCAGCTCAACTTCCAGTCGCGACATGTTTTCTGGTCTGTTTGGCCGGTTGCATCATTGCGTGTAAGTCAGAGGTGACAGACAATCTGGCAGGAAACCAAAGGAAGATCTGCTTCACTTGTTTTTTTTTTTGTTTTGTTTTTTTTTTTCAGGTTGAGTTACTGTTTTAAGTGATGACACAACACATAGCGGTATTGAGGTATTGCTGGATATGTGAAATGGGGAAAATGAGCAATGCTTATTAAGCCTTATTAAGTCACCGAGAAGGTATTCACGGCGAACAAACACAGATGATGTAAATGGTCTTTTTTTTTTTTAAGACGTTTATTTTGGCTCCTGAGTAACACGGAGTCTGGATTCACGTGGGTGTTTCGTTCCCACCCACGAACACACGAGTACAGGAAATCTTCTGGAAAAGAAGGGGGTCGCTTTCTAGCTGACCGGAAAACCTGCCTTAATGTTGGTGAGAACAGAAACTTGACCTGTTAACTTGTAAGGAATGTAACTATAAACGGATAAAAAAAAAAAATCGAAGCATATGTAATGTAATCATTATAAGAAACGTAAACTTTTTCAGGACGTGCTGTTATTGGAAAGTAATCAACTTCTGCATGACGGTAACTCTTTGATTGAAAAAAAAAAAATCGTTTTTCTTTTTTTCCATTGATGACTTGTATAAGGTTGTGCATTTGTTTGTTTGTGTGTGTGTGTTTTTTTTAATTAAAAATCATAATCAGTGACAAATCAGTTGAGCTCTGGGTGGTACCAGTATCTCCACTTCATCACACTAACCTGTCCTTAATTCATTTACCTCGGAAAGTTGTGTCTTCTGGAACTGCTGAAGCTGCTGCTGGAACCCGCAGTTAGGACCCACGAAGGATCGCACGGCCTTAACTGCAGACAAACACTCCTCCCAGCTGTAGGTGGTGACGGTCATCAGGTAAGCCACCACCATGGTGGTGCTGCGCGACACTCCGGCCAGGCTGAAACACGTCCAACATCGTAATATCAATCGCAGCACAGACACGGATCAAAGGTTGAAATCAAGGTTTCGAAGGACAGTCTGGGAGGGGCTTTTTTTACCCTTGCTGTCCTAATGTATCTTATTCCTTTTTTTCTATGGTGGCGCCTTAAAAATGGCTGCCGTCGCGACTCTGTGGTTGCAAAAAACAATTTCACTGCATATTATACTCTGTATGATTGTGTATGTGACAAATAAATCTATCTATCTAATAAATCTATCTATCTATCTACTCAGAATTGAACTGAGTGTAAACAGGAGCAGGTTCGTACATGACAGAGGCTAAACCATTCCGGTAAACCTCACCTTAGGGCAATTACAGTACAGGATGAGGTGTGCTGCTGTTTCAAACCCCTGAGGTCAGGATTACAAAATTGCACTCACCTGTGAAATCATGGGCTGTTTTTGGCCTCCCTGTAAAAGCAGGTGTTTTAGGTACTGTATCAATCAAGCATGGAGCCCAGAAAGACTCAAATTCGTCATACTGCATTCACCTTCTGTTCTTATTCGATAGTGGAAAAACCTCAACAGAATCAAGGGAAGAAGTTTTCAAAGTTCATGGCGACGCCGCAATCGGCACTTCTGCGCTCAAGTACCGGTTCGCTGTTTTGAAAAGGTGAATTATAGCTCAATGGTAGACCAAAGGAAACGGAAGACGGGGAGATGCAGAAACTGTAGGACGAAGACGCGACACGACGGACTGGAGAGCTGCGAGACGTTTGAATACGGATCGTTCTACTGCTTTGAGGCGTCTGAAGGAAATAGGAAAGATTCTGAAAGTTGGTAGGTGGTTCCACGTGAACTTTCAGAGAGAAATGTCACTCAACGGCTTCACACCTGCATTACAGGAGTATTAAAGCTTTATTACCAGCCGCTCCATCCTGGAGAAACTGACAAACGCAACGTTGATCAAATGAAGTGAAAAAATCAATGATCTACGATCATCCAGCGGCCATTCACAAAAGAAAATCCTCCTCCATGATGATCGCAAAAGGCCACATGATGCAAAAGTGACTAAAGACATTAGTTTAGCGTATCCAGCCAACCTCAGGGGACACGGCGGCATCGGATTAACACTCGTTCAGGTCACTGCAACATTCCAAAATGTCCAGGATACCAACCTGCATAGATGAATTCATTTCCTCGAAACCCCAATCCTTCTTTCGGGACGGTATTCATTCTTTGCCAGATAAATGTCAGAAAGTCATACGGTAGTATCTAACAGCGATCATTTTAAAGACGGACTTAAATGCATTATTTTAGAAATCGTGAAAAAAAAGTTAATTCCACAAGGCCATGAACTTATGCACCACCCTAATATTTATATACCACTGTGTTAGTTCATACTGACTATGAATCATATCCTCTTATCCATATGAAAGAGGCTTTCACGTACACAGCTCTCAGTCCATTTCACCCAAAACTGTGCTGTTCATTGAGGTTCTTTATTTAGATGAGAAATTTAGAGCACTTGGGTGTGGACCAAACCGGTCCGACGGCAACCATGCGTGGTCCTACTGCGGTGAGAAAGTGATCCGGCTCTGAATCGACTCGTCTGTGAATCAAACACGAGTTTATTTTTACAGACGCGAGCTGCTGAACCGAGTCAAAGCACCGAGCTGTCGCGCTGCAGACGTGCTACGTGTTGTGGAGACTTGGACTGACAAACGAAAAGAGAAAATAGACGCCGGAATGTGGCAGAATGAAAAAGGTTTTAATCCAGATGTTTATATACAGCATTAATAATGAATCATTAATGTAGCTCTCAGTGCTCCGGCGATTTCTGTGCTCTGAATGCAAGCTTTTTAAAATCGGCAAATTTCTTTTTTTTTCTAACTGAACGAATGTTTTTGAACCGCGGCTCATGTTGTGTCACAGTGCGGCGTAACACACTCGGAGGGAACCGCTATCTACCCTCTTCTGCATACATTTATCACAGACGTCCATGATTGGCTAGTGTTAATGTGATTGACAGGAGAGCGAGACAGAGAGAGAGAGAGAGAGAGAGAGAGAGAGAGAGAGAGAGAGTATGCCCCTCCCACCGAGACAGTATTAGGCTTTGATCTTGTGATTTCCTGATGACGACGCCAACCATTTTTCTGTTCTGCCAATGAGGAGCCACGGAGCACGTTAACAAGCACGTTTTCAGCTCTACACACTCCTCAGCGAATCCTCAGTAATCTTTAAATTAAAGCAGCCTAAACGGCAAATCTTTATAGTGTTAAATCAACTCCGAGACGGTTCATTTTAACACCACGCGGCCGGGGGGGGGGTTTGATTTGTCCCGATCTTTAACACTCCTAAAGCGGTACTAAAACCACCCAGACGCGGAGTTAAAATAACGTTACAAATGAACTCTTCTTAGCACCACAGAGCGGTTTCGTAACTCTGTAGGAGTTGATTCTCTGACACTTCTCAATGACACCAGCTCTCTTACGCAACTGATTCCTTCAGTGTTAAACCATATTCTAAACCATATGTAGTTGACACTTTTGGTTAACGACCGAAAAAAAAAAAAAAAAATCATAAACAAATAAATCCGGCACAGAAAAGTCACTAATAAAATATTTGTAAAATTTTTTTTTCCTGACCTTTCTACTGTGTGCAAATTTGTGCAATATCAAAATGAGTTCTAATGATGTTGCAGAAAATCAGACACGTGACACTTTGAGGAAAAAGAAAACTATAGATAGGCTATGCATTGTGTTCTTAACTACTGTGACCAACATCTGTATTTGGCGATTTCTTAAAAGTACATTTTAAAAGTATATTCGGTGCCTTTTTATGTACAGAGGTTTAAAAAAAAAAAAAAAAGATCTAGGCTTTGCCCTAAACACACACCAAGTCCAACGCAATTTAAAAAAAATTTTCTCGTACTTGTTTCGCTCTGATTTCTGTCAACAGAATGTGACTGTCAATATCATCCCGAGTGAATGATGGAGTGGTGATTAAGGCACGATAATTAAAGATGTGCTCTCGAGAAACACAAAGTCGTTGAAGGAAGGAGTCGCAGCTGAAAGACGTGACGTGACGCTCAGCTGATGGACGTGAGCGAGACTCGATACTACATTCGAGCCTGTTTCTCTGGTTTTCCTGCTTGTCGTTCCTGCCGAGCCTCCGTCTGATTGGTCAGGTACTCAACTCGACTCATTCGTACTCGACTTCGTTCTTAGTGTGTAAAGACTTACGTGGATTTATTAAATTTGACCTGTACTAGCTAGTTGTTTTATGGTGTGTTTAAAAATAAAAAATAAAAAACAACGACGTCCAGGTCTTTTTGTACTGTACTTTTTTTGTAATTGTTGCTCTGGATAAATGTTGTGAAATCTTGTAAATGCAAAACCTGTTTTGTTTCCGTTTTGAGGGTCATGTCAGATTTCACTCCAGCGGCGCTGGTTCTTGTGTTTGCTTGTTTCATCATGCAATACTTTGATACGTAAAAAAATATTGTTTTTACTGAAAAAAAACAAAACAAAATCAGAACAGATCACTCACCAGTGAACCAGACACACGCCTCCGTTAAGCCGACACTCGTGGATGAAGCGGATGCACTCTTTGAAATGCTGCAACCTGAAAAAGAGTCATAATGCAGGAATTTCTATACGTGTCTATACGTAATGTATTTTTGTCGATTTGTTCCCGTTTAGTCGTCAAAGTCGTCTTTGATCCGATATCTCTTGCGTTTAAAAAAAAAAAGCTCTTTCCTGCTTTTTCAGCAGCGTTTACAGGTTTCGTTCTCTTCGAGCGTAAATCCCAGAAAAGGTCCTGGCGTTTTTTTTTTTTGCTGGTTATTTATCTTAATAAAAAAGCGATCTATAATTTTCCTGCTTTGCCTGTACACGTGATATTCATACTCAGATTTTCAGGAACTTTCATTAATTTTTTTTTTTTTTTTTTAAAAAGCCTTTACGGAGTTTAAAGACGCATTTTTTTTTTTTTATGGAGCTGTATGGTGTAATAATTCTATAAAGTGTAATAATCGGTCATGATGCATCCAGTCACCAGTGTGAAATTCTCTTTAGACTGTTCAGGTGATGTTGTGAAATCCAATTCATTGCAAAACCCCAGACCACAAACGCAGAGCAATCTGCTTTAAAGGTCCTGATTTCTCAATCGGGCTAAGCTAAACAAGACTGCCTCGGCTTCTTTAAATGACACAATCAGCACAATCACGTTTCCGCCGCTGATGGTAGATTTGCAGATATTTGCCCCGTGTGGTCACTCGGTCTGAAATGAAAGCAATAAAACTTTTTTTTTTTTTTTCTTTCTTTTTTTTTTAAATGCGCATTCAAGCAAAGTGAAATTTAAGCAAAGGGAAATAGTACGTCAAGAAATACCCGGATCCTCAGCAGAAAGTTTGCTTTTGGACGTTTTTTGTCTATTCTGCTGTTGCTTTAACTTTCGTTTGCAGATCATTTTTCAATGAAACAAAATAAAAAACTTTCAGCCTTTTTAAGGTGTGTCGTGTCTTTTAAAGCTTTATATTTTTTGCCTTTTATTCTTTGATTATTCGCGTCCTCTGCCAGGTCCTAGACGCATTATGTTTTTTTGTGTCGTTCAACTTTTTGTCTGTCTGTCTAAGGTTTCTCGTTAAGGTTTCTTTTCTTTTGCAAAACACAGCACTAGATGATTCTCCTTCTAAACCAAGTACCTCTAGCTCCAGAACCAAAACTCCAGGGGGGTGGAGTCAGACCTGAACCAGCTCCTCCTACCTGGGCGGGGTTTAAAAAAAAACAAGCCGAAGTTGGTGGAGACATCTCGGTGCGTCTCGAGCTGGAGAAATGTGTTCCGCTGCGTCGCACGTGTTATGGTCAGAGGATAGTGTTAGGGTTTGCTGTCAGGGTTATAAAATCATCAGTTCTAATCTAACACACACAACACTATCCCAGCCAATCAGCGACAAGGGCGTGGATCCTCGTGCACGGAACGGAGGAAGGGGAGGGGTACAACACCTCGTGTGGCGTGTCACCATGACAACGCTCATACCAGTCCTAGCTGTTAACTAACTAACTGGCCTAGCGTCTGCTCGAGTTTAGATTTATTAATGAAGATAAGAAAGACCAAAATATACACACACTGTTATTTTAACTCTTTCATCATCAGATATCAGCAATAACATATTTACGATTTAACATCTTGTAAATCTTGTCCAAGTCTGTTTTACTCAACAAGTGACCTGGTTGGTCAGGAGGAGAAAAAAAAAACTTTTTGCGGTATTAAAAACTTTAGAAGCAATTTTCCTCCCAACTTTCCGAGTAGGAATTCCAGATTAAGGGGCAGCTACTAGTCACCACGTTACCGTTCATAGTCGGAAAATCGGAAATCCTACACAGAGTCACGAGCTTTATTCGAAATGGTATAAATCTCCTATAAGAGAAACACGTAAGTATTATTCGTCCTCGGGTCCAAGATCGAACATCAAACGGTTTCACTAAGAGTTTCGATTCTGTGTTCCATTTTAAACACTGGCGATGGAATATATCGTCGATTCAACATCTTGTAAATCTCCTGGACAGGAGGACGTCTCTCTACGCTTTTCTGAGAAGTTCAACTCTTTTCAACTTTAGAAGCACTGCTGCGTGACCCCAAAAAAAAAGTTTTTTTGCTGTTAGCAGCACGTTTTAAAAGCGGACGATTCCTGTAACTTTACACGTAACAAAAATGTTTGCTGATTGTTGAGGGGAAAAAAAAAACAAGCAAAGCGGCATAAGAACGCAAACCTTTGCACTTAACTGTATGTTACGTTTAGGGATTTGTTGGTCCGAGACGCGTTTGAGCTCCAGCTACTGTATGGAAGCACCTTAACTTTCCAGTAGAATTTACCAAAACAGATGAGATTATGAGATGAGACGCATGAGAACATTCCTGGATGATTTGACGCACTGCATGTAAATACAGCGTCCTGTGTGCGCGTGTGTGTGTGTGTGTGTGTGTGGGTGAACGTGCGTGAGGAAAACAGACTGTAAGGGCGCTGATGAAATAAGCAGATTGACCGTTATCCTTATTTTTAAATCAGTGGGATTGTGACAGAAAGGTTTTTAATAGCCTCTGCTAGCTTCCTTCCTCCTGCTAGATTGCGACAGTGGGCCAAAGCCCCTCAGTAACCCTCAGACACGCAGCACTCATCCCAACTCAGGACAGCCTTCAGTCAGACGTGTGAAGGTATATGACAAGGTATAAAACCAGCGGGGTGTGCGGTTACAGGAAAATTACCAACAACGCGACGCGACACGACAGAGAGAAGGATGAAGCACTCTCGTCACTGGTGTCACTCTAAAGTTGATTATTTTCCTATTACAGCACATCCTGGAGTCGTTCGTCCTCTTATCTTACCCGCAGCACTTTGTCAACCCTTGCACGTTTTTATTTATTTAAAAAGAAAAAAAAAACTTTTTATCCATTTATACTTGCATTTAATATTGTAGAGCCTCCATTAGACCTCGACTATAAACCCGCAGGTATGAACATAAAAAGCTTGCCGCGAAACTCCCCCGTATCGCAGAACTTAAATTCACAGCTTTACCTTAGTCATAAACGTTAAATAAACGACGCCATGTCGACGATTCCGCCGCACGACCACGAGTAAGTCGCTACAGAAGCGTACAGTACGAGTAATCGTGTCTTAATGAACACCTGCGCTGAGTAAATCGTCTGCTTTTGGAGAAAAAAAATCAGACCCAAGACGTAGCGCTGAGAGAGAGAGAGAGAGAGAGAGAGAGAGAGAGAGAGAGCGTGCTACACCTAAACCTACATCAAGCTAAAAAACTAAAGCTGAAGACACTTTGTTTTTCCTCATATCAGATCAGATATTCTGTCCAAAAAATAACACCGATTCTTTCAAATAGAAAACTAGATAGAGAGAGAGAGAGAGAGAGAGAGAGAGAGAGAGAGATGACTTTTTAAAGTTATCCTGAGTGTTGTAAAGCAGCGATGATACACTGGACAGGAAGAGGGGGGAGGAGATGTGCTCACTGAGACACACAGGAAGAAGCACCTCCATCTATCTGCCCTCTATGTGTGTGTGTGTGTGTGTGTGTGTGTGTGTGTGTATAGATAAGCCTGGCTCAGAGCTCTCCCTTGGCACCAGCCTAAAGGCTTCTGCGTCTGTGAATCGCGTTCGTACACGTGTCGGCCACGTTTGCAGAAAAAAAAACACTGCCTGGTGTGAAGGTAACCATGACAACGGTCCCCAAGTCCTAGCTAGCACAAGCTAACTATAATAAAGTTCAGGTTAACTTTTCAACATTTCCTCAATATAATTTATATTATATTGTTATTATTATTACATATAATTTATATTATTATTATTATTACATGCAATTGGAATTACTGTAAACACAAGTCGCAACTTCTACTCGTAATTCCTAGTAGGAATTTCAGAAATAGTGCAGTTGCGATGACCGCGGAAACCTTACAACGTGGCGGAGGACGGGGGCATTAATGGATGGTAGTTAATTGTTTATTTTTTAACAAAACGACTATCGTTAGCTGTTGCGTGTGCACCTGATCTAATCTGTAATCTTCTTACACACTTTTTTACGTGACACCGAACAGTTTTTTCCCCTAGAAACGATGTTCACGACAACAAAAGCACCTGGACGCGACATACTCGTTATTCCGACTTCACAACTGGGAGAGAATAAGAGTCCTCCATGTTGTTGTTGTTTTGTTTTTGTTTTTTTCAGCTGCAAGATGATTGGTTGAGAAATAGAAAGCTGGAAGCGAAGAGAGAAAAAACCCCGTCCTGCTTTTTAGAGTGGGAGGGGCAAACTCTCTCTCGACTGTCGATCACAGTTATGTTAATCGATCGTGAGGTCGTGTGTTTGGAAGACGGCGCAGCGCTCTCCTCCGAGTGTGTTACGCCGTCCTGTGAAAATCGGGAGGGGGAAAAAAATCATGATATTAATAATTAGAATTATTATTAAAGATATCCTTACACGTCTGAGGATGTCCTGGGTTTTTTGTTATCTTTTGTTGTTTTGTTTTTTTTTTTTGCTACAGTAATTTACATCCTCTTTAAACAGGCAGTAAAACACAACATGATGAAAACATTGTGTAATTCGACGCTGCTGCATGCACATGGGGCTGCTGATATGATGTTGAGTAATCCTCGTACAGTAAGCAGGCATGCTGATAAACTCTGTGTGTGCGTGTGTGTGTGCGTGTGTGTGTGTGTTTACTACTCACAAGTTTTGATTAGAGGCGTCTGCCGCATGAATGCAAAGGTACGTCATGTCCTGTAAAAAAAAAAAAAAATTATATAAAACAATTATATCTAGAGAATAAAGATGAAAGAACACGTACACGAAATATCATTTCATCTCTTAATTCGTTTACTGATCGCACACGGATTGAT
This sequence comes from Synodontis membranacea, assembly GCA_025674565.1. Lineage (NCBI taxonomy): Eukaryota > Metazoa > Chordata > Actinopteri > Siluriformes > Mochokidae > Synodontis > Synodontis membranacea. The sequence goes on from JAOVYU010000042.1 coordinate 33,854,942, forward strand.
TTCATTACACCCTGAGAATGAACTCTTAAAGAAGATTTAAAGAAGATGTTAATACAGTATACTGTAACATTCACGACGCAGAGCTCTTTCGGCATCCGGCGTTTTACGTGACCGCCCTCATGTGGTCAAAACGCGCAAATACTGTACCTTTTTATGACACTGAATGAAAAAATATTATTTATTTACAGTTACAGGGTAATGTTATACATAATATTCCTATTTGTATTTTCATCCTGACGCACAATCCCGTCGATTATATCTCCTTTTGTTGGTTCAAGGGGCGCACAAACTTTTGCACTCCTTAAAAAAAAAAAAAAACAGAACAGAGGACGAGTGAAACTGGGTGAGACCCTGGCACGGTTTTTTACCTCTAGTACCGGTTTGGCGTTGTTGTACACAGACAGGATGTGAGTGATACTGTTCTGAGACAGACTTTCTCGGTTCTCTGAGTCTGTAGACGGGGAGAGAGAGAGAGAGAGAGAGAGAGAGAGAGAAAAGAAACAGTCAGCGACTAGGAAAAGAGAAAACACCTGACCTTGAAAATACGTCGATTTACACCCTTAAACAACTTTTCATTTCAAAATGTAGTTATAATTAATATCCAGCTAACATATTTACTAATATCTACACTAGCTCGGCTAACCAGGAAGTAAAGAAAAGACCTCGGATTGCCCGGAGGTGGTTAGCTAATCTGATCTAATTATTATACGCTGTGAACAAAGTCATTATAAAGTCATAACATTACAATAACGATTAAGGAGCTCAAACCATTATCGATACAGCTAGCGTTACGTTAACGATTACGTCGCGTGACCCAATCAGACAGCCGTGCTGAATTAGTCTGACTGTTATTAAACGTTCGCTAGGGGTTTATTTATCATTTACAGAAGGAGATTCCACTACCAGCGCTTTGTACTGATCTATGTAGGTAGAAACGTACGTAGGCTTCGTGGTTTTCCGCGGTTTCTCTGTGACATGACAAGCTGTGGGTTTTTTTGTTTTTTGTTTCATTTTTTTTGTCTTATTAACTTTATGAGAAAAAAAAAAAAAAAAAAAAAAACAGAGGCTGGTGAGAGAAGAACTGATTAGAACTGCTTTAGCGTAAAAGCGAGAAGAGGAACTCACTTGTTAAATGTACAGTCGAGGTCAGAAGTTTACATACAGTCATCATGGACATGAATGTCACGGCGATATTGGGCCAAGGTGTATAATAAAGACCCAAAAGTATCACCTTCAGCTGAGAGGAAACTGGTCCTGATGGTCAGGAACCAACCCAGGAACCATCAAGAAAGAAAGAAGCTCCTGCTCCAAGATCAACACCTTCAAGCTCGAATAAGGTTTGCAGCTGAACATGGACAAAGAAAAAGCCTTCTGGAGGAAAGTTTTATGGTCAGATGAGACAAAGAGGTGTTTGAGATGTTTGTCCACAATGACTAGAGGTGCAGAGGAACACTGTAGCAGTTTCTAAGCATGGTGGTGGTAGCATCATGATCTGGGGCTGTTTTGCTTCCAGTAGAACTGGTGTCAGGTTTCTTCGGCAGAACATCAAGCCATCAGATAGATGGTTGAAACTTGGACACAACTGGGTGTCCAACAGGACAATTACCCCAAACACACAAAATATCTGGACTGTGATTAAAAGTAAATTAAAATAAATTAAAATTTGTGCACCAAATTCCTTTTTTTATCTTTTAAAAATGTACATAATCATTCTTAACCAGAAAAACATCATTTCAGATAAATAATTTTTAAAAAAAAAGCCCAATAATGCCGTGACATTCGCGTCCATGACGACTGTATGTAAACTTCTGACCATGACTGTGACTATAACCTGATAAAGCGCGTGACATCATTGTTTAATAAAATAAAATTGTACTTGTTGGAATAAGAGAAATAAAACACTAACAGTGACGCTGCTTCATCACACCACGCTACTGTTGATTATTTTCCTATAACCGCACACCCCCCGACTGGATTATGGTAGGGTAGGTTTGTTGTCTGATTTCTTCCCGTCCGATCTCGTGGACTGTTTGAGTTATTTTTTATCATGAGGCCGGGTCACAGTCAGGGATCTGTGTACGTATCAGTTTTCTGTGGTCTATTTCTAAGCGTTGCACCGCAGAGGATGTGAAGGGCAGCTGAAAGAACAACTATAAATAGCAAGATGTCAGATGGTGTGAGTTTCACTGCGTGCTCGTACATACAGAGGCAGAAAACAAGGATTATAAAGCGGGTTTTAATGTGGAGCATCCGAGATACTTTAATTTAGAATGGAACAATGGTAGAAATTTTTCACACTACTGTACTGTAGGTAGTACATCATACAGTTAATATTGTTGGGAAATGATACTTACATAGGTACATAAAAAAAATAATAATAATAAAAAAAAGATTCAAGATTAGGTCATCAAGTTATCATATAAAAAGACACCAAGTAATTTGCATGTTTATAAAGTAAAAAAAAAAAAAAAAAAAAAAAAAGCAAATAATTTGCATGTTTATAAAGTTTAAAAAAAAGCAAATAATTTGGATGTTTATAAAGTTAAAAAAAAAGCAAATAATTTGCATGTTTATAAAGTTAAAAAAGCAAATAATTTGCATGTTTATAAAGTTTTAAAAAAATATTCAAATATTTTGCATGTTTATAAAGTTAAAAAAAAAGCAAATATTTTGCAGGTTTATAAACTAAAAAAAGCAAATAATTTGCATGTTTATAAAGTAAAAAAAAATATTCAAATTATTTGCATGTTTATAAAGTAAAAAAAATGCAAATAATTTTCATGTTTGTAAAGTAAAAAAGAATTCAAATAATTTGCATGTTTATAAAGTTATAAAAAGCAAATAATTTGCATGTTTATAAAGTTTTTAAAAAAATATTCAAATTATTTGCATGTTTATAAAGTTAAAAAAAATGCAAATAATTTTCATGTTTGTAAAGTAAAACAAAATGCAAATAATATGCATATTTGTAAAGTAAATAAATTCAAATAATTTGCATGCTTATTTACATTTTTTTAGAATACAGAAATAAAAAAAAAAAATTATATATATATAATTGTTCTTGTGTTCTTACCTCTTATATTTCCTAAATAGAGACCGTCAATAACCTATGCAAAAAGTAAGCATTAGTTCATAATTAGTTATTTATATTGTATTTTATATACAGTATTTATTTATTTACTTATTAATCAATTTACATTACATTTGCATATTTAAGCAATTTGTATTGTTTAATAATAATAATAGTAATTTTACAGTAATAGGCCGACAATTTCTTCTACATGAGTATTCAAGAAAATATATTTTTTTAAATAATAATAATAATAATTAAATTAAATGTACATGTGTAATCTGTGCCATTTTGCATGCAGTAACACGTGTCCCAAATTGCCTTGTTCTTCCCTACAGAGTGCACTACACCGGCTGTACCGCCGTTACGTCAGAGTGCGCTCGTGCAGGCAGCGGCTATTGATTTGTGATTCCGCCTTAAGCCTGATATTTCCGCACCGTTAGCTAACAGATATTTAACTACCATAAGAATGAGTTAATCAGCTCCACAGCTGGCCTCACACACACTCCGAGTCTACATTACCTTGCTCATTCCGTTCCCCATGATTTCTCGGAGGAGGATTTATTTTTTTTTGTTTGTTTTTGTTTTACATGAAGAATTATTTGCGAGCTCTGATGACCATGAAAGCTAGCATGGCTTATCAGCACTAGCCTCCTGTGGGCTTAAAATGTTGCTCCTGAAATGTGAAAGTCGTCTTAAAGTCAAACTATTAAGTCTTAGACGAAGTGTAAAATTTATTATTTTTTGTTTTTCAAGAGCTAGGTTCAAAAGAAAAAAAAAGAAAAAAACGCTTCTGGACTTTTACTAGAAATGGACTGTCTGTGACGTCACAACAGGACACGGCGCTAACTCTTTAGTCACGTGACACCAGTTCCTCACTTCTCATGGCACACCAGGGGCCATGCTGTTCTAGGAAAACAATCAACACCAAGATCCCCAGACTTTCCCTCCAGTGACATCACGTTCTGAAGTCTTCACTTCACTCAGTTTTTTTTTAGTTATTTAAAGAACAGGCACCTTGTACTTTTTATCCATTTCTGGCTACGTTTAAGGCCCTCGATTCGAGACGGTTCCTGTTATTACTTACGCAGCTATAAACCGTTGTCCCGTCACCAGCCTCTCATTATCCTCCAGTGAATAAAACAAAAATCTCAGCTTGTAGTTATACTGAGAAACTGCAATTCATGAACTACTCTGTCCTGAAGACTTTCCATATAAAAAAAAAAACAACAAAAAGGAACAGGTTTTTATTTATTTTTTTTATTTTTATTTTTTTTTAAATGGAGACGCTTTTTTAAAATAAAAAAATGTTGTCTATTCAAAGAAAACTTTATTACAATAATACCTCATGCATTCGTGGGGTTCGGTTCCCACAAATCGCAAATGTTTGATGGAGTCACTAAAAATGCTAATAAATGCTCATTTCTAAAGTTTAAACCCCAAATATGATCTAAATCATGCTCCGAAAGCACTTTAATTTCATTTAAAAGTTAGCTTAATACATTACCCTTAAAAAAA
>JAOVYU010000042.1:33923006-33933054 GCA_025674565.1 Synodontis membranacea
TACCTACATTATACTATACTAAACTACACCACACTATACTACACTCTACTATAGTATACCTACACTACACTACACTACACTACACTACACTATACTACACTACACCTACACCATAGTATACCTACATTATACTATACTAAACTACACCACACTATACTACACTACACTATAGTATACCCACCCTAGCTACCGTTTAATATTTTAGAATTACTCAAACTCGACCGCAGTGGGAATTCAGGTTCTCACTACGTTACAGTCAGTCGTGACTCGAAGCATTTGCTTTATTTTGGAACGCTGTGACTCACACCATCACCCTTGTACATCTCGTATCTGACTCAGCTCATTAGTTTGACCTAAATATCAAGTCCTCCGTGACCGAAATGAGGTGTTGGAAGAGAGGAAATAATGAACTGCATGCTACTGTGACCAACAAAACTCACGAAAACAGAAAACACCACCTTTAACCCCTTCAGACACGGGAACTGCTGTAATATATTTATCAATATGTGTTACAACAAAAAGTCAAACTTGTACGACGCTGCTCGGTCCAAAGACACAATATTCTGACACATTTGTCACTTTTGTGGGTTTCGTCACATTTTTATTAATGTGTTTTGACGCATGAAAAAACTGTAGTAAATTGAATCATACGAATGAAACGTAAAGTAAAAAAAAAAACCAACATACTCTCGGGAAATTTAGTGTTATGGATGTGACGTGCCTGGAAAAATGTGAAAAACAAAACTACGGAAAACATACTAATCATGTTGTTATCTTGTCAGAGTAATAAAGAATAAACTAAAGATGATTTTTGGTTCTTGGATTCACAGCTGACAATTGTGTATAAAAGGCTGAACACTTAAGAGAGTGAAATAGGAATAATGTCATGCACATAGAGAAAAAGTCGATGTTTTCTCCAGCAGAGGGCGATACACGACACCTTATGAGATGTTGCGGCTCCTTAAACTCTCATTATCATCAGACCTTCATCACGGGATCTAAACCGAGGGCTTATTTAGGACATGTTATACAACATAATATTTCGCTATGATAATAAAGCGCCAGAAAAATGAAGAACACAATCAGATAACACGCCAAATTTAAACGGCTGGTATCGATATCGCAGTGCTCGTTTATATTGGCACCCTTTCATTTGATACAGTAGTTGCAAGAAATCCCATTGCTAGGTTTTATCTTGTCTTGCTAAATTGTAAACACAGTGATACACACACACACACACACACACACACACACACACACACACACACACACAGTAATCCCCAGTGGCTCCGGTGTGGCCTGGCCTGCTGAGCAGATAACAGGCAGAGTGCCCTAGAGAGCCGTTAATCTTTAACCAGGAACAGATTTGCCTATCAGCTCGTTAAAAGAAGCAGAGCGCCGTAAACGCTGCTATCTAGTGTAATTCATCTGCCTCTCTTTACCTGGAAATTACGTGTGTGTGTGTGTGTGTGTGTGTGTGTGTGTGTGTGTGTGCGTGTGGGGGTGGACATGTCTACATACTTGTAGCGGAGAGGCGTCGGTGTGTCCACAAGGTTGGCATTTCAGCCTCGGGGCTTCACACACACCCCGAGGATGGGAGGATAGGAGAACGGAGAGCACACGGTTCACCCAGCCTGACTGGTTCTGTCAGTGTGGTTTGAAGAGTGTGAGTGACACACGTGCGCACGCACACACACAACTCTATCAGTAAGTCTTGTATAACATCACTTTTTTTTTTCCCCTTTCAGAACTTTAGTATTTCTGGCGCTCGCTGTCCGACATCATAAAACACGCTCAACAGCTTCATCCTATCGCAAATTACTTATAAAAAACCCCCCCCAAAAAAACAAAGACGTCCTGGTTAACGCAGAGCTACGCAGGATACCGAGGCCATAAAATACACCCATCACATCCGATACGGCAGTGATTAAAAGACAACAAGGCTGTGTGCGTCCTGGATACTTATATACTTACGCACGGATTATACGAAACGATGGTTGCTGTGGTAACATCAAAGGCTGAAAAGTTTATGTCAAGAAATAACTAAAAATAATAATTAAAAAAAAAAAAAAAGGTTGATGCGACTTAACGAAAATGTAATAAACCCTACGAGATAAATGGAAGCTAAGTTAGCTAGCTGTTACGCATCGCGGGATGACTTGTGGGCGTTTGCTAATTTGCATATTCATACGTATTCATTTCGTGTCGTTTTTCTTTACAGGACACGGTAAATGGGTTATTCTAAATAGAAGTGTTTAATGGTTTAAAATTATATGTTTAAGGAGATGGAAAAAGTTGCGCAGTGTTCTCTGTAGGTGTGTGTGTGTGTGTGTGTGTGTGTGTGTGTGTTTTGCTCAGAGGCAGGATGTGTGTGCTCCATCATTACGGCCCAGGCCTGCATCCAGCTCCATTAAAGAGCTACAGCAGACAGCAGGGGAACCATTACAGCTCAGAGCATGTCTCATCCACCTACAGCATTTCGCCATTACACACACACACACACACACACACACACCCACACATCAGAAGCTTGGCTTCTAGAGTCTACCTAATGCACTCTGCTGGCTAAAGACTAGCATTACATTACGACACGTAATCACGCAAAATTACACACAAATAGGAGAGACACAACCACAACACGGAGTAGACAAAGACGTGCGTTTTGTTCGTAGCTGATTTTGGATCTGCGGGGTGTTCGATCATTTTCACATCTCTCACACACACACACACACACCTTGTGAGGACCTTCCACTGACCTAACGATTGATGCAGCTAATAAACACTAAACCTAATCGTAACTTTAAGCTCAGGAATGAAAAGGAAACTTTTCGGGGGTTTTTTTGTTTACTTTTTCTAAAAAAAAACAAAGAAAAAGTCTGTGAGGACCACAAAAAAATTTCAGATCTTCTTACTATCTTTGTTAGGACATCTGGTCCTCACAAGGGTATATAAATCTGCACACACACACACACACACACACACACACACACACACACACACGCCCGTCCTTTAACCTGCCTACCAGAGGACAGGTTTTTTGTTTTTTTTTTGGTGAATGACGAACCAAATAACGGCTATGTTGATGTTAGATGCTTACGTGTTTGCTTTTGACAAATAAATCAGCAAAAAATGATGATGCAACTATAATTCACGCAAATTTTGAAAATCTAAATGAAAAAAAAAAATAAAACCTTGAATGCAACAAGCTAGAAATTTCCAGTGGTGAAGTTTCATCTTTTGCTAAAGACAAGATTCGAAAAAAGAGTGACGTGAAGTGTTTTTCGAAGAAACGATTTCAGAGTTATAAAAAAAATAAAAAATAAAAAAAAAACACCACCTCCCAGGAACTCTAGCTGAAGAAACAAACGTCTTTCTTGATTTTAGTAATGAAAGTGAAGATTCTCATGTCCTTATACAGGCAGAACATTTGTAAAACTGAACAGAAACACAGCTTACAGAAATCCCACTCGTCTTCTCCTGTAAATAAACTCATTTACTAACTCACGGGCCATTTGAGATTTGCATATCATCTGGATATGATACATATTCATATATTTGGTCATTCTGTAACCGGGGTCAACATGAAAAATATACACACGCAAAATTCAACAATTTATTCTTGAAATCTATCACTCGTCTCAATCCTTCATCGTGTAGAGCTCCACCTCATCTCTCTCTCTCTCTCTCTCATTCCTCCTCTCTCTCTCTCTCTCTCTCTCTCTCTCTCTCTCTCTCTCCCTCACTCTCTTCCGTTCCTCCTCTCTCGCTCTCTCATTCCTTTTCTCTTTCTCTCTCCCCCTCATTCCTCCTCTCTCTCTCTCTCGTTCCTCCTCTCTCTTTATCTCATTCCTCATTCCTCATTTCTCTCTCTCTCTCTCTCTCTCTCTCTCGCTCTCGTTCCTCCTCTCTCTCTCTCCCACTCTCTCTCTCTCTCTCTCTCTCTCTCGTTCCTCCTCTCCTCCTTTTCCCCGAGTCCTGGTCTCGGAGGTGCAGATGACACGGTGGTCTCCTGCATTAATGGTTCAAGAGCCAGCGCTAATCAGAGCTCAGATGCTGCCTGCGGTTTGCTAATTTTGCTAATTACTGCTCCCTGTGCTCTGCCAGAGCCCAGGCTAACACAGCTCCTGACACACACACACACACACACACACACACTCCCACACACACACACACACTCCCACAAATGCCCCAATTACAACCTAATAGCCTGTCTGCCTGAGAGAGGTTAGAGGGAGAGAGAGAGAGAGAGAGAGAGAGAGAGAGAGAGAGAGAGAGAGGAGAAGGAATAGCCATGAATGGGGGGAGGAAGGAGTGTTGTGTGTGTGTGAGTGTGTGAGTGTGTGTGTGTGTGTGTGTGTGAGTGTGTGAGTGTGTGCGTGTGATAAATAGCTTGTGTTGGTTCATTTCCCTCTCCAGGCTCATCAGTAGACACACGCTGGGCTCGTCTCCATGGCCACACTCCGAAAGCACGGCTGGAAGACAGCGAGCTGTGGGTAAGACCTAATTAATGAACTACATCAGACTTGGGAAATGGGAAAAGGAATCATGGGTAATGCAGTTTGTTTCTCCCTCGTCGCCGCAAATACTGACCAGATTTAGCACAGTGATCACTTCCACGCGTTCAGAAAGAAAACGCCATCTTCAAAACATGACAATAAAAGCCACCGAGTGACACTACGCCATCAACTTCATGCCTTTTCCCACAATTTTCCACAAACTCAGTCTGACGTATCAAGAAAATGACCTGATTGGCCATGATACATCCTTTTCTTTCAAAACTACTAAGCTTTAAAATGTCTTGTTACTGTTTAAAAAATGAACGGCGTTCTGTAGAAAAGGAGCCAAAATCCCTCCTCCATCTTGTGCAGTACTGACTTTCTCCTTCCTGAATTTCTGCGGTACAGACGAGAGGCAAAAAAAACCCCCCTCCTATTTAGCTAGCCCCGCCCCTCCTCTGTTTAGAAATGATCAGACGAATACGTTCACATTCTCTTTATTACGTCTATCCAATGACCTTTGTCATACAGGTGCGTCTAGGAAGGACACTCATCACATGGACTGGAAATTCACTGACAGACGGACGTGACTAATGAGTGAGCTCACTGGGGTGAGTTAAATTCATAGCTGTTCCGAGCGCACTGCCAACTGACTGCTTACAAAATCCGTTCTAATGTTATTGGTGGTGTGTGTTCACGGATGAATAACATGTCCATGCCGTGTTGTCATGTGTAGCCACGCCTTCTCACGTCATAGTAGAGAAACGAATTTCTGGGCGAAAATTTGAAACTAACTGCACGAATTAGACACTGGAGACGGAAAGAACATTTCTTAGACGAGAAAAGTGACGTGGAAAAGACCGTTAAAAGAAATGATAATGGGCGGGGCTACATGTACCACTGCACGCAAGCTAGTGGGGGCGCTAGACCTGCGGTCACCTTTTTAGAGGTGATGCGCTGCCTGTCTCCTCCAGCTGATGCAGGGTGGTGTGATGGAGGCGGCTGCGGTGTGATGAAGTAGACGCACTGATACCATCCTGAAGTGGATTATTGTGCTGTAAGTATTTTATTCCTGTTACACAACGACGACAATTAAAAATACGCTTTTCGTACAGAAAGGTTTAAAACAACTTCACGACGCACATCGTTTTAAAAACGTTCCAGATAACTGCAACAGGAAAAAAAAATAAAACACACAATCGGAATGAAAAGCATTGCGCGCAATCAACGTGTCAAATCGTGCATTCGACAACACGATACGCACGACACGACTGCGTCTGTGCCACAAGATCGCAACACGATCGCGTTCTTCGTTTTAAAGCTTAGTGCTGGCACCGGCTTCAGGAATGAAACCGTTAAACGCTAAACGCTGACGGAAGGAATGCATGAATGAAAGGTATTCCAGCTATGCTGAACTAATTCGCATCCAAACAAACAGAGAGAACAAGAAGGCAGTCACACTTTTTCTGCGAGCAACACGCACACACACACACACACACCATATGACATTCAGCTGATCAGGCATCTGGTCGTGGCACTTTAACGAAGACTTTCTCCTGACCTTAGCCATCTGACTTAAAAAGATCAGGGTGTGATTGCTGAATAATGAAATAGTGTGTGTGTGTGTGTGTGGGCGGGCTCACAGACCCCCTCATGGGGCTGTTTATTGATAAGACAGTTTCTGCACTAACAAGGTGCCCGTGTTTGCTTGGTTTTTAAAGAACCACCCACACAAGATCAGAATCTGATCCTCCGCGTAAGCAGATATGAGTTTCCTGCTTGTACTTCCTGCCTCGAGAACATATTTAACCGTTGCAACTAAATCATATCCCCGAGCATCTACAAACATCTCAAATATTCCACCACGGCCGATCGATCACAAACGAGACGGCGTACGCACGCCAGAGTAGCTATAACCTAAATAACACGCCGCTGCAGAAGTCCTGTTAACAGAAACAAAACAGCTGTTTCATCCGCGCATGGTTTACGTTGTAACAGCTACAGACGCAACGTCGTCCGTTCTGTTTTCTGTCTTGGAGCGAATAAGAAAAAAAAAAAAAAAAAAAGATCATGAAAATGAAAGCTGCGGTTTTACCTCTGACTGTTACCGAGCGCTGACACTGGAGACTCCTTCCATAATCCGTAAACGTTAAATAAACTGCATCAGATATTATTACTCGTTCTCTTTTTAATCCACTGACGAGAAGTGTCCGTCGCACGCTAGTGTACGGAACCTTGACCGTCACCGTCCGACCAATCGGAACGTCTTAGCTAGATTTTCAACACTGTAGCATGCGGTGAAAGAAAACCTACGACGATACTTCAGATATCAGATATTCAGCTTGTTTAGCTGAGCATTCCATGACAAGATTCGAACAAATCCGTGCTCTCACAAATTTAAAAAAAAATGGATGATGCTATGATCGTGATCGATTCGGTCATAGGAGACTTTTCGGAGGTATTGTGCTATATGGACTCTAACCCTACTAGCATACATTTACATCATGACACTTGCCATGTATCACAGAAATGCTTAAATTAGGATATGATATTTCTGTCGGATTGCCCCACCCCTTAGACGATACTCCCAGAAACTGCTTCATGATGTCATTTATTGGTATAATAACATCAAATCTTGTTTCTCTAATCAAAGGACCACTATGTAGGACTGAACCCAGTGAATACTTCTCCTTCACTCCTCCTTTTCCAAGCGTGTTAGGGCGTACAGTCGCCGTCAGGTTCCCGTGTCGTACTTCCAAGTACTCACGTTCACACTCTTTTCTTTGTCTGTGCTAAACGATAACTACGACCCTTCATTTTTCCGAAATTCAGGTTCTCGAACTTGTTAGCCAGCACCAAGGAACGCCAATTCCTCTTCTTTCTTCTCCGTCTTCCTTTATTCTTCTTTTTTCAACCTTCCAGGGCTTCCTTACAGATTCACGCTGCCCACTTTTTCCACATAAAAAATGTGAAACGCGGCCATCGCTCTCTAGACGTTTGTCCGTTCTGACCTACTGCAGGGTTGAACGAGACCTTCTCTCGCTATGTAGATCCCCCTAAATCCCATAAAGTTAACTTTTTTATTTGTTTGTCACATCAAATAATTTTAGCCTAACCTAACAGTTTTTGTTTTTGTCGTGGATCTGTCCATCGCTCTTGTGTCGGAACAAAAAAAAAAAAAAAAGAAGAAGAAGAAGAAAAATCTGTCTCAAAGTGTTTGCGGTTGTTTAATATCGACTTCCTCGTTCATGCTGTGTCACAAGCAGAGGGTTTTCTTGGTATTCGAACAGGAAAATCTTGTAGAAACTGTTGTGTCATCAGCTGCTGTAACAGTAGACATGTTTACACTAAGGTGTACTGTACGGAAATCAAGCCGCTTGAGCTGAAAAGAAAACGACAAGTGCAGAAAAGTAGTGCACTTTGTCTGGGAAGTAGGTGTAGGGTGTACAGTGTGTGTGTGTGTGTGTGTGTGTGTGTGTGAGAGAGAGAGAGAACCAGGACACAGTGAGCACTATAGCACTGTAGTTCCTGCTGAACTGGCTGAAATGGATACACCAGACATTAAACTGTAGCTGCGTCAGGTTCTCACACGTTCTCAGCATCCTGCTAGAACTCGCTAGAAGCCGTCCACAATGAGACCTAAGCACATGATGCGAAAAAACGCTTCCTGCCAAAAAGCTTGGTCAACTCGGCCATGTTCCTGAGAACTACAGAGCGATAAGACAGAGACTGTGTCATGCCATGTGTGTGTGTGTGTGTGTGTGTGTGTGTGTACGGGGTGTTCTGCGTGTGTGTGTGTGTGTGTGTGTGTGTGTGTCTCTTATCTCCGAATCCAGTGTCGCTTGCGCTACGTTTGTTTAGCCGCTGCTTATCAGCTCCAGAGGGATTAGGCTGAGCAACTGTCAAACCCTCTCGCTGCCGTTCTCAATGCCCTCATTCAGGCCCTGGTCTGCTCCCGGGCCTGCGCTACCGAGCACTCCGTCTACACACACACCATAAACACACGCTCACTCGTGCACGACAACGACAACTAGAAACGGTCTGGGATGTACCCCGAGTAGGAAATGACGAGTAGTTAGTAAACAATACGCAAGAAAAAAAAAAAATTCCTTAACCTCCTGAGGAAGTAAAAAATCTCCTGAGAGAGAGAGAGAGAGAGAGAGAGAGAGAGAGACGGCGCACCACATTCTGGACCGCAGTTCAGGAACCGTGACCTGACTGATCCACACTGTTTTAGCTAATAATAATAATAATAATAATAATAATAAAAATAGAGCGTGAATGAGATTTAACGACATTTAGTATGGCAAGATCCGCCCTCAAATATCCTGGTTTGCATAAAGAGGTGCTAATTTTGCATCAAGAACCAAACCGGTTTCCTGTATCAGCAACTCAGGAACTAAAATTGAAAGCAGCCCATGCAGCACCTTTGTTGGAAGGAACCTAAAATAACAAAAATAATCTCAGATTATTACCTAAGGAATAAAGCGCTCGAGGGCATGCTGTTAAAGGAAAATAATCAACGGTGGGGGTGACGTGACGGGTTTCTTTGTCCCGTTAATATTCGTATCGAATCCGACCTCTTGTCAAAAATGAAAGATCTCTCGCATGTGCTACTTTTTTTTTTACTATTACAGTTTAATGACCTGCGGACTTTTTGAGACTCGTTTGACGAACCCGGTGAACTGAAGAAAAGCACAATAAACTCATTTCCTTAACTTACTTCCACGGTGCCTGGACGTAAAAACCTGAAACCATCACGTATGTAAAGCGGTTGTTTCCAGGTGCCGGCCCCTGAATGCTGCTGCGTGTTTAGACTTGTCTGACACCGAGGATAAGATCAGCGTGAGCTCTTCCCGGCCGTCCATTTGCATATTGGTAGAAGCAGAGGGAGGGTAGGCAAATCAGAGCTGGCCTTCGGAGTTGGCTTTCGAAGCTAATTTGTGATTGTACAAAGTGTAACTGACACTCGTGTGAGTGTGTGGCGGTCTGCCTTGTCCTGTCTGTGGCCACCATGGGTGGCTGAGACTACACCGACCCCCCCAAAGGGCACCATGGCATGCAAATATATATATATACACACACATACACACAGCTCACAGGAAAGGAACTAAGGAGTGTATATGTATGTGGGGGGGGGGTTGGTTGGTGTGTGTGTGTGAGTGTGTGTTTATCAGGGTGTAATTTAGCCTTCCTGCTTCGTGAGAAAGTTCAAAAGAAGACATGAGGAAGTTCAGGCTTTGGCTTTGATGTTTATTTTCTAGTCTTGGGTTATCTCATGCGCTTGTCAATCAGGTGGTGACTAACAGCAGAACGATGCCAAAGACGTTTTAGAACATTTTCTACGTAGGCAAGAAAAAGAAAAAAAAAATCTTAATGAAGCCGGAATTAGGAAGTGTGACGAAACACCCGACCCTTCCCCCTCTCTTTCAGGGAGTGAAAAGGCAGAAAAGAGAGGGAAAGGGACACACAGGGACACACACACAGAGAGAGAAAGAGAGAGAGAGAGAAAGAGAGAGAGAGAGAGAGAGAGAGAGAGAGAGAGAGAGAGA
>JAOVYU010000042.1:33989661-34001677 GCA_025674565.1 Synodontis membranacea
CCTAATCCGCATGTCTTTGGACTGTGGGAGGAAACCGGAATACCCCTAGGAAACCACGACACCACGTGCTGCCCTGTACGCATCCCTAAACATCCCTAAACAATTAGATTGTAAAAATATGCATACTATATACTGTTTCTTTTGATGGATGGATGCTCATTGCACATATCCTAAATACAGTCAGCTCCAGATGTCACCTAATTTACCAGACAATGAGATGATGCACATAATGGCTAATCCAATTACATACAGTCAGTGCTATCGGGCATCCAAAAGGATAACAGCCGGCAGGACAACAAATGAAATGTTTTGTTTAGGAAGAGTGGTGTGACTCATCGAGCCGCCATCTGAGCATCTCAGTATATAATAGCAGGTTTTTATTTGTTGTCCTAAGCTTTGCTCTTTCCCTGAATCCCATCAAGCCTGCCTTTCTCTGCTCTTCAGAGGCACAGGAACTGTAATACTATAATGCCGTAATTCACAAGGCTAATTAAGGGGGGCGCAGTTAGCGCAGCGGAGGAGCACCAAGGAAATGCACTAGCAGGTTTTGCTTTCGCTCAGACCTTGGAGAGTGTGAGGCAAGACCTTTAGACAGTCTAATGATAGAAAAAAAAAAATGCACTTAACAGTCTGCTACACGAGTGCAGAGCTCATAATCCCTAATCTATTGAGCGTATCCCTGTAATGGCCACTACTGCTGATGAATTAGCACTATAGCATCTGTAACACTGTGCTAATGTCAGTTTCTCAGGTGCAATATAGACTTGCTGCTTCATAGAACATACGACTCATCAGCGTAAAAGAAGAACCTAATGAAATGCTGTTACATGCAATTAGATTAGCCTTGATTTCCAATACTATTTTTAACAGACCCGTGGTAAAGAGCTTTCTATATATACACACACACTATTTCGGGGTTAGTTTTGCCCCACTCTAGCTCTTTTCAATTTCCTTTCATTACCTAGTTCTCTCCGTCACACATCTGCCACCAGACGAGGACAACAAGGGGTAAGACTTTTTATTTCCCTTAATGACCAAGATAGTTATCTAGCTCACAATTAGGTACAATCAAGATTTCGGTAATTATTTGCATTATCGTTTTCCTGGCAGTTTATTAAGCAATAATTGTTTATCATATATAACTTCTAAAACAAACTAGTTAAGCGCAAAAATAAATAATGGACTAATCAGTGTGAAAAATGGTTAATTGAATGACATGCTACATGCTAGGCTTCGCACAAGCTTCACTGGCAGATTCGATTAGCAATTAACTCTAATTTAAAAGTTTTAGTTTTCTGAGTACTGTAATGTGTCTGTGCTTGTCACTTTACTGTATCATATCTAATTTACATAGAATTGAGAAAATGTCAGTTCAAATGTCGCTGCCGTTTGCCATTTTGTGGCTGTCTCTGAAATCGTTGATGTCGCTGCTCTGTGCCATGCAAATACACAGAAAATGAAGGTGGCATGTCGTTTTGTTGCTTGCTAATATGCAGTTTGCATCAGACAGTCTGTAAGCCGGACATAGACTGAAGCTCGTAGGTAATCATGATTGGATCACCATGGACAGGTCGCCAAACTTTCGTAGGGTCCGTGGATCATTTGGTACCGGGCCACAAAGAAAAAATTCCATGGTTAACATTATGGTTATTTTTCTTTCAATAGTCTTCCGGATCTTATTTTGAAAAGCGACTGTTTCCGCCCTCGCCTCACTACAGCACTTGACTCTGGCACGGCATTTCACGCATCAGCGACATAAGCTAACCCTTGAAAAAAAATGAGGCAAAAACAAAACTCACTGGAGAGCTTTTCGGGACGGAACGAGCAAACGATGAGACAGCAGAAGGGTCACAGACTGCCAGCAAAAAGAAAGCTAAATTTAAATGAAAATACCAAGATTCCTACCCAAGTTATAGGTTCATCGTAACAGGTGATACACAAGCTCCACAGCAGCTATGCGAACCCTCGTGTCTCTACCCGGTCTGCGGAAACATTTTCATGCATGAAACCGGTCCGTGGTACAAGAAAGGTTGGGGACAGTTGACCTAATCTGTATGACTGTTGGAAGAAACCACAGTGCCCCGAGGAAACCCATGCAGGCATTCGGAGAATATGTAAACTCCACACAGAAAGGCCCCAGTCAGCCAGCAGGTTTGAATCCAAAACCTGCTTGCTGTGAGCCGACAGTGCTAACAACGACACCACCATGCTGCCCTAAATCTCAAAATCGTTCTTCAATTTTTATTTTTTTTTTTTGGTCCAAGAGCACATGAGACAGCAAGCAGAGACAAGCAAGCCCTTCATCTGGACTAGTGCGGAACCCTGCTGTGGAGGCCCATGCTATCCCACAGTGCACCAGTTACACACGGCTTCTCCACAGACTGCTGGTGGGGAAGGAGCAGTTTGCCAGATCTGCTAATTTGAGCTCTTTGTAGGGGGCATCTTTCTGCTTGTTAACGCTCTACCTGGAGCTGGCAGGAGGGCAGGGTACTGTACCACCCCGCACACTACAGAAGCCACGCCACGGATACAGTACAGAACGTCGATGAATGACAAGTTCCACTACTTGTGCATGATAAAACACAACATACTATTGCTGTTTACGGCTGAAAGGAAGAGCTTGGAGAGCTGCGTGATGGATGTAAAGGCGGGAGAGATGGCAGCTAATTAGCAGGGCGTTCTCGGGGGCAGCGTAGGCCTGTGTCATGTGGAGTGTGTGATAACTGAGGATAACTTCAAGGGTCAGAATCTCTCTTGAGGAATATGGTTAATTATAGAGCGGAGGGAAAAAAGGCAGTTGTTAATCTGGTGCCATGCTGGCATGGAAAGAAAAAAAAAAAACACACACAGGAGGCTCACATGACAAGAAGAAAGAATGACCAGTATGTTTATTTTCTTTCATCCTCTGGCCCTAACCGAGTCATTTTTAGTGCTGTGATGCTTCAAGAGAACAACGAAGAACTTACTAGTGCTAACCAAGGCCAGCTAATGATCACCATTAAACTCGTACAAAAGAAAAACAAAAAATACCTTTTCGTATCAGAAGGGGACAATAAAGCTGGATTAATAATTTGAAAAAAAAAAAAAAAAAACTGGAAAATTGAGTATCATGGAAAAAGCCTTAATGCTAGGTTGCGATTAAACACACAATCTATTAAACACACTTTCTATTAGATACTAAGCGTCCACGACGTATGTAATAATACCACACAAAAAATGCTGACTACCATACTGTTGTAAGTTGATTAGGAGCCATTTTGGACATAGCCTATCAAAATTAGCCTAGCTACCATTTTCACATCACTCAAGCCACAAAATAAAATAAAAAAATTGCCTAAAGCAAAAGAGTAGAAGTCGGAAGCTGGCTATACTTCCGTAGCCAATCAGAGAGCTCAGTGCTGACGCCTCGACGATGCTATTACTGCAAACCGCACAGATTTGGTGTGTACTCCGGTAAGTGAGCATTGCCATGGAGCCAGAAAGCATCGCCCAGAATCACACTGGCCTTGCCATGGTAGGGTTGCCACGGCGATCTCTTCCTGTAGTGTACACGCTGTTGATGGATGTGTAGCGCTTAAATGGAGGGGGTGAGTGAGCTGAGCAGGCCTGGAGGACAAAAACAGCATGGGAATGTACACAACAAGGCAGGGCGAAGGTCACTCACACACACACACACTCACACACACACACACACACACACACACACACACACACACACACACCACTAAACCTCCTCTCAGCCTCCTCAGCTACTAAATCTCTCTCTATCACACAGCCCCCTCCATCAGCCTGATTTAGACACCCTCCCTTGAGCACGCTCTCCATCTCTGTCCGTCACCCTATTTTCCCTCTGCCGTGTATAAAGCGTGTGTACATGCGTGTGTGTATGTTAAAGATACAGAAATAAAAAGTCGGTTCATCGTTGGTCAGAGTTAAATGTCACCTGAATATCATGCATGACATCCACGAGCACCTTCACCAGCCGTGCTAAAGCTACATCGTACTCACGTAGTGAAAGAAAGCTTTAGGAAATCAGCCTAACCTTCGAGCGAAGAATTAGGGAATTATACAGCAGCAATGGTAAAAGTGAGCGACGCTATTAGCAAGATTATTAGCTTGGCGTAAAATGATCGTTTCAGATTGATATGGTGTGTTTTTGTCACAGCAGGGAATTAAAGAGTAATACTGGTCCAATACGGAAGGTCCCAGCTGTACCTGATACTACATGGGGGCGGAGCTAATAGCACTGTTCATTGCTGACTGGTTACAAGAATAATGTAATAATGATTTTTATTATTTTGTTGCACAAATAGATAGAATCACTTCTATTTTTTTTTTTCCGATCACATATTTTCCCGACTTAACAGATGGCTTTGATGCCGCAATGATGTGTGCGAAAATGATTTTTACACAGTAGAGAAATTTCACGTCCTGTTCTATATTGAGGCTCCGGATGGAGAAATGCCACGATCTGATGTTCAGTGATCGTTATCAAACCTGATTAGACTGCCTTACCATTAGCTATGAGATTGTTAAACAATTTTCCAAACTCTTATGGAAGCCATATGTTTAACCCCTACCCCTTGCAAACTTTTGTGTTTATTATCTATTAGATCAGAGGTCCCCAACCTTTCTTGTACCATGGACCTGTTTCATGCATGAAAATGTTTCCGTGGACCGGGTAGAGGCGCGGGGGTTCACATAGCGGGTGTGGAGTTTGTGTATCACCTGTAGCGATGAATAGGAATCTTGGTATTTTCATTTAAATGTAGCTTTCTTTTTGGTGGCAGTCTGTGACCCTTCTGCTGTCCCATCGTTTGCTCGTTCCTTCCCGAAAAAGCTCTCCAGGGAATTGTTTTTGGCTCATTTTTTTTCAAGCGTTAGCTTGTGTCGCTGATGCATGAAACGGCGTGCCAGAGTCAAGTGCGGTAGTGAGACGAGGGCGGAAACAGTCGCTTTTCAGAATAAGATCTGGAAGACCAATGAAAGAAAAATAACATAATTTTTTTACATTTAATTTTTTTTTGCGGCCCGGTACCAAATGATGGGTAGAGGCGCGGGGGTTCGCATAGCGGGTGTGGAGTTTGTGTATCACCTGTGGTGATGAATAGGAATCTTGGTATTTTCATTGGGGACCTCTGTTGGGGACCTCTGTATTAGAGGGTTACATTTTTAATTAGCGAGTTACAAACCCCCTGTAATGTACATACTTTTGCCCCTTTGAATATACAAGGTGAAAGGTGTGTGTTCCTATTCCTACCTAAAGGTCTGAACAACCACAAAAAGACATAGCATGTCCAGCTACAGGCTCTTTATTTTTAAAATACGCAGCAGAGAGCCGTAGTGCATCGTGGACCACCCGACAACATCCTAACACATTTAGCATTGCCTAGCAGGGTGCTAAGTGGACTTGAAAGCGAGAACCCCGTCCTCGCCTTTGGAGACTCGCCTTTAAAACGTACGTAACAGGTCTTTTGAAGTCGAAACTCCGCTTCCTGCTCCGACTGTGTTAAAGCCTAGCAATGCCTGACTACGACGTGAGCTAGCGGCTAACTATCTGTCGTCGAAAGCTCATTTCAGAGAGCTCTTGCCTTTGCTTCGGGCGGAAATGAGAGTGAAAACGAAGAGGACGTTTCTACGGCAGGTGAGGAAAAGGCAGCCCTAATTGGATTTTCGAAGCAGAACAAAATGAAGCACTCTTTCATCGTGCGCCGAAGTCGGGAGTCGCGTTCAGCGGCGTGTGGAGCTTCACGCAGCCCTGGAACTGCACGCCGCCCAGCCTCAAAGCAGAGTGTGTGGGAGTGTGAGTGTGTGTACTGCTGTCACACGGCTCTCCTGCACGCTGAGAAATACAAAACGAGCTGTCTGTCATCCTCAGATACAGGCTCTCTGATCCACGGCGCCGGCTCTGCTCTGCAGTACGCACGCATACAGTACACACACACACACACACACACGTGCACACACACACACAGTGTGGTTCTGTCATACATGTGAACAAGTGGTGGCTCTGTGGTTAAGATTTGGGCTGGTGTCCACGTGCTTGTGAGTTGAAGGCCACTGCTGAGCCACCAAACAAGAATCTTAAACCTGTAAATAAAAAAATAAAAAAATCGGAGAGACGGATAAATATCTAAACATATGGTGTACGAGATTCTTTAGATTCTTTAGACTGTTTTCTAAATTGGTTTCTGCTTTATACTTGAAACAGTTCATGAATGCGAAAGATCTCAGATGCAGGGTTCCACCATACAGAACAAATCTTTAAAGGAAATCATTTTAAACACAAACACACACACACACACACACATTACACTAATCACTAGCAGACTAATGCCATTATTAATTTAGTTTTTTATTTATTTATTTGTAGACAAGTTGATTCAACAAGAAAAAACACTGCTCCTTATTGATGCCTTAATTATCGCATCAATATCAAATCAGTACCACAGAGGAACACCAGTGGAAACACCATCCAAAAATAAGGGAGGAAAAAAAATCCAGTGTAAAGTCCATCATATAGAGCTTCTGCTAAAACAACTCGTGGTTAAATCAAGAGGAAATAAACAGGCTATCTGTCAGGCTCAGCACGGAATCAGTTCATATAAAGATCTAGACAAAACGAGAAACCATGGCATGGTCAAGACTAAGAGCTTACACACCAAGAGAGCACTGCGTGGACGACAAACGCACCACAACCAACAGAACACAAACTTTAACTTTAACTTCCGAATGACACCGAAACAAAAAAAACAGGTGCAGACAAATCAAAACCATGTGACTCAAGAGTAGCTCAAGAGTTCAATCCAGTTCCAAAAGCACTCTCTGGCGCTGACGTGACACTAACAAGATATATATATATATTATTATTATTATTATAACATGTTATGATATTAACAGAATATATACTATTCAGACTGGCTAAATAACAACAACCGAAAAAAAAAATTCAAGAATTTATATTAACATCTGTAACATATCATATCAGCATATTTCCAAACTCTAACGTCAACTGATGATTATTATGTATATTTTTTTATGCTTTTTTTTTTAAATGATCAGATGAGAGGAGAGAGCATAGAGATCATAGTTTAAAAAAAAAAAAAAAAAAAAAAAAAAGCTCCCGGTTATTAAAAAAAAAAAAAAAAAGGTGGTGCATTAGTGCAGCATTTCCTGGTGTGTGTGTGTGTGTGTGTGTGTGTGTGTGTGTGTGAATAGTGGTCCAGGTCAAATAAATATTAGACATCTGGGATGCAGGAACAGAGGAGACATATTATTGATGCGCAGGCTCTGAAAGCCAAGGTCTAGGCCATGAATCCGCCGTCCAGCAGCACTCTCATCAATTACCACGCAAAAGATAAGCTGAGAGCAGCACGGCCTGGATTAAGAGACACGCTCGCCCCTCCTCCTGCTTTCATCCTCATTCTCCGTCCTGGAGCTGCTCGTGCCCGGCTGAACAGCGAATCGGCACAGAATCAGAGGAGAGAAAATACACCAGAGAGCAAGAAAGACAGGAGACGTGAATTAAATAAGACGAAAAGAAGGCGCGAGTTCAGCGTTCAAAATGGCATCAGAGTGCTCGTATCTTGTAAAGGAGTGAAATACCAAAGGACACAGCGTCAGGAAACAGCGTAAAGGATCGTAGGTGGAACATACAGTATGGAATAGTCAGGAATAGGTCTCGTTTGGGGTGTTTGGCGAGATGGTTCGAGACACGAGCAAGCATTTATATCAACAATAAACCCCCTGCCATTTAAATAAAGCCTCAACATTACCCTCCAACCTAAACGGCAGCGAATCGTAGACGCTTCCACGCTTCCACTCCTCACTCTTATACCAGAAAAGGTTCTTTAAATGTCATAGTCAAAGAAAAAATCATTCCGAGCTCCCTGATGAACATTATGATATAGGGTTCTTAAACTGTTATCGCGTACGCCGATAAGAAATTAAAACCCGTCTCCCACCATAAAGCTTTACGTAAAATTCTGAGCATTTTTTTCAAAAGCGTCTGTTTGAGCCGAATATCGCAAGACGAGACAGATGAAAATATTCGTTTTGATTATTGTGCATAGTCTATCGCAAACAGGTGTCAGGAAAAGTGGATCGTTTGTTTCTATGGAACCTCTTCTGTTTAATTCAGTGAAAATATTTACCATATTCCTCTGATTTATGTCACACTTTGAAGATTTCATCCGAATCAGCCTCGTAACGTCTCAAAAATAAATTAAACTCAGTTCCAAAATTCCAAAATCCAACCAAGGAAACGGTATAAGTGAATCAAGAAATGTTTACTTAATTACTAAATATACTAAATATTTATGAGAAATTAGAGCAGTCGAATTTGGCACTTCAGACACGACTGTTTAATACAACAATTTTCATTACAAACGATTATTACGGATAACTATTGGTAACTTACGTAAAAGGTAAAATCTTTACATGAAAAATCTTTACATATCTACATGAATTTCAGAGTTTGGTAGAATTCGGTTTGTCCCCTTTTTGCTTCAACGACGGCGTGGACTCTTACATAAAATCTCATGATCCGTTTTAGAACAAATCCGTCAGTGTTGTCTGATCACATGCTCCAATAGAAGAGATAATAAGAAAACTGATAACATGGCCAGTGTCACACATTTGCTTATGTTTAAATAGCGATATAGACATAGCTCAGAATCATGAATATTGAATATTTAACATTTACGTTCGTTTTTTTTTTTTTTAAATGTTTAAAAATACTTAAGAGCCTTTTGTTTGTTTTCAATTTTAATTAATATTAAAATCGCAGATTTTCAGTACGGTGTCAGATTTTACCTTTACTCCAGAAAACAAAACATCGCTATAAGTGAGTCTGCGACTCTAAATTGCCCCTTAGGTGTGAATTTGTGGCTGAAATTGAAGATCCAGGATGCGCATGCACAGAGAAAACAGCCTCCTGTTGTTTGGACAATTACCGGTGTGAACATCAGCTTGGTCTTCTTTAAGTTTAACTAAAAGGTAATAATATCCACCGGAGCAAGATTTTTTAAAATAGAAAGAAATGTCCAGAGTGTAAGCAAAAAAAAACCAAACAAACATAAAATAATCATTTTTAGCTACGATATATATATATATATAAATCGACTAAATGCTAAAACGATATCTTCCTTTTTTTATACCTTTTTTTTTTCCTGCCGTGGAAACAATACAAAAACAACGGCACAAAAACAGTACACAGAGCCCTTGATGCTTTGACCCGTCCTGACCTTTTGGGCCGCTGACCATTCCAGGTCAAGGGGCTTAGACGTCTGTCTGAACTCCCGGGTCAGGTAAAGGTCAAGAGGTCGCGTGCGGGCCTATAAACACCCCGAAGTCACATCCATAATGATTAGACAGCGAGAAGCTTTGATAGTGCGTAACCTCTGACCTCTGGCGCCATGACAACCTGACAGAATGTGCCCGGTGCACACACATCGACAGAAAGAAAGAAAAGAAAAGAAGAAAAGAAAAAACGGGAAGAGAAATGATCGAGTGAAAAGAGGTGCTATAAATAAAACAGCTGCTGAGTGTGAGTAAACAGCACATATTTCTCTCTGACCGCCGTTATTTATTCCCACTGCCTCCGCTTCTTCTTCTTCTTCTTCTTCTCCCCCTCTCTCTCTCTCTCATTCTCTCTCTCTCTCTCTCTCTCTCATTTATGAGCAGAACTGAAACCAGAGTTATGAAGCCTTTAAAAAAAAGAGTCCTTTTAGTGAGAATTGGAATCCTGAGATGTCAGAAAAGCAAGACAATACAGTATCTCCTCATTACCAGAACATATTATTATTATTATTATTATTATAATACAGAAAAAACAACGCTATATATATATATGCATGACAAAGCCCGATCTTCAACACTGATCTCATTAGAGCTTCGCTAAACACAAATCAGCAATGCACTCGAATACCAATTTATATTCAAATGTATTTCTTCACCTATCGATGATATCGCCATCATCATCATCATCATCATCATCATCATAATCTCCGTCATCTCAGCTATGATTCCATGTGCATGCGCTCAAAACTAATCTCATTACAATGTCATTGTCTTTTCCATTATTACAAGTGTTAGGGGTTCGGAAGAAAAGGCTCGTCCCCCAACAGTCCAGCAGCCCCTCCATTATTTAATCAGGCGCACTCCTGGGACCTGCACGCCGCAGTGAATAATTGAGCAGGTGCTTGTTAACACGATGCCACACTTACAAAGACTTTTTTCTTTCTTTTTTTTTATATATATATATATATACATCACATGGCGTCTCCCTCCTTTCTGTACGATCCTAGCAGCTCGTATTCTTGGCAAATCAGGACCAGGAAAACTGACAAAGATCTGCTAATGTCATTCATTTGTACCAACTGGCGCTGATTAATTTTCCACGGCAGCAGCTCTGAGTGTAGTTACGGCTCTAACACAAATTACAGAATTACATTAAAGCGTTCGTTCCGACGCAATATCGTATCTACAGGAACAGCTTATTTGCTGTTATTTACGATCCGTATAATCATAATAATAAGGCTAATAAAATAAATCAATTTAAAATATTATATAAATTTATTATATATCTATGTGTGGGAATGGCACGAGTAAAAGAAAAAAGAAATGAAAACATTATACCAGATATAAAACAGAAACGATTCCGGTGTATTAAAATGCACGTCGAAAATATTTAAGGTTGATGAAAATATAATATACTTTTGGACAAACTTTAGCAATGTTTCATAGCAGAGTTAATTAAAAAAAATAAATAAATAAAAAAAAGAGTTATCCTAAAAAAGAGTAAAAAAAAATAATAAAAAGGTCTTTCATTGGAGTCACAACGAGACACAAAAAAACAACAAAAAACCTTTATTTGTGATTTTGTGTCGATTTTTTGTGGAAACTTTGTAACGATATTCCAGAGACGTATTGTTTTGAGAAATCATGGTATTTACGTTAAATGACAGTAACCACAGTACGAAAAAAAAAGTGATTTGGAGAGACAGATTATCCGGAAATTCTAATTAATTCAAACATAATTGGATCAGGAACGTGAAGGGGGCGTATCAGGAGGATCAAGAATATGATGTGATTCTGTGTGTTAAAAAAAATGAAATAAATAATGTTCTGAATTCGCTTTATAGCTACGAAGGCCTGGGCTCGTTTAATGCGGCGTGAATTAAAAATAAGGTCAAGCTCAATGTTGGATGTGATCTCTTCTGTCTCGCACATTAAAATGCCCCAGCCACTTCTTTTCAGATTCCTGAACACCCACTGAGTGAGCGGGATCAAGCATCGCAGCATCCTGTGGATATGAAAGAGAATCCATTCTTCTCTCTGCTCTTTTGTCTTTCCCTGAGTGAGGGTATCCCCCTCTCTCTCTCTCTCTCTCTCTCTCTCTCTCTCTCTCTCTCCGTGTCTCTGTCTCCTGAGTCTCCGTGGAGAGACAGGTGGCTCGATTGGAGAGATGGGCACGCTGAAACGAGTCACACTGCCAGCGGGGGCGCCGTGCCAGCTGGCACCAACGCAGCTGACTTTCTGATCGGCAGGATGCTCTCGCACATATGTGCACGCGCACATACACACAGACACACACCCGCCAACACACTGCGACAGGCCTGTTACGCTCCTGCTCAAAGATGTACGGTTTACTTAGAAACGCGGCACAAGCTCAAGAGCGCGCGCTAACACGCACAGAGTGAGTCAACAGATGCCATCTTTGAAGAATGTGCACAGAGAGATTACCATATGTCACTGAAAAGGCAAGACTTGGTGTCTCGGCTGCCAGCGGGTTCATTCTGCTTTAGCGTGAAAGGACATGGAGGTGATTAGATGTATACGGCAGGGGTCTCTCTCTCTCTCTCTCTCTCTCTCTCTCTCTCTCCCTCACACACACACACACACACACACACACACACACACTGTACACATGCACATACACAGTAAATATGACAGTGCTTGTCAGCATGGATGTTAGAGTGGTAATATAGGTGTGTGTGTGTGTGTGTGTGTGTGT
>JAOVYU010000042.1:34001777-34018190 GCA_025674565.1 Synodontis membranacea
GTGTGTGTGTGTGTGTGTGTGTGTGTTCCTCTGGGGAAATCTCCAATCAGGTGACTGTATTCTCACCCTACCTCACTCCTTCCTCCTCATCTGTCCTCAATTTAATCCTCATTAAAGAGATTTCCAGCATTTTTCAACCTCTCCACTATCCACTGTATCTGTATCAGTATATTACACATGAATGCCACGCTAACAAAAAATAAAACACGGACAACGCGCAGAAAGAACCTTTCTCAGACTCACACATTTAATGAGAGTGTAACAGTTCATTATTATTATTATTATTTATAATATTATTATAATAATTATTATTATTTTTAAGAATGTTGTATTTTTTTTAAATCTGTCATAATCACACATCGACTACAGATGCACTGGATGGAGATTAGCTTATAAAATGCCGGAGTACTCCTTTAATCTCGCTCGCTTTGTGCTGACAAATTGATAGGAACAGGGTCGAATGATGGCCACACCGCAGTGGCTGGCCAGGAGCAGAGCGCACAGCCCAGAGGATCATGGGAACATGGATGATTAATGAGCTGAACACAGTCGTGTGACTGGAGCTATCCCCTGAGGGGAGGAGAGAACAACACTAACACACACACCTACAGTACTGCTTTGAAAGCACATACACTGCACACAGCCACTGCTGTCGTCCTCTGTGGCACACACACACACACACACACACACACACACACCAGTTTAATGGACATTTGGTGTTATTCAGTTTTTCTGTACTCTATTAATG
This sequence comes from Synodontis membranacea, assembly GCA_025674565.1. NCBI lineage: Eukaryota > Metazoa > Chordata > Actinopteri > Siluriformes > Mochokidae > Synodontis > Synodontis membranacea. The sequence goes on from JAOVYU010000042.1 coordinate 34,002,526, forward strand.
ACTTAAAAGAAATTGATCCAAATCGAATTAAACAAGCCGTTCAATGAGGACAAAAGTATTGGCACCCTACAAAACTAAGAAGGGTTAGTACTGTATGTGTATCCCGCTTTCAGGAGGCGCTCTTTCGCCGTTTAGCTGTCACGTCGTCGTTTTCGGCTTTACCTTTTATGGAATAATCTCCGTGTAAATCGGCTGTGCTCTAAAAGTTCCCGCGGGCAGAAATATTTATAATTAAAAACATTTTTTATAAAAGCACCAAAAACAGAACCAAAATTTTTTTCATTTGTTCCAAAAAGCTTTAAAAAAAAAAAAAAAAAGCAATAAATCAAGTTCAATTCATAATGTCAACGAAACCCCAGTTATTAAACGATGACCTCTTCTTCAATGAATTCTTCTGAATACACCGATTAAACTGTCCCATTTTGAGTTTTGGCGACTTTATTTTCATTTATTTTCATTGTATTGTCGGTTATTTTAAATGAATGTACGTGTTTGAATAATCAGCTATGAACTAGCAGCCCTGAGTACCATTGGTTCCTGAACATATCAAAAGACTATCCAATTAGAAACCAATTACTAATGAGCACAATTTCGATTTTGTATGTGTCGGCTGACAGCACCGACGCAGGCGTCCTTCTTTCTAACGCAGCTTGGCTTACTGCTTCCTTCTTCTTTCTGTCGAAATCCTTTTCTCTTCCTCCATGTTTCTCTCCCTCCCTCAGCCAGTCCTCCTTTCTCCTTATTTTTCTTCGCAGTCACTCCCTTCTGTTTCACTCTAACTTGTCCTTTCCCTGTGTCCACTCACTGTGTTTAGAAGGAGCTTAACCTATCACTGAGTGAACATTTGTCATTCTCCTCAGCACACGCGCGTACACACACACACACACACACACACTTCTCCATCAATCTGCAAAAGCATATACAACACTAAACAGATAACCGCTACAAAATCAACACACTCTCCCGGGTTTTATGCGTTCTCAGGTTTCCTCCAGGCAGACAGAAAGTCTGTGTGTGCATTCAGCCCCTCGTCATGGACACGATGTTCTCCCCTCGCTGTCTCCTCTCTGTTTTTAAAAGTGTTTTCCAGGGCCCCGATCTCCGAGAACCCCCCCCCCCCTTCCTCCTCCCCACTGTGCCAGACGGCAGAGTTATGTTTGACCTTTGACCCGCAGTCACTAATTACAGCAGGGTGGCGACAGTTCGAGTGCCTCGCCTCCAGCTTGCTCAAGCACATCACCTAATTGGAAGCTCTTTCACCCTCCGCTGGCCCGGATTCCTCTGACTGAGTCCTGACAATAGAGAGAACCCCTTCTTCTCTACTCACCCTCTCCGTCTCTGCATGTCTTTTTTCCCTAACTATGCTACCCCCTTCATTCACAGGGTGCTGGTTCTCTACGCCGTCATGTCCTTTGCCATCAAAAAAAAAAAAGAAAGAAAGAAAAAGAAAAAGCTGCAGGTTTGGATCCGAGTCATGGATTCGTTTTCTCGATCACCCAATATGCCGCTCAAGTCATAAAAATGCTGTTGCTAGGCAACCAGGAGACATCTGATGCCTGATAGATATTAACAGAAGCTAGCTAGGGTCTACTTATATATATATATATGCTGTTTATACAAACAATTTAAGGACAAAAAAAAAAGAGAGAGAAAATGATCATCAGTGTCAACATTTTAAAAAAATCAGTGTACCGCTAGAATTCTTCTGTTATCACACTTTAACGTCAACCAGTCCCCAGAATTCCATACCGAGGAAAACTGAAATAGCACCACAATATGTGAACATGAAGGTTTTAGTGATTATTTACTTCCAAGTGGTGAAGAAGACCACAAGAGTGGGCTGGTTATCTGGAAATGCCTGTTACCCACTCGGTGGCCATTTTGGCATCGCTCCCGGGCAGTTATTTTCAGTCGTACAAATAAGAAGAGGCTCGTATATACTTAAACGACGAGAGACCCGTATACCAGAAATGTATAGATTAGCCGATGTTTGAAATCTGATTTAAAATAATCTAAAATAAGATGGTTGAAATAATACAAAAAAAGGGTTACCCCAGCTGCTTTGCATCCACATTTCTTCCTAAATAATGGAACAAAGCAAATTATAACACCATGAGGAGAAGACCTCGGTGCAATTACTGACTCCAGTCCTTCTTTTAAGGACTTCTCATGTAGGAGATAGATAATATTACTAGGACAGCCTTCGTTCATCTCAGGAACACTGCTAAGATAGGGAATATGATGTCCCTGAACGATGCAGAAATACTAGTTCCTGATTTTGCCTCTTGGTTAGATTATTGTAACGGCTTACTGTCTGGATGTTCCAGTAGGTGCATAAACAAGCTACGGTTAGTCCAGAACGCATCAGTGAGAGTTCTTACTAGAAAAAGACGATACGAGGACATCTCTGCATTGGCTCCCAATCAAATTTCGCATTGATTATAAAATACTACTGTTGTCCTATAAAGCACTGAATGGTCTCGCGCCACTATCCGCGTGAACTTCCGTTTATTTTATGGTCCACCACGCCTAAGTACATCGAAAGGTGCTTCCTTTTATGATGTACTTTCACATATAATATACTGTATCTTTTTTACTTTGGCAACTAGGTTTAGATTAAAAACAGATTTCCGATCTCCATGAACCAGAGGGCAGAAAAAAGCAAGTGAAGTTCCTCAGGGCTCCATTCTAGGTCCATTTACAATTTAATGTTTTTTTTTATTATTCTTTTTAAAGTATCTTCTTTCTTTCTCACGTTTAATTCCTACTTCCTTAAACCTTATTCGTTTATTTAAACACAGGACAATAACAGGCCGCATTCCTGTCCGAGACACATCGCCTGCCTCGTTGTCGCAGTTCAGGACACAACATACACACACTCCCCTCACAGACTCCCCCAAAGGGACCATCACTTCCCTCCCCTGGCTCAGTGAGGTTGGAGGTCACCCTTTAAATAACACATCAGAGTCTGTACCCACCCCCATGTCTCGCACATCTGACCCTATGACCTCTACATGTACACATACACACACACACACATATAGTATACATACATCATGTGTATCGCACTATGCCATAACATGCACATGCTCTTTGAAATTTGAAGAGTGCACCCTCTAGTCTAACACGGTTTTACGGAATATTCAAGTGAATTTTTACAAAAGCAGAGAGCGTACAGGATGCAAGAGGCCGGCAGTCTGACCCTTCGTGCTTCCAGACAGCTCGTCTGCCATGTTGCCACGTTCAGGGGCTGACCTGTGACCTCTGACCTCGCCCTGAGCTCCACCTGTACCAATGTGAGCAGGTGGTGGACGTAAGGGCATCGCGGAGATCAAAAAGGTCAAGCGTGAGATGATCTTGACTCCGCCTTGGCCACACCCACTGAAGTCTGGAAAAGTCTTGTTGCTTTGAAGAGTAAATGAAAACGATGCATAAACATCTCATTACGGGCCAAGAAGTTATGCAGCAGCTGTTCAAGGGGTGAAAAAATTTAGTGAATGGACAGGTGGAGGAGGTGTGAGCCTTCACACACACACACACACACACACACGCACACGCACACACACAAACACTCCACATGGCCACAAGACCAATAAATGGATTAAGAAAGTGTTACGATAAACGCAGAATTTTTTTTTCTTTTTTGTAAAGAGATTGCGTGCTGTTGTATAAGAGCAAAACCACTTCAGGACTTGGTGGTAACGTTAACATTAACTCGTTTCACGTCAGCCCGCATCACTCCACCCTATTGTTCATTATTTTCCTATAACAGTGCATCTACTTTGCATAATACCTAAACCCTGAGAATAGCAAGCTCACCAAGCGTTCTTAAGTTCAGCCGAAAGATTCGCCTTCTTTACGAAACATTACATATAGCCAGTTTACAACCTTGACCGCTTTTGATCACATTCATGTGATTGTTTATGTTTTATATAATCCCCTGTTTATCTCTGATATCTCTGGCCTACAAGGCAGATTACAGACCCCTCTCTCTCTCTGCCTCACCTATATCTTGCAAAATCACTGACTATCAACAATGCATGTTTCATACATTTCACTCTCATCCTCTGACCCTTTCCATAACCCACCTCTATCCTTTTATCTCTCGCTCTCTCCCTCTCTTTCTCTTCCCTTCATGGAGGAGCATCCATTATGCATGCCTCTTGCGCATCCTCTTTACGCCGGGCAGCGCTATCTCTACACTGTCACTTTTTTTGGGGGGGTTTAGTCCACATTCCGGCCCCTGTGCTGTATAAAGAGTCCTCCCTGTTTTTCCGTCTCTCCCTTTCCTCTACTCCTTTCTTCCTACATTCACCACCTTCCTCTCAACATTTTCTTTATGTTGTTTGGAGATAACATGAATAGAAGCGAAGGACAAAAAAAGGAAATCTGTCCATATTGGACATATTTCCTAAGCGCAGAGTTAAAGAGTGGCACAGGGTCATACAGGGTGGCACAGGGTGGTACCAGGTGGCATATGGTGGCATAGTGTGGTACAGTGTGGCACTGGGTGGCAAAGGGTGGTGCAGGGTGGCATTGGTGGTGCTGGGTGGTCCTGGGTGGCAACTGCCTCCTTTCTCCTTCCTTATGCCTCTGCTTCTTCACCTACATTAACCTGCTTCTTCAACTACTGTATGACAATACACCAAAATGAATTAAGCACAATATACAAGGACCAGGGTGGCACAGGGTGGCACAGGGTGGCACGGCGAGGAACCTGTCCCCAGCACTTCATGCTGCTTGTCAACCCCACTGTCATCCCGCTTCTATAATAACAAATAAAATCAAATAAACATTTCGTTAAGAACTTAAAACCTCCAATGTCTCTTTTAGTCAATGTGTATGACCAACTACACCAGACTTAGCCACATACAATAAATAGTGTAACTCCTCGTATTTTTATTAAGCTCGTTTGGGTCCACACTGTGAGACAGACACGTGACATCAGAACATACAACATTTTCTTCAACATAAAATAAGCTCTATTCGTTCTCTCTTTATTTTGCGTTATAGAAAACCGTAAGGGCATTAGTTCTTTTCGTACCTGTCTCTAGCCACTAGGACACTCCTCCTACGATCACACCATTACCGTGATGGAAACAGAGGAACTCAACAAGGGTTTGGAAAGTTCTGGGTTAGTAACAGTATTAGTTCAAGATCTTTCCTTTTTAGCTTGACTTTTATTGTGCCCTCTTAGACCCGGTCCCGCTTTCTCTTCTCAGATCTATGTTTATCTTTCAGGATAGAAGATAAATCCTTCTACACTGTGTATGTATATGTGTGTGTGTGTGTGTGTGTGTGTGAGTGTGTGGGTGGGTGTGAGTGTGTTTTATACAGCTGCCAGAGTAAGGTCTGACCCTGTAATCATTGTGAGCAGAAACAGAGGAGGACTTCTTTGGCCGTTACGGGTCAGAGGTCATGGTGAGTCAGCCATTATCCACTCCACTGGACGCATTCCTCAGCTTTATGCCTGCAGAGGTATTTTATGGTGACGCACACACACACACACACACGCACACGCACACGCACACACACACACGCACACACAAAACTGGCGCCTCTGTTGCGTAGGAAAGGTGGAATGTGGGGCGAAAAGGGATAAGGGGCAGGAACTGGTTCAAGTCCAGGGGTGTACGTGAAGCTTGAGTGAGTGTTGAGATTTTGAGAGTAAATATCACCTGCTCTGAGTCATCATTCAAACACCGAATCGAACACAAATCCCTCCTTCTCCAGTCATGAGAAGTAATGCTCTAATGAGAACTAATAAGAAATAACTTCTATTATGCTACCTGGAAAATTTGCTGAATATTTATTAAATACAGCGTGTAGTTTTCTTCTTGTTTGGTTTTGGAGCACGTCTACTGTACTTCCTGCTCCTCAGAGTCAGTAGGCTACTTTTATTCCTTGGTTGTAGTTCCTGGAACATTTCTCTGCCCGAGTCCAGGTTGTCGTTCCTGGACAAATCTCACTTCCTGTTCCTGCTTCAGTCCAATTCCACTTTCTTCACTTTCTTACTTAATTTTTCATCTTACGTTGCAGTTCCTGGAACACGTTTGCATCAGCACCACAGGGGCGGAGCTTTCTCTACTGAACATTGCTGATTGGTTGGAAGTAAGAGATTCTCAGCATCCATCACATTTGCTGTCCTTTGTTGGAACCATCTCCCGCTTGGAATCAATCGTGAGTTTTTAATGACGGTCCTGGTCCCTGCAGTGTGGTGGAAATGTAGACCAGGAACTCGTTTATTTATGTTTTTCTTTTGTTCGGGAGGTTGCTGGATGTGGCTGGAATGAATTTTTGTCCGATTTGACGTCAGTTGTAATGCAAGAATGAAAAATAAAGCTGTAAAAATAAGGAATGGAGAGAAAGCTTACAGCAACAGAATGATCATGGAGCATGAAACCTACTCAGCAGTCCCGCCTTTCTGGGAGAGAACGTAAAACATGGAAGGGGAAAAAAAAAACACCCCCCCCCTCCCGGGGCCTTGTAGCCTCTAGCCTTCCCCTGTCCTTTTCTTTTTCCTTTCTATCCCCTCTTAATGCGCAGTTGCCAGCAGGGTCAGTAACCCGGGATGAGTGGAACTCATTATGGAGTCCCCTCATTTCCATTCAGAGCGGGACCCTCAGAGCAACAGGGACGGGGAGCCGCATTCAGCACAACACAGCAGCGTGAAAGACGGATGGCACGCAGACACAGCCCCTAATATCACGGTGGGGAAAGTAATGGAATAGGAGTGATTGTGAGCGTGAATGTGTGTGTGAGAGAGAGAGAGAGAGAGAGAGAGAGAGAGAGAGAGAGAAAGGCATGTCTGCTATCATCAGCAAAACATTTAATAAACATGAGCTCCGGTCCATCAGCACGCAGGGACCAGCTAAGAGGTTATGCAAATCCAATAGCATCCAAGAAGAAAGGGATGAAGAGGAGACGGGATGGAAAACAAGAAATGAAAAGCACAGGAGAAATGAATTAAGAGCGTAGAAGGGAGCAAAAAGGAATACTGCAGGACAGAAGACACACGAGTGCTGAAAGCTCTCTCGATATGTGATGTTATACTAAAAGCCACACACACACACACACACACACACACACACACACACACACACACTCCCCTCCTCTTTTTAACAAGTAATTCCTGGGTCAACAAGGTCAGACCTTGTTTAAATTCAAGTTTAGTTTAAGCCGATCACAAAGCTGACACATTGATTAGCATAAAAATAGCAGGTTTAATACCTCCACCCGTGGAATACCAGTTAACTAGCTAACCCAAAAGTTAACGTTTGTTAGCAAACATTACGAGCTAGAATCCTGCAATTATTTTATAACGTGGCCACACTCACACGCTTCCAAGAGCCAAGTTCTAAAGCTAGCTACAATTATGTAACCTAGTCATGTCCATGGCTGTCATATGATCGCGTTTTGCCCGGTGTGGTTGCCTAATGAAATTTAACTTAAGCTTTAAAGACAAGTCGTAACAACCAGGTTCATTTCTCAGTCACCAGTTTACAGTACAGCGACGTTTAGCATTACATTAGTGAGATATCCAGTGTTGGTGAGGTTGGTGTAAATGCTACACCACAGAAACTCAGCTGGGTTTGGGAGACGACAAGCGGGATGCCACGGACGTCGGCGTCAGCATGAAAACAGATGAGGAGGTGAGAGAACTGGACAGACTAAAACATTAAAGCGCCGCTGCATCGTCACATGTACAGTAGTCACGCAGCGTCATGGGTAGTTCAGGAATCCCTGAACCATGTTGAAATAGATTAGCGTTGATGAAAATGAAGAATTTCATTACAAAATAAATCTTCCAAGATCACGCCATCGAAGATCATGTCCTATTTTTAATGATTGATCTAGCAGATGTCAAGGGCCACGTCGTTCTGAAACTCACGACCACGTCACTGTTTTATAATCTTCGGTCTTTAGACGGTGGCCCTGATTTTCCAAATCGATCCCACAGGAAGCGCATTTCGTTTGGTTTCAAAGCAAAACCGCTGAGAAATCCTCATTCGGAATGGGCACGTGCGACTTTTCCCCAGCGAAGTAGCACATTTGTTCGCGACTAATTATATTTTTAAACTATCGGCTGCCATCTGTTTGCTAACGTTTTGGAAGGAAATGTAAATGGGAACGTGACTGAGAAAACACTAAGAGCAACGTTTTGGATTGATAAGCGACACAAGATTGTGTTTGCGCATTCTTGTGTGGGTGTAAGTGTGACATTCGCACATTTTGGATGACAAACACACAGATTTGAGGGCCCAGGTGTGTGTGCAGCCGAGTGTCTGTCTCACAGGATGGCTGTGTTCATCTTCAGTGCTGTAGCGAGCCACACACACACACACACACACACACACACACACACAAACACAGAGCTCCTCCTGTCTGATTACACACTCTGTCTGGTTCACCATGTTGCCTGAGTCTACGCCAGCCTGCAGTGAGGCCTCCATCCTGGCTGGAGTTCAGTAGACCCTCTTGTTCCACCTGCTGCCCCCTCGTGGGTTCTCCGACATACTTTCCATATTTTCCATTAAGGTTCTCCTCGACATTTTGTTTCCTCCAGGACCCATGACGCTGCCATGATGCTTTAGTATTTATATGCTTGGTCATTCTTTGAAGCTTATGTTTGACCAATCAGCATCATCGAATACAGCAAGCTCCGCCCTAAATGTTTCTAAATCTGGAAACTACAGACAGCGGAGACTGCAGGGTTCAGGAATTAATATTTCCTCTGGTCCCTATGGTTCCAGAAAACATTCTTTGGTTTATTAAAAAAAAATGGTCCAGTATTGGAGATTAAAAAAGGTTTTGAAAAACATTCTTGAAACGGAAATGTTCCTAAAGCTTCTGTGTTATCCTGAGAAGATCCTGGGGGTAAAAAAGGCACCTAAAGTTCCTGGGTTCCAGAGAAAGTTCGTTGGTTTCTAACACGGTTCCTGTATTGAATCCAATCCTGTCTAATGTTTATCGGTGACAAAAAGTCTCATTAAAGTTTTCCGTCAGTTTTTCCAAATCAGCTCCTGTGGTGAAAATGTATCTTAATTTTATGGGTTGCTAAAAAAGGTTCCCGTGAAAGAAATGTTCCTGAAGTTCCTGAAATTGATTGTAGAGTCCTAAAAAGTGGCGCCAAATGTGCTGAAAAGTTTTTTTTTTTTCCCAGAAAATAAGTTAATGGCATTCCTGAAAATGTTTGTGGGTTCCTGAAATTGTGCCTAAACTTCTTGGTTTTCTAGAAACTTTTTGTTGTTGTTGTTGTTGTTGTGAAAAAGTGAAAAAAAAAAGTGAAAAATGCAAAAAAAAAAAAAAAGGTCCCTGGGTTCCTGAAAAAAGAGTACCAGTTCTTGTTATAAATATATGCCTAAAGTCATCAGGTCCCTTGCCTTCTTAAAAGTGTTCACACACACACACACACACACACACACACACACACACACACACACACACACACACACTACAGGTCAAAGGAGGTCTATCTCAGCAAGTCCTCTGACCCCCAGTGACCCCTAACCACCCTTTGCCTCCTTACAAATACACACATGCCATCCTTAAGCGCAGTCCTGCCCAGTCAATGCCATAAAACTCTCCCTCCCAGTCGCGACCCTGCATGACCTTTGACCTGACCTTACGACTCGTGGCCTCGAAGCATAAATCAGCACTACTGCATCGCCGGAAAGCCAATCAGAGTCCGCCTCATCGTCCGTGAGAGGACAAAATACAAATTGTGAATTCATCTCATCTACCTAAGGACAGAATGTACCAGAGCTTTGTGTAGAGATTTAGAAACTACAGACTACAGATTTATGGTTCAGGAACTAATATTTAATTTAGTTCCACCATTCAATCTGCCATACATTACTAACAGTGTTTTATTATCAGATCTTTAAATGGTCTTTAAAGGGTTACTAATTTCCTAAAAAAAAAAAAAAAGATTCCTGTGTTGGAAAGATGCCTAAAGTTCCTGGGTTCATGGTTCCTAATAAGGTTCCTGTCATGGAAATGTGCCCAATATTCCTAAGTGCCTGTAAAGGGTCACATGGTAGAAATGTGATCAGAGATCTTGAAATGGCTAAAGATATCGGGCTCCTAATAATGCTCTTGATGGACAGGTTTGTGTCATGGGAATGTACCGGAACTTTCCTGGGTTCCTGAGAAAGTTCCTGGCATCCTAACAAAAGTTTTCTGAGGTGACAGTTCTTATACAAAAGAACATTTTACAAAAAAAAAAAAAAAGAAAAAGAATATGGTGGAAAATGCGCCTTGAGGTTTGTGAGTTTCCGAACCTAAAGTCCATAGGTTCCTGAAAAGATTCTGGGTTCTAATAAGGTTCCTGTCATAAAAATATACCTAAACTCTTAGGTTGGCTGAAATGCTTCTGGGTTCTTAATAATGTACCTAAAGTTCTGGGGCCTTTTAAAGGTTACTGAGTTCCTAAAAAGATTCCTGTGTTGGAATGGTTCTAGGCATCTAAAAAGGTTTCAGAATTGCACAAAGGTTTCTTTATTTAAAAATAATAATAATAATAATAATAATAATAATAATAATAATAATGTGGTGAAAACGTGCTGAAGTTTGTGAGGTTATTGAACCTGAAGTTCCTGAGGCCCGTTGCACAAAAGAAATTAATAAATAAATAAAAGAATCACAATTAATGAAACTTCTAAGGTTACCTTTATTCTATTAATGTATCACCATAAGCTCAGCCGTCTTTATTCCATGAGCACAGACAGACAGGACCGATCAGGATAAACTACGACTATTTAATGCGTAGTGAACTGTCCGAGGGCCTTGGACGGGGTGCGGCGCTGTAAAAAAAAAAAAAAAAAAAAAAAAAAAAAGCTACGCTATATTTCACTCTGCATGCTAACTGAGGAAGATATAGCGCATGATAAAAGCAAAGCGCTGCCTTGTGACAGATAATCATTCGTTTCCTGCGCCTCAGCATTTCGCCTCTCAGACGTGGCGTCTGGCATATGGACAGTTTTACAGCACAGAACTCAATCACAGATGTCCCTCAGGAACCACACACACACACACACACACACACACACACATACACACACACACACACACACCATACGATGAGTGCAGGACTGATAAGCAACCCTAAACTATCATCCTCTGACCGTCCTACTCTTAGTAATTAAATCAGCTGTACTGTTAATCAGCTGTCTTTAGACTGGGACAATAGGAGGTGCATAAATTAAAGCCCCCTAGTGAATAAACTATGCGTTGCTATATTGCATGCATTGTGCGATGTATTACACCGTGACGATTACCTTGGCTAAATACAATTCAGTTGTACTTCCTCCAAACATGCTGCGGTGTCTGTGGCATACTAAAAAAGCATTCACGCTAACATACCGCTTACTACGTCCTGCTTTGAGGCGGGGTTTACTAAGAGCCCGCGTGAGTCAGTGTGTTTGTTTTAAGGCCTTGAGCAGTGCTGATTCAGGGAAAAATAGTGGCTCTCACCCCTGATGTGACGGCTTTAGAGGGTGTGTGAGTGTTTGTGTGCACAGATGGTGCGTGTGTACTGTTATGCTAAATCCAGCTCCATCCAGAAGGCTGGTTCAGTTCGGCTCTCTCATGCCTGAGCGGCTCAGTGTTCTCTCTTTCAACCGTTCGGCCCCCCTGGGTGTCAGGTCGTGCCTCTGAGGCTGGGGGTCCTGGTCAGTGTTTCGCAGAACTATAAAAGTCGGAGAGAGAGAGAGAGAGAGAGAGAGAGAGAAAAGAGCGAGGAGGCCTCAGAGGAGCCTGCAGTCGTCCTGTCTGAACACGGGAGCTCAGCTAACAGGATTAACCGAGCTGAAACGCTTTTAGTCTGATCCTCCAGAGAGGCAGAGAGACAGACAGGAGGAGAGAATGAGAGAAACAGAGAGATAAAGAGATAGAAAGAGGCTTCCTGTCTCAACAGTGACCGCAGCAGCCATTCTTCTCAAACGGCCACATGGGTAGGACTCTGTACATGCGCTTACTCAAATTCTCTGTATAATGAGTAAAAATCCTGGAGCTGTCTAATTAGCACCGTCCTCGACTGCCTTGACACGGTCCTGACTCAAACTTGGCTAGTCTGGATCTTGAACTTGGCAAAGTCAGATTTGAAGAAACCTGTAGCATTAGGTGCATTTCCACCAAAAGAACATTCATCACCCTAGGACTAACCCTAGGACATTTCTACAACCCGAGATTGACAATAAAACCCACTCGACTTGTCTGAACGATAACCAAAAAATTATTCATGGCGATTGACCTAATGGGTACGGAACCAGGATATGTCCTGGATAAATGTTTCTATAAACATGAGTGTGAATATTGTACATCACTGTTTTCACACATTACAGGTGTGAACATCAGATAAGGCCATTAGGTCCACTGAACCAACATTAAAGCACTTTTTTAAAATCTACGAACAGCCGTGTTGTCACCGCTCCGGAGTACCATTAGTTCCAGAAATAAAAGAAGTGCAAACATTCCTGACTGAAGTAATACTATGCTGCAAAAATCCTAGTACATCTTCAAATTCTTTACTCAAATACAAAACTGCAAACTTTGGGAGATGGATGGAAGACCGCCAGGGAATACCGGGTGCTGTAAAAAGACCCAGCCACAAGGGGGCGCACACTCTAGTGTTCCTGCGTGCCGGTCCCAAGCCCGGATAAATGGGGAGGGTTGCATCAGGAAGGGCATCCGGCGTAAAAAGCTCCGCCAAATCGAACATCTGGACAAAAAAGAGCTGCTTTGGCGACCCCTAATGGGAGTAGCCGAAATAAAAAATTGAGCAATTTTTCCGTTAATTTTAGAAACCAAACACACGCCAGCTGCTCCTTAGGCTCATAAACCCAAGTCTTGTGAATTCCCAGGTCAAATTTATCCCAGACGAAGTGATCTTTCGTGTCCTGTGCCCTTTCCCCTTCAGTGAATTGGCTGAACACTGAAACTAACTAATGACACTCCGACAACATAAACTAGCTTAGCTTTTAATAAACTAGCTACACGCACTCGCTAGATTAGTATTAAATCTAAATAATGACACCGGATTATTACATACTCTGGTCTTGTTCTATCAACTACCCAACAAAAAGTCCTAAAAAAAAAAAAAAAGAAAGTAGTATGCGAAAACTGAAATGTGTTAAGTGAAAGAAAAATCCAAACGTAATTACAGTAGCAAAGTAATTGTACTTTGTTCCTTCCTTGTTACTTCTCATTAGTTCCTGTTGGTGCCAATGTTAGGCAGGAAACAAAAAAAGCAAACCAAGCGGAACCTTTGGAACACGAGAGAGCTAATTAGGTTTGCGTACATTTAGCTCCTGAAAATAAATCACTCACTTTTATTTGGACTGAGCGGTAAGGCTAGCTGGTGCTAAAAGTTCTGGCCAATGGAAAAATGTTCAGAAGTTCAATGTGTGTGTGTGTGTGTGCCACACTGCGTAGTGATGATTTCTCCTCGTTAGCCTCATGTTGGCTCTGGTCAGGGCCGTCAGATCACAGAACATCCAATTACTAAAGCCCTAAGTCGATTAAGTTGAATTTGATTTAGTCAGCAGTGGTTAGTGGGCTGTGTAATGCACACTGGTGCTGGCCACAGTGCAGCCGGATACAGCCGTGTCTTACACACTTACACACACTGTCTAATGATGCGTGGCTTAGAGATGTGAAACCCTGGAGTGGCTGATGGGAATAAAATGGAGGAATGTAGGATTGTAGGATCAGTAGAGCTCCACAGAGTCCGTGGTTTAATATTTGATATTATTCGATAATTCATTTTCAGCTGCAGCTGTTAAATGGGTCTAACCTTGACTTAGTCTAAACATCAGAAGGGGTTACACATTTTAATAAAGGATAATCTGCATCTTTTAGCAGTGTGCTTTTTTTTTAACGATATGAAAAATCCCTCTACTGAAAAATACAAACTAGTGCTTTTTTTTTCCCCCCCAGTCATGCAATATCTGCAGTGTGGCTAAAAAGCTGAACAAGTGAAAGCTATGATAGATACTGTAGGCTTTTTGCTACAAACAGTCCTGTTAGCACCACCCAAGAGTACCATTAGTTCCAAAAGTGGTAGAAGAGTCTCACAACAATCGGACAGTAAATGATTTAGGGATCTGATGAAAACGTCTCTGTTTTTCCCTTATTAATCTTTGCTAATAAAAGGCAAACTGTTATAAAACAGTATAAAAAAAGTCTATAAAAAAAACCAAACAAAAACAAATAATTAGTGTCCAGAAGCACCTGAAACATTGCAGCATTTGCTTACATTTTTTTTTTTAATTAATTGATGTATTACTAATTAAAAGGTTAACTACATCATATGAAATAGTGCGATTGACATCTGGTCCAGGTTGTGGGCAACAGATAAAATCACACTGGGTCACTGCTAATCATCCAAAGTTTAGGAAATACACAGTGCATAAACTTTTAAGGCTTAGTATAGTATAATACACCTACAGTATACAATAGGGTGTGAAGTATAGTATAGCTTATAGCATAGCCTAGCATGGCGTAGCATAGTATAGTATAGTATTGCACATCTATACAACAGGGTATGAGGTATAGTATACCATAAGCTTAGTATAGTACAGTACACCTATACAAAAAGGTATGAAGTATAGTATACCTTATAGCAGAGCCTAGCATAGCATAGCGTAGTATAGTATTGCACATCTATACAACAGGGTATGAGGTATAGTATAGTACACCTATACAATAAGGAATGAAGTATAGGATGCCGTATAGCATAGTGTAGTATAGTGCACATTCACAATAGGCTAAGAAGTATAGTGTACCTTAAAGCATAGTATAGTACACCTATAAAGTAGGATATAAAGTATAGTACACCTTATAGTATAGTAGAGTAGAGTAGAGTAGAGTAGAGTAGAGTAGAGTAGAGTAGAGTAGATCTATACAAAAGGGTATGAAGTATAGTGTACCATATAGCTTAGTATGGTATAGTATACATGCACAATAGGCTAAGAATTATAGAATACCTTAAAGCATCGTATAGTATACCTATACAATAGGGGTTAAAGTATACCTTATAGCATAGTATAGTGGACCTAGACAATATAGCATAAAGTAGAGTATACCTTAGAGCTTGGTATAATATAGTATAGTATACCTGTATAATACAGTATCATATTTTTAGTATTTACAATTATACTTTAGTACACCTGTACAATATATAGTAATATATCTGATCAGAAATATATAATATATGTCTTTAATTTGTGAGCAGAAAAAATTAACAGGCTAGGACCCCTATATTCAGTAGCATGCATGCAAACATGCTCTCTCTCTCTCTCTCTCTCTCTCTCTCTCTCTCTCTCTGTCTCTCTCTCTCTTTGATACACTCATGTCTCAGCCACAGTAAGCACAAAAGATACACTTCTGTGCTCTGATTAATAAAGGTCAATTAGCAATTAAAATTTCCATATTTAATCAGCCCCCTGGGGTTGCGTTTGCCCTCCTCTTCTCTCCTCCCTTCTTCTTCTTCACTTCTTCCCTCCCTTCTCCCTCTTCTTGTCTCATTCTGTCTATCCTCTGTTCTTGCTCCTGCAGGGGTACACTGCCTCTCGCTGGGAGGAAAAAAGCCCTGAGATATGATAAGCAGTAAACATGCTGAGGGTATTTCAAACACACACCCACACACACAAACACACACGCAC
>JAOVYU010000042.1:34052896-34063823 GCA_025674565.1 Synodontis membranacea
CTCTCACTGACCTGAGAAAATCATCAAGCCCTGCCTCTTACTGACCTGAAAAATTCATCAAGCCACGCCTCTCACTGCACTTCCAATTCATCAAGCCACGCCTCTCACTGACCTGAGAAAATCATCAAGCCCTGCCTCTTACTGACCTGAAAAATTCATCAAGCCACGCCTCTCACTGACCTGTCAATTCATCAAGCCACGCCTCTCACTGACCTGTAAATTTACCAAGCTCCGCCTTTCACTGACCTGAAAAAAATCAAGCCCCGCCTCTCACTGCCCTTCCAATTCATCAAGCCACGCCTCTCACTGCCCTTCCAATTCATCAAGCTCCGCCTCTCACTGACCTGAAAAATTCAGCATGCTCCGCCTTTCACTAATCAGCCAATTCACCAAGCTCCGCCTCTCACTGACCTGTAAATTCATCAAGCCCCGCCTCTCACTGCCCTGTCAATTCATCAAGCCACGCGTCTCACTGACCTGTCAATTCATCAAGCCACGCCTCTCACTGACCTGTCAATTCATCAAGCCATGCCTCTCACTGACCTGTCAATTCATCAAGCCACGCCTCCCACTGACCTGTAAATTTACCAAGCTCCGCCTCTCACTGACCTGAAAAATTCATCAAGCCCCGCCTCTCACTGACCTGAAAAATTCAGCAAGCCCCGCCTCTCACTGACCTGTCAATTCATCAAGCCCCGCCTCTTACTGCCGTGTCAATTCATCAAGCCCTGCCTCTCTCTAAACCAGCCAATTAATTAAGCCCCGCCTCTCACTGACCTGCCAAGTATTCAGTAACTCCCGGTAAAATATATTATAAACAGAATATAAAATAGATGAAAATAGATGAAAAAATCAACAAATCTCATTACATAAATAAAGATGGAGGTGGACATGCCATGTTTCATAACTTGTGTTTTTTTCTGTGGACAGACGAGTAACAAAAGGAGTGATGGATGGATGGATGGATGGATGGATGAATACACGGCTGCGAAAGCTTATCCTCGACTTCATCACCGTTTACAAGTTTTCAGTCGCACAAATCAAATGTCAGATCAAAAATCAAATCAGATAGACCGGAAAGCCTAAGACACATTGTTTAGCCTCTCTCACACTTTGCGCTTGCCCTTTTGAAAGGGCAAATCAGAAATAAAATTGGGCTACAAATCCTGTCGTGTACATCCCACACATGAGCTTCCTCTTCACTAATACAGCCATAAATCCAACAAACCCTCGGCGAGTCCTCCTCTACACTGCTCTGCATCGATTTTCTCAGCACACACGCTAATGGCTGCTCTATTCAGGGTCTCGTTAGGAACCTGTGCACAGGGGCTTTCTGTAATGGCCGTGTCGTCTCTAATAAAAGCCCTGCGAAGGCGAAGGCGGAGCACTACACACCACACACACCACTACGCTCTTAGCCAGGGCGCAGGGGTAATTGAGGTATTATGCAAAACAATCACAACGGGCCCCTTCGATTAATGAAGGCTAACAGGAGAAGCGAAGGACAAGAACATACAGTAAGACGGACAAGAAGAGGGCGAGGACGTACAGTACAGAGGTATCAAGATTCCGCCAACGTTCAATAGGAGGGTCTGTTTCGGGAAAGCGTATAAAAACTGAATCATAGTCATAACTCAAATGAGTAACCTACATAGTGTTTATCAATCTGGGGCATCACGGAACGTTTTATTTAGTCGCTGCTGCGTTGTCGTGCTGCTAGCAGCGACCTGCTCGTGCTGAGGTTTATGTTTAACCCGAACACACTGAGCGTATCAGCGAGTGCGGTCATTAAAAAAAAAAAAAAAACAAGTGCAAGGTGATGTTTAGGAGCTAAGAGTAGACCCTGGCCAAAGGAAGCGTGTCTCGGTGCTGGAAGTGGTCTCTCTAGCTACACACGCAACAGTTTCTCTGCGTGCTTTTTTTCACGCCTATTTTTAACGACAACACTCAGTGATATTTCTAATACATGCTCAGGTCACCCTTCCTTGCTCTCTCTATTAAAGAATACAGTTGAAATACCAGACAATAAGATACTGTACACCCCCCCCCCCCCTACAGATTACTCATATTGTTGAAAGGTGTCGTAATTCCTCCTCTTGATATTTTCCCAGAGCATAGCGTGCAGTCGACTTCACTCGTTAATCCTGAAATACAACTTAATTCCAGCTATAGCGAGAAAAATCCTTTAATGGAAACATAACCAATATGCGATCCTATTTGAAGTATTGCTAAACTCACGTTTGTTTCAAACTAAACATTTGCTCAAGTGCAACAGACACGCTGTATATTCACGGTGTAACGAATCGTAACCTCTGTACACTTTTTTTTTTTCTGTACAATAACGAAACACTGTGCCAATCCAGTAAGCCACGAACACATTTTTTTCTTTTCTCGCGGCAACACAGCGGATGTAAGTATCACAGGAGTCTATTAGAGTCGTTATTACTCTTACCAGATGATCGCTATCAGAGAACGCCAGATGACGTCTATTATAAATCCAAAAATAGTGTCCAGAATGATGCAGAATTCACAGTCGTGATCGTGTTTACGTGTGACGTCGACTCATGTGAGAGAAAAAAAAGATATTACACCACTACTGACCTTTAAACCACAACCCACTGTTCTGCATATTGTAGGGTTTTTTTTTTCCTGCACTACAGTGCCTCGCTTGACTCGCTTTGTTGGGAATCTGCGTATTAAACTGTAGCTTTTCTTCCCAGTATTAATTCATAATAAAGTCACCGGTTAATCAACCTTGCTTGGTGGAACAGCTGTTAACACACTGAGCTGTAAAAGTGCATCGCTCCATGTTCAATCCTTCCAGCGAAGGAGGAAAAACTTTCCATTTCAGACCTCCTTACTGACGCTGGAAATCTAGCTACAAACTAGACAGTTTCGCTCCTAAGATCGCCAGCATATTGATGTTTGCCGTTTGTAAACTCAGCTAGCGAACACGTTTTAGCGTTGTAAAAAATGCCTGAACTGATGCTAGGGGTTTCAAGGACTGTTGACCTTGCTGTCCTTCCACACACATACAGTAATAATAATGAGAACTGGTTACTGATTAACTGTAAACTGAGGCTAGATCAGGTTAGCTAGGCTGAATCGATGGTTTATGGCTAATGCAACTCTAACAACAGCTGGCTTTCATCTCGCTATATTGGACTATTTACCGAATAAATAAAGCTCTCTAAACAGTCGAAGCGGATCCTGCCCACTGCGGTTGAATAAGAGATGACCTTAAAGCGTTTCGGCGTTTTCAGGTTCCTCTGCACCAGGCAGAGAGTCATCATTTTCTATTCCACTGAGTCCAAAAACACTCAGCAATGAATAAACCATACATCTTAAATTGCAACATAAAGCTGAAGATGTTTTTTTAAAAAAAATTTTTTTAAGTATCTGTATTTTCAATTCTTTCGACCGATCCATTCCGTTTTCGTACTGGACCCGAACCGGCCTCGTCCTGCGGCCACAAAGGAAAGAAAACATAAAGTATATATTTAGTTTAAAACTCCTACATATAAGGTAGAAATTTCGAAGGATCACTAACAGTGAATTTTGCAGAGACTTTGTTGCAGTGACATGTTTGCGAAACAAAAACAACGTGTCGGATTGTTGAATGGTTGATAACGTGTAATTAAAGCCTACTTGGGACCATTTATCAATCATCAATAGGCACCAATGCTGGGAACAAGATGTGCATGGAGGGAATACACCATGCACACACATTTGCACTCATTCCCACCTCGGGGCATGATTCCAACATGTACAGTACTACCGACATGTTACTGGACAGTGGGAGGATTCGGAGGAAACCCACGCATATATGGGGAGAACTTGTGAAACTCTGCACTGACAATAACTTTTTCTAAATTTGATATATGTATATATTGCTCTGGTGATACACAGGTTGCAACTTAACAACTCCAAGGTCCCCAGTTCGATCCTTGCGTTACCGTCTGGTCGGAATTCCACATGTTCTCCTTGTGTCTGTGTGGGTTTCCTCCAGGGTTTCCTCCCACCTCAAGAACATGCAAGTGGATTGCTGACTCCAAGTCGCCCTTAGGTCTGAACAAGTGTGTGAATACGTATCTATGTGTGTACTGTATGTGATGGCGTGGTGTATTCCTGGGACAGACTTCGGATCTGGCGCAACCGTAATCAGGATAAAGTGGTTAACAGAAGATGAATCGATACAATTCGGGGTCGTACAGGAGTGACAAGCGAACAGGCAGATGAAAACTGAAACGTTTCCTTCATCCTTGTTGAACTTTTCATGCGGCCTCGGTTTCTCATTCATAGACAGACTCCACACGCCCTCTGCTGGCAGAAAACAGAACTGCGTCGAGAAAAACCCAAATCAGAGCACCTGTCCGGAGGCCTGAAATAAGATCACGTCTTTTAGCGCGCTCAGCAAAGGGTTACATTGACTGCCACGCAGTGTGCTTTATCATCCATGAATCGTTATAATATAGATGGCATTTTTTTTTCAGATAGAAAGACTGTCAGGACCGGAGCAATGCGAGCTAACTGGAAGCCGGATCTGAAGTCAAAAAAACATTCTTTCCCTTTTTCCAAGTGTGACATTTTCTTGTCGGATGGCAGCTACGTGTAGGATCCTGTTATCTGTATCTCGGTGACATTCTGCGAGGGGCATCTGCACGCTTCGGGCCTGTGAATACATCTACACTGGTATTTTAAATTACAGCAGCAACAATAACATCTAAAAAAAGACTCCCAGTCAACAGAGGGTTTAGCATGGGGGAGGTTAGAAAAGCCTTCACGGCTCGGCAATCACGTTCACGTTCCACTGCAGGATCACAAGCGCGTGGAGGAGACGGAGAACAAACGGGTGGCCGAGTACACAGCTCCTCTCCCACCCCCCTTCATTTCGTCTCCAATCCGACAGACATAAAAGGATCTTTACGTGATGCAAAGCGGACACCTTCACCACACAAGACCGAGCAATTACTCCGTCTAAAGAGCTGTACAGCTGTGTCATTTCGTTCAAAGCACGGGCAGCGTGCATCGATTAACTGTCGATAAAAGCGGAAAAAAAAGGCTGGGAGAATACAAGCACGCAACAGTGATTCACACTTTCCCTCGAAATGACCAACACTAGAAACACACACCTCCACCTTTACAGTGCGTATCACAGCTCAGTCGCTCACACACTCAGAAAGAGAGAGTGCGAGTGAGAGTGCAAATGTGTGTTATCAGTGTTCCAGGTTCCTATCAGGAAGTTAAACAGTCAAGGCAAATACAGTGGTGCAGGAACAAGGTCAGAGAATTGACAGCCTGGGTTCTCACACACACACACACACGTGCACACACACATACATCTGCGCAACTCAAAACACACCTTTACCCAAACTGTAATTACTCAAGACATGAATGAGACTACGAGCCGAAATCCCAGGGAGAGTGACAGAGCGATCGATTGAGCTGAAATCAGACACAAACAAACCACGCTATGGAACTGACAGTATTAATATCGTGGACATTTTATTCCATTCAGGAGAAGGCTAAGGTGTGTTTGGTGTCCAAACTCTATCCCTTAACAGATCTCGTAATCCTGTTCATTTTCATTTCAACATTTTTCAAAAACGGCTTTGCATTATGACTATATAATACCAGTCATAATCACCATCATCACCGTCCACTTTTCTGCATTATAACAATCAAATATGTTAAATAACATATCTTTGAATATCATATAAGTGTATCCATTACACTCTCTAATGCTTTGTTGGCCGTTTGTTAGAATAAACGCAGTACATACTGTATTAGTGATAAATAGCAAACATCGTCGTGATCGAATATTTTTGGTTTCTGATTAAAACGATTTACATATTTTATATCGGCACACACCCGGACAATACCTAGGATGATTCTGGGAATATTTCTCGTGCGGCTTGTGTTGTGAGCAGAAGCTGACACTACAGTATCAGGAAACAGGACGATGTCACAGATCCCAAGCAGGCTCTTACAAAATGTAACAGAAGTAGAAAGACATATTTAAAGGCTTTAACATTTCAACAAAATCCCGGCACGAGCATGCCGATAATGTCGCAGGTTTTTAAATTGTGAACACACTGACAGAGCGGGTGAAACCGCTCGGATGGAACCGCCCGAGTGCTTGAGTTTGTGTCGGGTCAGTAAATCAGCACCGCTGGGTCCCTGCGAGGTCAGCGAGAGCCACGCAGGCAGATCTAGGCGTATAAAATGTAAAATCGGTGTACCTTCAGCACCCAGCACGTCTGATCAATACTCCTGACCCAGCAGTGTGCCGTCATACACACCAGAGAGAGAGAGAGAGAGAGAGAGAGACAGAGAGAGAAAACAACGTTACAACAGGATGCACACAAAGGCTAGAAATCTGAGACCTCTGCAGCATCTTTCGAGCAATCACACACCACTAGACACACTTTTTATTCAAACTGTGTTGTAGCTTTTTGCATGAAAAGGATGCTATCCTTGGAATTCAGTGCAGATTCTTTCTTTTGCTCTTTCCTCTCTCTCTCTCTCTCTCTCTCTCTCTCTCTCACACACACACACACACACACACACACACACACACACGTCTGGATCATAATGTGGCCAACATTCTGGCTCCTTAGACACAGGAGAAATTACACGAAATAGACAAATAATATATGTGTTCTCATTCGGGCATTAATTCCCCAGCTGCATTCATTTATAGGGATCATAAGAGAGAGCTATTAGATATTCATAAAAGGAAATGTAATGCAGAAAGCCTCTCAGCATGGAGCGAGACACTGGATTACAATGGCTACGGCCTGACCAGCCTCAAATGGACACGCTGCCCTCTAATAATCAAACCTGGAGGCCTCTCTCCCTCTCTCTCTCTCTCTCTCTCTCTCTCTCTCTCTCTCTCTACTCTGACACATGTAATAAGGCAGCAGAGACCAGAGGGCAGAGACAGACAGACTGAAATATACACCGATATTTCAGTACAAGGGAAAGAGAGGTAATAATGCATTCAGTCCTTCAGTGAAGGGTGAGGCAGGTCAGCGTGTGGAGATGAGAATGAAAAATGTTTAATGTAGTGGTAATGTGTAACAGCACACTGTGGTCTGGGCAATGGGGGAAAAAAAAAAGGGTGGGCAGAGTGCAGGATGGCAGAGTTGATGGAGTACAGGGCTTAGATGATATACTGAGATATCACTGTGGTATTGGGAAGATATACTGGAATTTTCTCGGCAATGGGTGGAGGGCTTGGTTTAGGGGCTGGGTAATGATGAGTGGTGGAAGGAAAAGAGCTGTATGACGGGTAACGGATTAAGTTTTGGGTATCGGAATCAGGCGCGTAGTCTGGATCGTGGACAAAACGTTAGGGTTATGTCACGATGGGTAATGTAGTAGGCAGGGAAGTTGGATTGTGACAGGCTATGAGTGGGGCTTTTTTTTTTTTTTCGTCTTCAAAGCATCGGATGCAATGGCCAGATTTTGATAGGTGGTTGAGACAGGACTGGTTCCGGATTTTGCTTTGGATAAGAAATCTATTATTGAGTCCAAAGTCTACATTTTAGTCTAGGTTTCTAGATGGACGGTGGGTATTTTATTGGTTACCAAAGCTGGGATACGAGGTGTAGTCAGTCTAATATTTGGTAGAAAGATTCGATTTTGACCGGGTTGGATAGAATGCTGGATACAGAAGCTGGGATATAAAGCGTAGTAAGTGTACTGGGTATTAGATTGGAATTCGACAGGTGATTGGTAGATAGGTACAATATTACTATTGGATACTTGCTGGATTTTGATGGGTTATGGGTACAGTATTGGTCTGTAAAAAAAGTCTACTGGGTGCAGAGATTGTGACAGGTGATACTGTAGGTACAGTATTAGTTATTATAGCTTGGATATGGTGGGTGGTGAATTCAAGATATTATCTTTATTATCATAGCGAGACTAGTATAAAGGTTGGGTACGAATGCTTGAATTTGACACATGGTGGGTATAGTAATGGTTTACCAAAGCTGGAATATGGTGGTTAATGAGTCTACGTTTGGAAAACAATACTGTAGGTGATGGGTATAGTGCTGGTTACAGAAACTATAGGATATAGGGGGATGTATGTCTAGCAACTGGATTTTGATTGGCACTGGGTACAGTATTGGGTATAAAGGCTGGATTTTGATAGGTGGTGTGTGTATAGAATTGGTTACTAAAGCTGAGATATGGGTGAGTACAGAGACTATATTTTAATGGGGCTGGGTAGAGTATTGGAAACAACTCTTGGATTTTGGTTTGTAGTGAGTCTAGTATTGGGTGCATAGACTATATTTTGATGGTGTTGGGTATAATGTTTTATGCAGAAGCTTGGATATGGTGGAACCTGGGCCTAGTTCTTGGGATATTGATGGGTATTCGCTGCAGTATTCATTTGAGAAGCTGGGATATGGTGTGGAGTGCACTATTGGGCACAGGGGTTGGGTTATAGCAGGTGCTGGGTGAACTATAATACTCAGAGCCTGGGTTATGGCAGGCAATGGGTGGAACATTGCCAGAGGCAGGAGGATTGTGCACAAAAACGCACATAATTAGTCACTGGCATGTAACGCACTCAATAGGGGTTACAGCACCGCAAGCCAGGGGTTAACTAAGTAATGGAAGCCCTGCTCCCTCACATGAGACTGTGTATGTGTGCATAACAAAGAGACACAGAAAAACATTTAGTCTCATGTGATAGCGTGTAGTATGAACCTTGCTCGGGGCTGTAGTATTCACACTGTGCTTCACTGTTGTGCTTGTCTTGGCTGATAAACGGATCCTGTAAAGAGCCTTGCACTGGGTGCAGTCAATAGAGCCTGTCTGTCTGCTCATTTTCCCTTGCTTTAACTTCCCCTTCTTTTTTTTTTATCTCGCTCTAAGCAACAGCACAGTTCTACGGAGGAAACAAGCCAGAAGAGGTCTTTGCATGCTCACAGGGTTATTGATTGAACCAGTTAGATGGTGAAAAAGAGGGAGGAGGGAGGCAAAGGAGGGGGGGGGGGGGGGGGGGGCTAGGGTATGACAGGTGGTGATATAGTTATGTCTACACACCAGCCCATACACACACACACTCTCTTATCCATACATAGGCACACAATAGGGAGCAAATATGTTGAATGTCTAGATGCACATTCTGTTTCAAGGATGTTTGCAAAATAGGTGTGTTTGCTTGACAATACAACAAGCGCTGCCTTGCAATTAAACCTGTGTGTTGATGAAATGTGTGTGTGTGTTGTATACAAATTCATGAAGGGTGTTGGCATTGTACATCCCAGTAAGCTGTATCTGATTAATTCCCGTACTTCAGCATATCTATGCAACATGCAATTCATAATAAACACAAAAAAGCCCCCGAAAAACATCCACCTTGTCTCTGTTTGTGTCTGTGTGTGTGTGTTAAACCTCTCACAGTCATTGCTAATCCTTGGCTGGTTCTCAGTCGAGTGCTCACAGTTGGTCTGAGCTCAAGCTGGGGGTAGCGGTAAGTGGTTTACACACACACACGGAGGACAGAGAGGGCTTTGACAAAGAGCCGCTGTGTTTTTTTGGAGGAGGGTCATGTGGAAACAGTGGCGGCTGCCCCCCGTGCCACTTCCTCTTAATCCTTCCTTCGCAGGAAGAGAGCAAGAGACGGATAGAGAGATTGAAGGGGAAAAAACAATAGAGAGTAGAGCGGAGACACGGAGAACGCTGCTACGACTCGATCAGACAATCAGGGGCTATGATGAGGATTAAAAAGCACACCAGTGCGAAAAAGAAGAACATAACGTGTTGACGTGAGGAGGATAGAGGAGGGAAAAAAGACAGATGGGAAAGGTGGCAAGATGAAAAGTAAAAACAACGTCAAGAAGATCAGGTTAACCACCAGAAAAAAAAAATAAAAAATCAAATCCAAGCCTGTAAGCTGATGAAACTTCACGCACTCACACGAAGTCACTCTTCGAGGCCGCACTAAAACCTTTCCACCATTTTCATAAACGCAAAAACTTTGAAGACGTTTTAAAACTTAAGAACTTTAGTTCCTCGGACATTACTTCAAGAACCTTTTTAGTCCTAACTCCAGAGTAGGTCCTGTTTAATGAACCAAGAACTATTAGGTTGAAGCTCGGTCCTAAAACAAACACACTTCTTCAGTCTTCTTCGAGACTTCTTCGGTCGTCCAAACAGGATTTAAATTTTTTTATTTATCGCTCCGTATAAACTCTAGAGACCGCCGTGTGTGAAAATCCCAGGAGGTCAGCGGTTCCCGAAATACTCAAATTCGGGACCATCTGGCACCAATGCTCGTGCCACGATCAAAGTCACCGAGATCACGCTTTTTCTTCTTTATAATGTTTGATATGAACATGAACTGAATCTCTTGACCTGTATCGACATGATTTTATTTTTTCATCTGCGCTTTAGTTAACTGCGTATGTGCAGGTGTACGGGTGTTCCTAATAAAGTGGACAGTGAGTGTATGTGCAAATTACTCTCTGCGAGCATTCTGTTAGTATTCTTTCCGTCACATAGCTCCAGAAAAGAGGCATGGAGCTATTTTTTTTCTTCCTTTTTTTTGGCTAAGAGAGAAGACAGAGGACAGACCTTTTCTTTCACACCACAGCCCCCCTCTCCTTCCCCCTCAGTAAGCCGCTTGGTGACCACGGCCATACATGCTGCATATGTTCTGAGCGAGATAAGAGCCCAACGGTCCCCTGTGAGTGGGGGCCTCAGGCAAGGCCACCACACACACACACACACACACACACACACACACACACACACACACAGAGCTCACTGCTGACCATCTGTTGGGAGTCACGCTGTGTGAAAACACTCACAGGCAAACAATAGGGAGCACTGGCAGGCCAAGATTTGTAGAGACTGCATGGTCTATCAGTGTGTGTGTGTGTGTGTGTGTGTGTGTGTGTGT
>JAOVYU010000042.1:34077397-34091685 GCA_025674565.1 Synodontis membranacea
ACAAATAGACAAAGAGACAGATGTACAGACAGAGAGAGAGAGAGAGAGAGAGAGAGAGAGAGAGAGAGAGAGAGAGACAAAGAGATGATTAGATGGGCAGATAGACAGACAAACATGCAGACATTTATACAGACAGGCAGACAAAAAAGATTTATAAACAGAATTTAATACAGATAAGCAGACAGACAGACAGACACTGGCAAAGGCAGGTGGTCAAACAGACAGCTAGAGTGACAGACGGGTAGGTGGTTGGAGGGACAGATGGACAGACAGTTAGATTGATAGAGAGACAAAGAGACAGACAGGTAGAAGAGCAGACTGAAAGAAATTCATAAAGAGATAGACAGGTTAATGGACAGATAGACAGATGAACAGATCAGACAGACAGGTGGACAGAGGGGAGGACAGACAGGCAGGAGGGTAGATTGAGAGACAGGCAGCTTAACAAACATATACTGTAAGATAGGTGGATAGACAGGCACGAATGGTAGATATACAAGATGGGGACAGCCAGACAGACGAACATAGACAGACAGACAGACAGACAGACAGACAGATTTACAATCAGATATTAATAAAAACAGAAATGTGGACAAACAGGAACACATATTGGTCTATCAGGTAGATTGACATACAGACAGACAGATAAATAGACAGATGAATGGACAGACAGACAGATGGGATGGATAGATAGATCAGCAGACAGGTAGATAACTGCAGAGACAGACAGGCAGATTGGTGGATAGCTGGTTGGAGAGATAGACAGACAGGCAGAGAGAGAGAGAGAGAGAGAGAGAGAGAGAGAGAGAGAGAGAGAGAGAGAGAGGCAGTGATCTAAACATGCAGACATACAAACTGCTGAGCTGAAAGGTAAACACACAGATGGTTGGACAGACAGACAGACAAAGAGATGGATAGATAGGCAGAAAGACAGACAGATGCACAGAAAAATAGACAGACAGACAGACCGAATGCAGATAGAGACAGATGAACAGATAGATTATTAATGCCGCTAGATATGTTTCTAACAGCTCAATGCAGACGCATCAGTAGTGCAAGCATGCGCGCACACACACACACACACACAAACACGCACGCAAACACGCACACAAACACGCAAACACGCAAACACGCACGCACAGCTGAGCAGTGTGTTCTGGCAGGCGTCGGTTGTGCTGGTTAGGATCCAGGAGTGAGGAGAGCAGGATAATCTGCTTTTATAGACAATAATCTATTTTACAGCACACAGGGAGAGCAGACGCTCGGCCAAAGCGATTAAAGCCCTCGCTCCAGTCCGCTCTACACAGCACAACAGCAGGTAACAAGAACATGGTACGTGTGTGTGTGTGTGTGTGTGTGTGTGTGTGNNNNGAGAGGGAGGGAGAGAGAGAGAGAGAGAGAGAGAGAGAGAGAGAGAGGGAAAGAGGGAGAGAGAGAGAGAGAGAGAGGGAAAGAGGGAGAGAGAAAGAGGGAGAGAGGGAGGGAGAGAGAGAGGGAGGGAGAAAGAGACGGAGGAAAAGAGTCCCGCATTAAAGCCCACACTTGACCTCAGGGTCATGGGGTTAAATCCATGAAGTCTGGAGTTCATGCTCAGAGCCAGCTGTGTTTCCAGGTGTGATGCTCAGTTTAAAACCTGCAGCTGTGTGCTTCACTCCATTTACCACCCTCCACCTTACCCAAATCTCTCTCTCTCTCTCTCTCTCTCTCTCTCTCCCATTGGTTTATCATATTAAACCCTTCATATTAAGACCGTCAGCAGCGTAAGATTATCAGCATAAAGCTCCATCACTGTCACCATGTATTTATCCTTCTGCATAATTCACAGCAACTTTACATCTTAAAGGTCCACTAAGTAGGTTTCGGCCACCTGAATGCCCCTCCTTTACCCCTCCCTGTCCAAGTGTGTATTAGAACGGTCAGGTGCCCGTAGCGTACAGTACTTCCTCTTGATTAGTATGTTTAATTGGTGTTTATCTACTTTGACCTAGAGATATAGATGTATATATGAATGTTGTGGTGCTTCTGGTGTGAGTGTGTCGCACCAGAATCCTGTCACTTAACGTCAACGTTAGAATTCGTTTTTAAAAAGAAAGTTAAAGACGAATAAATCGTTTTCAACAATATCGTGTCCCGTAGGCTACATTTCCGACGACTATCTTTTCTCATTGGAAGTAGAAAAGAAAAAAGGTACACCATGACATTAGCGCTTGCTACAGTACACGCCCACAAGAGACTTTTTTCTTAAGAAAGAGCCACAGTCGTTACAAACACACGTAACGTTCACGCCGTCTGTAGCACTATGGCATTTGCGGCTCATTAATATTCAGAAGCATGCAAATGTAAGCAAATTAATGGCATTAAAAAAAAAAACACAGGGGACGGACTGTAACGTGGTTCCATGGTTCTCCTTGGCTATAGAAAAGTTTAAAACCAGCTCTAACTGTAAAGGCTTGGCTCGCACACACACACACACACACACACACACACACACACTTCTTCCCTCCCTGCTGCTCCCAGGCCCACAGCCAAAACTCTGGAGCGTCACCGAGTCGGCAGCCTGGGGAGAGAATGACCACACACACACACACACACACACACACGCACACACACGCACACACACACACGAAGCTCTGACCTCATCTACCAAAACTGTGTTCCACTACAATAAACAAATCCTGCTCTGCTGTTCTACATGTGGCAGTGTGTATCCCTGCTAAAGCATTCTCCGGATGGTTCCTTAACATCCTAAATGGGTCCTACATTTATATAGTTCTTCCATAGAACCCTGCCTTTGCCCATCAAAGTAAAACTCCACCCTGAACCACATCATATTCCTTCCACCGATGCTATTTCTGACGTGTTTAGTGATTCCGGTGCTAATTTTTCGTTTGGCGTTTTATTTACGTTGTTTGTTGCGGGTCGCGGTGATGTCACGGGGGACGCTGTTATAGCGGTGAAAATATTTCCGTGACCTAGGATTAGGGTTGGGAGTGATAACGCTCAGGTTTTGCTCTCAGCTCCTAAGGACAAAAAGAGCCAGAGCTTCTTTTCTCGCTGCGATGTTCAACGTGACATTAGGAACAGTGGAGATGTTCCCAGAATGCAATGCGTCTATACGAGGACAGAGGCTCGTTCAGCTAGTTAGCGATGTACAAGACGACGAGTACGACGGCGATGACGATGGTGTTAGTATGAAGGTTGAAGCTTTTAACGCTGCAGATGTTCAACAGGTAGTTGAACAGCATTGTGGGTAATGTACAGTAGGAAACAATTAAATAAAGCAAAAGTTGAAACTCAAAATGTCAACTTCCATTTCAGATAAATCCTGAAGATAATTATAAAAAAAAAAATAAATAAAAAATTCAAATATTTAAAATAAATGGTTTAAACATAAAATGCTAAAATGCCATACAATGTATCTAAAAAAAGATATTTTAGAATATATTTACTAATATTTTGTACATTTTAAAAATATGTTTGCAATTCTAATTTCTATATCGTATATATTTTTATTATTACTTATTACATTTTTGCCATTGCTTTATTTGTTACAGCTAATTATATAATATAAAGTTTAAATAATATTTTTTGCATTGGTTGAAAAAAACAAAACAAAACAAGTGTTCCTAAAAATATTTTTAGACTGATGAAAAGCTGCGGAGCGTTGACTTGACTGGAGTACTACTGCCACCTAGTGGAGATCCGTCACAGCAAGCATCCAAAGATGTCCTGAAAATGTTCAAATTCTACACCAAGTGACCTGATTAGAAATTCATTCCAATATCCAAAACCTAAAATAATAATAAAAATAAATACACTGCATCATGAACACTAGGTTTCTTTTCTATTCCATTGATCCACAATTGAAAGTCGTGTATTGAGCCGCAAATATTGTTCACTTACACACGTGCAGGAAGAAATGATTAACATTTCGACATGTCAGTGTTTATGGTGATAAGAACCGAGCGAATACAGAGCAGCACACGTCGGACATGACATCATAGAACATGACATCATAGGACGTTAGGGCTGGGCGATACGACTGGACTGATATTATGATCTCGGAGCGCTGGGCGATATTACAAAAAAATATCATCGAAGACATTTCTACGGAACATGATATGTTCTGTTGCACACAAATTTTTATTTTTAAGTCTAACAAATACATAAAAAATATGTAACACCAAGAATGTGTCCTTACATAGTATTTTTTATATTATGTCATTTTATGTATAATTGTTTCGATGAAAGAAAAAACCTTATAATAAATTAATTATTCCGAGATTTTTATAAAACACGTAAAAAGATAAAGTCTATTTGTAAGCATGTAATAAATTTTTAATCACTTTAGGTGACACAGACCTAAGGTTAGGTTTAGTGTTAAGGTTAGAGTTAAGATTAGGGATTAGGTTTTGGGTTAAGATTAAGGATTAGGTTTAGGGTTAAGATTAGGGATTAGGGTTAATATTAGAGTTAGGATTAGGGATTAGGGTTAGGATTAAGATTAGGGATTAGGGTTAAGATTAGAGTTAGGATTAGGGATTAGGTTTTGGGTTAAGATTAAGGATTAGGTTTAGGGTTAAGATTAGGGATTAGGGTTGAGATTAGGGATTAGGGGTAGGTTTAGGGTTAAGATTAGGGTTAGGTTTAGGGTTAAGATTAGGGGAAGGGTTAGGGTTAAGATTAAGGTTTAGGGTCATTTAAATTTTTCACTGAACTATTCCTCTAATATACGTGTCATCTCAAATATGTAGTTTATATGGCAACCTATTGTGTAAATCTAACCTTTAAATTAACCCCAGTGACCAGAAAACCTGGACATTTGGTCCCCACTAAGACAGAAAAAACATACACACAAACCTGCCATCACACCCTGCTGGAGAACCAGGACAATCTGAGTCACAGGAATGACATTTCATACTGTTAATCAGGGCTTCAAGCCGCGAAAAGCAGAAACGCTGTAACGCTAACCGACGCTGACCTGACGACTCCTGGGGAAAGTGGTGGCAAAGACGACGGCCAGAGCGCCTGTACATCCAGAGACGGTGTGACAGAAAAGAACTCTGTATCAGGAGATGAACGTCATGTGTGTCCAATAATAACAATAACAACTATAACTTATAATAAGAAAAAAAAAAGAGAAAAATACGCACGATCTAATATTACCTTTAAAAAAGATGGCTCACCAATCTTACACATCGTATTGTCAATCAAAACAGCATTACATCTTCAGTTTAACTATTTATTGTTCTACTGCACAGTTTGTGACATAGCCAAATGAATTCCTTACCAAGCGAACTAGCTACCAATAACCTGCCTACCAGACCAACCAACTACCAAACAGACACTCACCAGAAGCACCAGCGATCTCTGCTACTTCCTTACGATCTTTATTTTTCTTCGTAATGTTCAGATCAGGAAATCTTTATTTCAGTGTCACTTGTCTGCGAAATCATGTCTCAGTTTCTGACCAATCAGAATCAAGACGTCAACATTTTACAGGTCGATACGGACGGTCAAGTCCAGATAAGGGAAAGAAAGAGACCAACACACACCAGCCTTTTTTCTTTCTAATTCTTTCACACACACACACACACACACACACACACACAATTTGGCATTGAACACCAAACAAGTATAGCTGGCTCAGCTTTTGATTTACACACTGTATATTTCAAAACTGGCGGTGACGTGAGAGCAGGAGGAGGAGGAATGAGGCTGTAAGAAAGAAGGAGACATACAGTGCATGCGAAAGGGAAAAAAACGAGATGAAGTGAAGAAATGAAAGAGAGAGAGAGAGAGAGAGAGAGAGAGAGAGAGAGAGAGAACTGACGAGCTGTTCAAATTGCCGCTGCCGCCGCACTGCCGGGCTCTGCTGGAGGGCAGGGGGTTATGGGTAATGCAAGTGTGTATGTGTGTGTGTGGTGAGGTTGTGTCACACAGTGCTAATCAGACCCATGTGTGGCCTGCCTGGATCATGCCACACATACTCTCTCTCTCTCTCTCTCTCTCTCTCTCTCACACACACACACACACACACACACACAAGAAAACACACATCCCTACTTTCATCTCACTCCCTTGCCAATCATCCATTCATGTAGGAAAACAGCTGCTTACACTGTGAATCACCGCCAATATGAGGTGCATGTGTGTGTGTGTGTGTGTGTGTGTGTGTGTGTGTGTGTGTGTATGTATGACACGAGTCTGTCCGTCTGGTGAAGGTGTCTGTTTCCTGCTGGGAAAGACAGCAGGATGAGGGAGAAAGCAAAGACAGGAAGCAGATACGTTTGTTTTATAGACACACACACACACACACACACACACACACACACACACGCATGCTGAAACACTAGGAGAACAGTATTTTTATATCATATTTTTATAGTAATTTCTATACCACAGTGCTGTTGAATTCTGGACTTTGATTGGTCAGGAGCGCTGGTGGTCGAATATTATTTATTATTTACAGGAAATGCAGGAATGTGGGGAATCTCTGAGGATGCAGGTCTTGTGCACTTCACTTTAACACACACACACACACCAGCAATTGTTTTAAAGAATCGGCACAGTGTACCATTAACCGTTTATTTCAGTGATCTGGCAAAGATCCAGGATTATTGGTCAACTCAGTAAGAGTCTTTAATAAAACAGCAGATTAAAGGAATCGAAACTGATTAACCAACTCCTCAAACTAACCTATCAGGCTAACTAACGCAGCTAGTTAATGGTTATCTAACCCAGGCAGAAGGCTACTGTACAGTATACACACACACTAACGTCAGCGTAACGAAATTAACATTCAGTTACACCGGAAATGTCTTATCTTTTCTCCGCTTTATTTTAGGAAAACGGATCATGCATTTATTCTGATTCTATCTGAGGAGGAAACACAGGCATGCTGGCTAATCACCGCTAAATGATAGATATCTCAATGCTATACGATTTGGACGTCAGAAATATCATATCGCAATTCTAAAGACGTTTCTAATCCAAAATAGCAGAGTTACTAAAAATCATTTCAAATCTACACGCACATAACGACATTTATTCACGCCTTATAAAGAGAATTAAAAATTAATTCTAATAATTATAAAATAAAATAATGCAAAAAAAAAAAAATATTTTAGAAAGTAAAAACAGAATAAGAAAACTTAATAAACATATAAAATGTTTCAGATTGTTACAGAAGATTCTGTACAAAATTTGATCATCGGATAAGCTGACGAGTTGTTGTTTTTTTTTTTCGATAAATGATATCGAAAAATTTTTTTTTCGATTTATGATACCTGTGACATCTCGGCAAATAATACTGTGATGTAACTCATCACGATATCAATAATATATCTCAATATTACAGGACGGGAAGACCGGTTATAGTTTTTTAATTACTGAAATATACATAAAATTCCTATTTTAAAACTTTTCTTTCTTTTAACATGCGGTGTGTTTGGTAGGACCTTCAGAAAGCTCCCAAAACTTCCGACTTGGAATTCCGACTCAAACGAGGCTGTCTCGTTATGTCTGTCATCACTCTGTTCCCTACACATGGACAAACTGTCTCTATATAAAGAGGAGGACGAGGACAAGGAGGAGGAGGAGGAGGAGGAGGAGTGGATTAATCACCGCCTGGGTACGAGGGCTTCCCTCAGAACCTTTCACCTTTCACCTCGGCAGCATGGCGACGGGAAAACGGTGTTCACTGTTTAGGGAATTTCCCCTCAAAAGTCATCATGGTTTCTCTTTCAGTGTTTGCTACTTTTCCCTCACTCACACACACACACTTCGTACACACACACACTCTCATGTACTGCCGCCGAAGGAATTTCCTCAAAGCACTTCTATCAGATTTTTTTTTTTTCGTCAGGAAAACAAACAAGCTGTTCTCAGTCGGGTCCTGGTGTTGACCTCTCGCTCGTCATCCACTTCAAAGGAGAGAAAATAACAAGGCAGTGTGTCCCCATATACAGGCAACGCAGCCACACACACACACACACACACACACACACATGCTCGCACATGCACGCACACACACACACAGGTATAGAATGTGGCTCTGGTTTCACACAGAAACACTCCTTTACAGTAAATGTGAAATTATTAATTGGATAATATCTCCATACTGTTAAATTAAGATTTATGGTGGTGAGGATTATTTTTTTGATTTGTTTATTTAAATACATTTTTTTTTACAAGAGCACGTCAAATAAAAAAACTTTTTTCTTACATTTTGCATTGTTTATTCCAATTGTTTATTCCGTTTAAGGTTGAAATACTTATAAATGAATCTTCTCTTCTCTTCTCTTATCTTATGTTATCTCATAATATCTCATCCTATCGTCTCATCTTATCTCATCTTATCCTATCTCACCTCATCATATCTCATCTTATCTCATCTCATCTCATCCTATCCTATCTTAACAGTATCATTCCATTTAAGTTTTGGCATTTTTATCATTGAAATCCTTTTATTATATATTT
This sequence comes from Synodontis membranacea, assembly GCA_025674565.1. Lineage (NCBI taxonomy): Eukaryota > Metazoa > Chordata > Actinopteri > Siluriformes > Mochokidae > Synodontis > Synodontis membranacea. The sequence goes on from JAOVYU010000042.1 coordinate 34,085,879, forward strand.
TTGATTCATCTGTGCCGTGCTGTTTGCATAACAGTGTGGTACAGTACTGTAGCACTTTCTCTTCAATTAGGATTGCGATGGTCAGGTGTCCACAAACTTTTGGCCAGCTATAGTGTATATGTAAGTGATAATGTACAGCAAACTCGTCATTATTGTGAAATAAACTCAGGGTGATGTAGGAATCTTATAATGATGACCAGCTAGCTGTACATTATCCCACTTATTACATGGCTACTTATTTCAAAAAAACAAAAAATCAGTGAAAAAGGAAAAAAGTGAAAAAAATATTACTTCTGTTTATGATGCGGTCCATAGCAACGATCTGTTATACAGAAATAACAGACTATTTAATGCTGTAATTGACCAATCAGAATTGAGTTGAGTAGTCAGATGAACTATATATATATATATACACACACACACACACACACACACTCTGTATATAAGCTGAGTATGTAGGCGGGACAAGTGAAGTTCACACTGTCCAATAAACACTAAGATTTTATTATATTTTTCGCTTTTAATACAAATCTCGCCCGCAGTCCCAGAGACTCCAAAATGGCGTCTTAAAAGACTCGTCCAATGAGCGTTAATCTTTGCTCCGACTGAAAAACAGTTTTAAAGATTGTTTGGCGTTCTGTCTGAACGTCGTAGGAGATTTTCATGCAGGCTGTGCTGTCCTCCGAAAACAGTCTGCATCAAATAAACAAATAAAACAAATTGCAGTGAGACACTGGATCATTTGATTGGAAAAAATATAGAATTTCACCAACAGTGATGAAAAACGCAGACACCGTTTCTACGTTTCATCGCTGCATTTTAATGAAATTTCAAAATGCAAGACCCTGTTTCCCATTGTAGGCTTAAAGCAGGCGAATGTGGAATGCTAACATTTTTATGCCTCGGCCATAAAGATGCGGTATAAAGGTACAGAACGTTTTTAACGCTAGAGTTCTTGAGCGTGGTGAAGGTCAGCGTTTCTCTCTGCACCATTTAGCGCTCATACACTCCAGCTCTAGCTGCTTCCAACACTAAATGGGGTGAATGACTGCGAACGGATATTATGGAAGCGTGTATGCATACTGTATGTGTGTGTGTGTGTGTGTGTGTGTGTGTGTGTGAGTAAGTGAGAGTCTTGCAGCAGGCCTGTTCTTCATCATAACTCAATAGCACATTTCCCATTCACGCGGAGGGAGTCGGCGGCAGCACCTGGACCACGGGGAGAACAAACAGACTGGAAAACATGAATGAATCAGAGCACACTCATGCATGGACTGGCTCAGCGATGAGTCCTGCGAAAGAAATGGACGTTGACGGCACTGATTCGAATTATTAGGAGAAAGAGACGTGTGTGTGTGTGTGTGTGTTTGCGGTGGTATCTTTGGGCTAAGGAGAGCAAATGCTCGCACAGATGTTGAAATGAGTAAGAGAAATGGAGTCAGTGACAAAAAATGTAATGAATAGTGAAAAAGCCCAGTGGACCATTAAGTAGGGATAAGTATGGGGAACATATGTGAGGAGTAAAGACTGCTATACCACACTGCTGTGCAAACTGCACCGCTAATCGTCTAAAATTTGATCATAAAAATAATTTAATTATCGGTGAGTTTTACTACGTATCATTTCGACCGAAACACGTTTGACGGAAACGCTGGAACTTTATCAAAGACAACTATTCAACTATACTTTCCCTATAAAGGGTTAAAGAAGAGGAATCTTAAGGCTATCGCTTGTTTTATGTACTTGGAATTTGAATAAGGTGTGCAGATGAATGATCATGAAAAATGACTGATTCTGAAGGAGTGGAACTCTGGCACACGGAGTAAACATAATTTCAATAAAAGAGACAATTTCCTCCAAGTTCGTGTGGTACACTCTTCTAAATAAACAAAATATCTTGGACAGCTCTCAGTATTTCTTTACATTCGATACATATTGGTATCATGACTTTATTCTCAAAATATTCTGCGTTCTTCCTCACATTATTATGGCACTATTATGACTTTATTCACAAAAGAATTTTTTTTTTCTTCTTTTGAACAGTCCTAAAAGTGGTTGTTGTACAACACATTATCTCATGCTACTTTGGCCAAAAAGCCAGTTGCTTGTTTTTACGACAACTCAGTGGGTTGAAAATTAGGTCTGGCCAATATGACGATATGATACTGTATGAATATCATGATGAATGAAGCCACGATATATATTGTTTTTGAGCTACAGATAAAGATATGTGCCATGATTTATTTATTTTTTAATTTTTTACATTAAAAATGAGCATCTACAAATTCGGGAAACACACACAGACACAAACACACACACACACACATAAAACCATACACTGCTTATCATCCATGTAATAAAGTGAAACATGGTGGTGGCGGCATCAAGTTGATCCTGTTACCCCTGGATTCTTGGTGAATTCTCAGAGTGAACATTTCTTTGTAAATACCCTTGCAAACTGTAATGATCACACACACACACACACACACACTTGCATATTCTGAAAATTGTTATGATTAATTTCAGAGCGGGAAAATTGAAACAGCAAACAATTAATAAAAGTCAGAAAAACAAACAAAAAAAAAACCCCTATCCCTATTCAATATTATTTCAAGTGTACAATCCTGAAACTATTTAAACATTACAGATTGTACCTTTAAAGTAACACCTTTATAATAAAGTTCTATTTAAATAGGAAGTCAGCGTATGAATGGCGAACACAGAACACTTTCTGCATGTGCGTGTGTGTGTGTATTAAAGGCTGACAAATCGTCGCCGGCGTTCCCCTGAAGCCCGTCTCCAGCTGAAAGGAGTCCAAATAAACAGAGCTCCCAATGTTAAGCTTTGTTTATTTACAGAAGGCACATTGCCTCGTGATGCAATTACCTCCGCTACGACTCACTGGACGCACAGGAAGTGTGTGTGAGTGCATGTGAGTGTGTGTGCGTGCGTGCATGTGTGCGTGTGTGTGTGTGTGTAAGTGGCAAACTTTATCAAAACTGAAAATGTACTGTGAAAAGCAGCATAAACTTGTATCAGAAAAAATATCATATTATACCACTACGCAGAGTTTTGAATTCATGTTAAATAGTTTCATTTGAACGATAGAAATAATAAAACGTTATGATTTATTTGTATATGCCCAACAAATCTCATTAAAAAAGTCGTGCAAAGAAAATGCACAGTTAGTCATAAAATTCAAAAAGGAAAACAATTAAAAAGTGCACATTACTGTAATACAACTAAAAGCTAACAATCATGTATTATATTTAAAAATAAAATGTTCTCATTTTAGTTATATAAATATAAGAAATATATTTATAAACAGTTGTTAAAAATCTAAAAAAAAAATGTATTCTAAGAAAGTTGTTCAAGTCATATAAACGCTAACACAAAACGATTTTCTGGCGCGTTTAAAGTGCGCTTTCGACGCGGAAAAGGCAAACACAGACTCGCTTGCTGTTCAAGTGGCTAAAGATGATGAAATCACAGTTGCTAGGCAACAAGGAAATACAGACGCCAAGCCTAAGCCAGCTACTCATGAATTTGTAACAGTGGAACTGAGACAAACCAATCAGAAATATCATTAGCACTATGAATATCAGCAAGCCTCTGAAATCTTACTGTAGTTACATTTAGCATCGACTGTAGCAAATATTTCTAAAAACGGCTATATAGCGTCAAAACAAGTCAACATGCTCAGCGCTGTTAGAAAACCTTTGAGGTTGAAAACATCGAGTGAGCTGCTCATAGGGAAAATACAGTTAATAAAGGATCGCCCACTTGAACACATCAACATGTTTTCTGTTTAAATTAAAATTCTCAAATTCTAACAAACGTTTGATACATTAGCTGGATGCCACCTGATGCAGGCACCACTTAGTGCCCGCCGATGCCCCGGAAATATGGCGGCCATAACCCTCCTCTCACCAGAGAAGTGCCAGGCTCAGCGTGCACGCTCTCCTCACCGAACAGGCCTCGTAAAAGCTCTTGCACACAATAAAGCCGTGCCAGGAATGGCAGGCAACACACTTGAAAATAACTAGACGAGCCACAGCTGCTAATAAAAAGAACTTATATATATATATATATATAAGTACACACGCACAAACAAATGCACACTGCGAAAAAGAAGAACTGGAAAAAAAGCTAGGAGAAGGGGAAAAAAAATCACAGCTGTGAAGGAGGGGTAGGGGGAGGAGGAGAGGGGAAAAGCTGGCAGGGGGAAAGGGCGAGAGGGGAAAAAAAACGGGGGGAGGAAGAAAAACAGGTCCCACAGAGCTACCGTGCAGGCGCCAGTGAAGACAGCGCGGGAGGGAATGAAGCGAGGAAAGGGGAGAGAGGGAGGGAGGGAAGAAAGCTGCAGAAACTTTCAACAGATGCGTGAAGCCCTTGTCAGCATTCCTGCTAGGTAACGCAAGGTCAGGAGCTAGCAGGAAGACAATATGAGGACTATTTGGGCTCCCTCAGCGCCAGATGTGTTTTAATAAGACGACTGCCCTCGCAGCTAATAAGGTCAGCCTCTGGCTCCAGCGAGACGAGCAAACAAGTCGACTCTTGGCAGGAATTCAGCGCGGACTTGGCACAGGCTCCGACTCTGCTTCCTGCTCTGTGAAAAAAAGGCCGAACGCGCTGCAGTCATTCCCCCTGCACCAGGCTTTTATTAGACACTTCCCTTTTACGCACAGCAGTAAGAGACGAAAGGGAAAAAGGGGGGAAAGAGACAAATAGATTTGGAGAATGGATGGGAGATGGCGTTAGCTGACAGGAGGAGACAGAGAGAGAGAGAGAGAGAGAGAGAGAGGCGCCAAAATATGTGATTCCTTTCCTAATATTGTGCTCTCCCCACCCTCCTGGATTTTAAACACATATGGACCACCCTGTCACTGCTCTCATGTCTCTTATGAAATATGCACCACTACTGTGCATGAAGCCGTGAATGTAGTACCTCAAAGCCCAGATAATGTCTCGACCTCTGGAGATTAAAATCAAATAAGTGGCGCAGTGGCCCGGCGTCTGGAATTTAAAATGAAAAAAAAAAAACCCAAAAGGAAATAACACAAGCAGAAGAACTTCTGGAGATCTGGCACACTTCAGCAGCGCTTTGTTTATGTTCAGGCGTGCCAATTGTTCAAGGAGGAGAATGTTCCTCGCTCCAAACAATGTTCCCCATTAGGGCTTTTTAATCATGCAATAATCATCCAGGGACAAATCTAAATATTTGCTGGATGAGTCGGAGCAAAATAATCCAGTGGGAATGAGCCTGATCTTCTCTCAGCTCATCTTAACACACACACGCACACGCACACGCACACCTAGTGTATGCAAACAGACATAAAACACTAATGATTTGTTTACACATTTGTTTACAATTTCATCCATCTTGATCCAACATCAAAATGCAGATTTAAGTGCAAACAAGACACTTTAATAACATTACACTTTTCATCTGACTGTAAAGATAAAGAAATCTGGGACAAATACCATATTATTTAAGCTTAAATACATTCATATTTCCAGGACACATTTTGCTATGTGATAAGCAGAACCATCCTCAAAGCATGGTGTCATAACCTAAACTCCACCCAATATGTTGTGTCACAAGCAAAACTCATTAAACGTATATTACAGCATAACAGACCTGCCTAATACATGACATCATAACCAAGATCCCGCCTAATACATGACACCATAAACAAGACCCCCCAATACATGACATCATAACCAAGACCCCTCCCAATACATGACATCGTAACCAAGACCCCCCCAATACATGACATCGTAACCAAGACCCCCCAATACATGAC
>JAOVYU010000042.1:34103511-34114874 GCA_025674565.1 Synodontis membranacea
GGAGGGGGGGGGGGGGGGGGACAGAACCGGGCTCCACTACTGGAACGTAATGTTTTGATATAGGCTGTAATGGCTATAGTCTACACCGCGTGTTCTCCATGTCCATAAGAACGTCTGTCAGGAGAGCCTATTAATAGCTCTTTGCTCTTCTTCTTGTTTCAGTCCTGAAAAAAAAAAGAAATTGCTTAACACGTTACATGGAAACTTTTCAGCTCAGGTCATACATTTTTCTCGAAACAAAATCACACGGAGGATTTCGACCTCCGTGACGAATTCGAGTCCGTCGAATGCATCTGGAGCACAATTGCTTAATCGGGCCGTAATCGCGTTCGCCTTGGAAGCTGCGGCTTTTTAAAAAAAGGACGCGCTACAGTAAAAGTTGCCTTGGGAGCACAGACAGCGCCGTGTGAGAGCACACGCTCGTGCACACGCGTGGTTTCATCTTTCATTCGCTCATTGCCCAGCGGCTTCGCTTGTGCACACGGTGCTGTCAGCTTTACAGTATGTGTTAAAAAAAAAATAATAATAAAAACTCCCCAACGAGAGTTCTCTTTCCGTGCCTCTTGCTCCGTTCTTCCCCAAAAATCACGTACAGAGACTGTACATCCTGACCAGCCATCACTCACACTCACACTCACACTCACACACACACTCACACACACACACACACACACACAGAGTTTCTCACACCATACCAGCTGCATTCAAGTGGAGTCAATGACCCAAAAAGACCAATTAAAACTACGTGATCACTATACATACAAGCGCTCAGACACCGAGGACGTGTTCAGAGCCTCTACGGAGCATGCTTTTGAGATTTCGATCACAGGGAAAACTCTTTAAAACACACAAGCACTGAAAATGAATAAAAGATTCTGTGGAACTCTGATGAAGCTCATATTTAAGAGCGATTTGAGTCATTAAGGAGATTTAAGGGGGAGCTCATCTCGCCACAGGGGCGCCATTTCTTTTTGTCGTCGACTCTAGTGTGCAGAATGGGATATGCACACTTTACGAAATTATTATTCAACACCTTGACACATCGTGTGTGTGTGTGTGTGTGTGTGTGTGTGTGTGTGTGTGTGCGTGCGTGCACTGTAAGGATTTAAAGGATCATTATTAACAGAGTCAGACATAAAGACATCAACTGAAGTTCTTTCTTTGGTAATAAAGCATACTGTTTTCACAGACAGAGAATGAGTTGGATAAAAATGCTGGAGTTTCCCTTTTAACCAGGTTTCCCAGCTCGCCAGGCTGGAACAGAGCGGCTGCTCTCCGTCACTGCTCAGAGTTGTGTCTGCGAGGAATGTCGCTGATGTCAACACGCTGCCCAATCTGTCGGAAACTATTTCAAAGCTCCGAAGCCTGTGTGATCCCCGCTTTGGCCTCGCTCCACGGTACAACCCTGCCTAAGCCTGCGTGCTCCTACCTGTGAAACTGCACTCAGCTTAGTGCTGTTAACGTTAATTCGAATGCTAATATCTGGAAAGTCCCAAAAATACAGCAGAAACACGTGTGTTCATTACACTTCTGTGTGATATTCGGTTCAGAAGAAAGACCATATACTGTATATATAAATATATAATCATTCTACAGCTTTGGCTCTGTTCATATCTAAAGAAATCAAATAATAAAAAAAACGCTACAATCTGAATCACATGGCATGTTTGATTCCCTTCCGAATCTCTTGGATGTGGACCGAGACCACCTTGCTCTCTTTCCTCTCCATGCTTGCGAGGTAAAAACGTAATCATCGGATGCCGAATTTCCACCCTATTTATAGACTCCATGCTAACCCAATTAGCCCCGCGCCACCTCCGTACCCTGCCCGGTGACCTTTTCCATACATCTTTGCTCTCTGTTTTTAATCGCCAAATCCTCTGTAAGCCCAGCTCAGCTTTTGACTCGTGTGAGCATTGATAAACAGGGAGCAGACGTTACGAGGCGACTCTGGTCTGCGCCGCCTGCGACTGATGGCCAGCTGTCCCAGCATGAGGCCAGGTGTCTGTGGGAGCGGAGCAGGGCGGAGCGGAGGGAGTCGGGTAGGGAGTAACTCCAGTACAGCGTGCATTACAGTCGCCGAGCAGAAAGCTATCTGCTGTGCAAATGGTCCTGGCAAGCTGAGGGTGAAATTAGCACCTGGCCTGGGCTATTTTGGCCGAACTTTCCCCCCCTCGCTGCAGGAATGTCCGTGGCGCCGAGCTCTCCGAGGGAGGCATGGCGCTGAGCACGGCTCTCTCCACTCCATTACAGCGAAGCCGACTGACACACACACAAAACACACACTTGTGCACAGATCGCACTACGACCACACACTCGGCACACAAGCGCTCGCTCACAAATACCGTCCAAGTTCAAGCAAAAAAAGTCCACTCTGGAATGACTTTAAGATCGTCAGTGATTTACTAATCAGTTGAATTCAGAGTTGAAGTTCATAACTTCCTTCCCACATTACCCACAATGCCATACTACTTGCCGACGGCGATACAGTGGGTTTTATCCCTCGATTCATTTCTCCTCACTCCAAAGAGAGCGATGCGGCGGCGCTTTAGTCTTTTAGTCCTTCCAGCTCTCTGGCTTCCTCATCTGTACACTCAGCTCAAGCTTCCAAAGATTTAACTTCATCAACACCGTCACCGTCGTAGATCACTAACCAACGAGTCAACGAGTCTGTCATTGCGTAATCGCTTTGTATTCTGGGACTTTGAGTTCAACGTCAACACTGTTTCTGCTCCGGATTCCTCATTAACATGATGTTAAAGGTTACTGGAAACCGGATATGGTGATTTTTTTTCTCTAAAGAGACGTTAATTTAACATTTATGAAGCAGTGAGTTCTCTCACTGCTGGCTTGTAGAAGATTATGAACCTCGAACACTCAGTCAGTATTAAATGTAACTTATTATATGAAGACTAAAGTACTATTATATTTTGTTTGCTAATTTTAATTATTAATAATATTATAAATAGAATTGACAGCTTATGCACCAATACTACTACTATTGCACATGCGCACACACACACACACACACACACACACACACACACACACACACACACAGAGCGAATAAAGTCAGCTTTGGATGAATGCGCTATCACGGGAAAAAGGAGCTTAACTCACCATTTCCACACACCTGGACTACACTTCCCTCTCATACACATTCGAATTAATAACACTCTGTGCAGATGTGCCAAGGCCCAGCTGTGTGTGTGCGCGTGTGTGTGTGTGCGCGTGTGTGTGTGCGTGTGTGTGTGTGTGTGTGTGTGTGTGCGTGTGTGTGATCCACCTGCTAATTCTCTCACACACCTGGAGGACATCCTACACTATAATGCTTTTACAAATATCAACAGAGCTTCCTCGCTCTCCCACACACACACACACACACACACACACACGCACACACACACACACACACACACACGCCACGCTATCCCTCCAAGTAAAAAGCAATACTAATACTAAGACTAGTATCCTGATACAGACAGTTTAGATAGTCGTCTTGTTTATTAAAAAAATGGGAAATTTATCATTTCATACGGAGTGAAGATTAAAAATATCGGACAACAAACAAACAAACAAATAAATAAACAAACAAACAAATCCCTTCTGGTTACGGAGATTAGGATTAAAGTTAGACTTTGGTGCAGCATGGCATTAATTATTATGTCAATGGAATGTACAAGGATTGTAAGAGTGTGTGTGTGTGTGTGTGTGTGTGTGTGTGTGTGTGCGTGTGTGTGTGTGTGTGTGTGTGTGGTGAAACAAACCCCCTTTAAAAGGAGTTCCCAAACTACAGGTCATGACCCCAAACGTGATTTACAAACGGGGCCGCAAGAGAAACTCTCAGTCTTCTCTTCACAGATTAACGTTAGAAATACTGAAGATGGACCGGTTTTAATACTACAGTTAGTGTTTGACTTTTGAAAACGTCTCATCCAGCCTTACAAAATGATCTGTTGTGCGTACCAGTCTTCTAGGTTTTCCAGAGTTTTCAATTTGAGATGCAGATCATGACAACCGTCACAATGACAGCGGAAAATTTGAAAAGAGAGAGAGAGAGAGAGAGAGAGAGAGAGAGAGAGAGCTCATCAGGGTAAACAAAATTGGTAAACATTTTACAGTTCGGTTTGACGGACAGCAATGGACAACGCATCAGCTCTGAAACGTGACGCCGCCAGCGTTCTAGCGAACCTGTTAGTCTGCTCCAGTTCCGTTTTCGGCCCCGCCCATCCCCGCGCGTTTCAGAGACCAAACAGCCTATTTTCAAAGACACTTTTCTCGCCTTTCCGTGACCGTATTTCCTGGATCGATTTGTACCAGAGACGGCTCTGGTCCATCGACTGTAGATCTACTGAAGCACTGACTTCGCCTCTCAGTTCTAGTGTGCAAACCCGAGGAGTCGCTTCTACGCAGACTGGAACGTGCCGTCCATTTTTATACATTCGACGGCTCTTACCTGCCGTCCAGCGACCTCGTTTTTAAATCTTCTGCGTTTGCTGTACATAAGATACGCGATATGACGAAAGCGTACAAGAAAAATAACGCATCGGGTAGAAACCAGCCTCTTCTGCCTCTCTGCATCCGGCCGCATCATGCTCCGGAGTGGATTATTTCCCTATAACCTCACAAACACTTCTCACTAAACTGGAAAATTAATGCAAGGAATATTGACAGTTTTGCTTTCTCGGGTTGTCGGGAATCGAAGTAGATTTTTCTATACAGTATATCGTTATTACTCGCACGCATTAAATCCTGTCCCTCGGTGGGTCTGTGGCTCAGTGGGTGATCTGGCTGGCAGTCATTGGGGTCAGTAGCTTGCTCTTTTCGCTTTGCACACAGCTATGTAATTAGCAAAGTAAATGCAGAAGGCTGGGAAATTCCTGTGGGCTGCTCAGCTGACTGGCACTGCTACCCTCTGAGTCAGCGCTCTGCGGCCTCCTAATGTACTCCAAGTCATAGCACCGACAAATCATCCACTATAAACTGACAGCACGGCCTCAGCTTGTTGTAATCCATGGATGATTCTCATCACCACTTTTTTTTCTTTTTTTTTTTACACGATGCTGCCTTACAGTATTTCCACTTCTTCCTAATTTTTTAAGGAGAAGATGAGCGAGAACCAACGTCAAACCCGAGTGCCAAACCGACACTGATGGATGACGTGCTACCGGCATTCACGGGCCCTAATCTGGTTACACTTAACGTGATATAAAGTAATGACACCCTAAACAGACATAAGACGGAACATAACGGCGTGAGCGCTTCACGTGCGCATTAAACGCGGAACGTTTTAGCGCAGCGGTTCTGGAAGTGGGCTCGGTGAAGCACTGCCAAGGAATCCGTCACAAAGCGCTATTATTCAAAGTTATTCGATTTATTAGCGAGATCTTAGATTATTAAGCTTTATGACTGGACAGTTGAATGAATTTGGGTTTAATTCAAACCTCGGTAACTGAAAAACAAGCCGGCTAATGTGTCCTGAAAAAAACAAAAACCCAAAAAGGTGCAAATGAGTCCAGGATGCAGTCATATGACTAACAGTCAACAAGTCTTGAATATGTTCAAAATTAATTAGACTAATATTTCTTTCTTATGACATTACTATAAATCATTTAATATCCTTAATCGTTTACACAACAATTTGATTTTTAGAATGAATCAAAAATATAAACTCTCTCGCTGTCAGTTTTTCCTCGGCCCAAAACCCTGACCGTGTCTAACTCTAATGGCTGAATTTCCTCAGCTGTCACTCTCACGCTGAACTCTCTCTCCACAGATGGCTGAATTTAAACACGTGACATGACATCAGGCCATTTCTTTGCCTTTGTACATGTTTATGTGCATGTCATTGTTGTGTATGTCTCGCATGGAGTGTGTGTGTGTGTGTGTGTGTTGGGATTATCGCCTGCTTATCGCCTTACATAAACCTGCAGCATTTTAAACATAAAGCGCATTTTCGTACGCATAGAAGGATGTCTTGAAAACCCTTCACGTCCCTTTTCTACGATCAATCTGAAAACTGAACGTAGATATTTAAAGCTTTCATTCTTATCGAGACTCGGGAGCTTCACAGGCATCTTTGACAGCCACTTATTAGGCTTTGGTCCGTTCTGTTGCATGACGTTCACGCCATGAGGAAATCACACACGAGGTTTTAGACATGTTTAGACACAAGGCAAAAAATGCAAAAAATGATAGCATGTTTATATTTGCAGATCGTTTTGTTTTTTTCTAGAAGTAAATGCTTTAAAAAAAAAAAAAATCTGACAATCAAATAAGACAATTTCAATCTAGATATGAGTAAAAATATCCTAATCGTGTATATTTTAGAAAATACAATCCACTAAAGAGAAATATCAGTTGATTATTTTTTCCCAATGATATATATTTCTATATATTACGGTTGCTAAAAGTTAAAGGGAAAAAAAAAAAAACACTTTTTCAGGTTTTTGGGTTTTCAGAATTCAACCACAGCAACATTTAACAGGTTAATCCAGACCACCAAACGTAAATAATAAAATACCGCAACCAAAATAGAATAGGACATGATCTGTTTAATGATTAGGGCTCATGAGAAACGCTCTAACGCTGTTAATGCTGTTAATGCTGTTAATGCTGTTAATGCGGTACTGTATCTTTCAGAAATCGCACTGCACGCGGCTTCTCAAGTACGTCTGTGGCCTAAAAGTTAACCTCTGAAACATGTTTAACAAAGCTAAACAATCAAAGCAGCTTTGCCGGCTTGCTAGCATACAGCTTGTGGAAATACGTAATGAACATTTTTTTAAATGAGTCACTCATTGCAATGTCTCTGTTTTCTCCTCTATTTTTTCCTGGTGTACATGTGAGGCAAGCTGGGAAAATCCAAGGCATATCATTGTGATAGAATAAAACTCGTGAAGTGGTGGCTCAGTACTTAAGGCTTAAGTGGAAGGCTGTAGGTTTGAATCCCAAAAAGTAAAAAAAAAAAAAAAAAAAAAAAAAATTATAAAAAAAATGTAATAAAAATAAATAAATAAAATCCTTAGCTGGTGAATAAGCAAATATTTTTATTTTTTATTTATTTTTTTTTTTTTAAAACCCCTGTTTCACAAACACATGTGTAGAAAAGAAAAGTGTCCGTCTTTGGTGCTCTAAAGAATTTCAAGTCCAAATATCAAGGCTCCTGGTTTATATGACATCACCATGTAAAAACTGAAAGTCCAGGACATTTAAAAAATAAATAAATAAATAAATAAATAAATAAAATACACTTTACATTGTACAATTTCCAGTATGATTTTGCTCTCATAGAAAATTGAATAAAATAAAATAAAATAAAATTTTCTAAAAAAATTTGTCTAAAATCCAGAAATAGGAGGACAGCTTCGGATGGAGTTAAACTCATGGACAGGGTTTAAAAAGTACAAAGAAACTGTACTTAAGTAAAAGTATGGTACCGGGGCTGGGTAGTATGGCCTCAAATTTATATCATGGTTTATTCAAAAATTATTATTATTTTTTTATTTGCTTTTGAAGGGGTAAAGCACTGGTATGGCAACCGCATGGCTTATTTCACATGATACAGAGTAGAACGGTGGGCGATATTACGAAAATCATCTTTACAATAACGCAACTGAAAAGTCTTATATAATGCAATGTAATAAAGCTTCTTCATTATAACGGACTTCTGTTATAAAACAAAGATCGAAGCGCTGGAATAAGTGTGTGCTAGATTTTTTTTTTATTTTGCCAAATGGATATTGCTGTAGATTTCTTTTTATGCCAAAAAGACTTATTCCTGCTTGTTTGTTGGTCAGCAGGGTTGACGTTTCACAGTAATGTCTATCCTCGGCAGCTGTGGAAACTTTCACGATGTGAAATGGCGAAATAATCCAGTGAAAATTACTGTGGTTTTTTTGGAACTTATGCTGGAACTTAAGTTTTCTTCAAAATGTAATATAAACAGCAGGCTTACAGACTGCATCTGAAGTTCAAATGCAGTCTGTAAGACGGATGTTTATGGGCGAGAGTCCGCATAGGGTTTTTTTTCTTTTCTGAGTGCCAGTGTATTTTTCAGTTCTTCCCGATGAACGCGCATGCCGTAACACGCTGCTGCCTAGAGAAAAAGTGCTGCAGCCAGCGTCTAATTTCAGAGCGTTCTGCCGCATTGTGTGCTGTCTGGGTTGAAAATTTCGGAACTTTTCAGAAAGGTGCTGGTGTTGCTACTGCCAGGTCTTTTCAGGCAAGTGCTCGGATAAAGCAAGAACCATTTTTCTGCCAAAGAAAAAAACGCTATATGGACACGTACCCGGAGTACATCCCAGAGCCATGTCAGCGCTTTTCTGCCAGACAAAAACGTTATGGGGACGTGCACCCTATATATGTGCTCCATGCTGTATACCTGGCCTCTTTTCAGTTGCCAAGGTTGCTGGTCTATATGTACGCGCAGGAAAGGGAAAAGTATAAGCATGGAGCCCAAGATCTACCTTAGAGTAAATCATAAAGTATCTAAAGTATTCAAGATTTTTACATGGAGTTTAAAAGCACAGTGGATTGTTCAGTTGTGAATCTGAGAGTTTTGTCATGACGGTGTAAAACACTTCATGGTGTCGTCTTTTCCTCGTCCACGAACTAGTGTTATTTCTGTAGATATAAGTTTCCTACTAGACATTCCTAGGAACAAGGACCACGGCTTTTACAGTACAACCTGTACTAGAACACATGTTCCAGCACTGTCCTGTCTGGACTGGAACTTCCCATTCTTTTCCTTCAAAGCCTCGCTAGAAAGAGTTCTTCATGTCAGCTGATACGGGAAGCGTAGGAATCCGAGTCAGAGTCAGGGAGAAATACAGCGCGTCAAACCACATGATCTTCAGTTAGCAGACACCGCTGTGCTTGAAGCAGATAAGAGCCATGAAGTGGAGTCAGATCTAACAGAGACAGGCGAAGGAGAAGAAGGTCAAGTTGAGGTATCCTGGCCGACACGAAAGAGTGGAAAAAAGAGCCAACTTTCTTTTCCAAAGAAGAGCACCAAGAAAGAAATATATATATATATATATATAAAAAATGTCTGCTACTTGTCCAGTCCTTCCATTAGCTCTTATTGCCTGAGGTTTCGAATTCTCGCATAATAGGAGCCCAGAGCGAGGGCTCACCCTGGCCTAAATACCGTCTACAGCAAATCTCTCTCATTTCTGGTATCCTTTGGATATGGTCTTCAATAAGCTGAGGAGAGAATTAGAGAGGAGACAGAAAGAGAGCAAAAGATGTTCTCGGCCCACTGCCAGCTTCGAGAAATCAGCACGGTGTCCTCAGAGGGTTTAAATGCTGAACTGCCAAGTCTCAGAGCCCCAGTTTGGGAGTGCGGGGTCCGAGCCAAGAGCTCAAGCCTCGTCTAGGTGCTCAATCCTCCCAAAACCCCCTTAAGAAGCTCCCAGGTCAGGACACAATGGCAGAGTGGCACAGAGCAGGGTTCACACGGGACCACCTCATTTACGCAATTCAGCTTGAGTTCAGCAGGACACAACAACTGAGAAGCAAAAACCTGCCAGGAACTTACTCTCCCTCTCTCCCTCTCTCTCGCTCTCTTTCTCACACACACACACACACACACACACTCTCCTACACCTTACTGAAAGACCACCATGCAATGGCCAGACCTTGTAATAATGACTTTGAAAAGTGAACTGATAAAGAGCATGAAAATTAGAAGAACCGAAAAACTCAAGCTCTACATTTATCCATACCGTGTATTGATACAGCGGACATGAAGTGTGTGTTTTTCCTCTGCAACCTTTAAAGGAAACTGGCATCATATCCAGTGTTCCCGGATCTACCACCACCGCGACCCGGATAAAGAGCTTACTGTAGACGAATGAATGAATGAATGAATGAAAAACGTTCCCCGGACGTTGCTTACTACTACTACACAAAGAACATTCACTGCAGGAACTGTGATCATTTTATCACAACTTAGTGTTTGATATTTAAAAAGGCCACGTAGAGAAAAAAAAAGTCATGTTTTAAAGCTTGTATTTGTACCAAACAGGAACTTTCGGTACGGATACAGCCATCCAGTCTCTCCACACTCAAATCTGATCTATCCAGGTTCCTGCTGAATTCCTGATCATTTCCTAGGTTCCTGAAAAGCTTCCTGTATTAGAAAGGAGATTATGAATTATCACTGAAGGCCACCCTTAAAACAGAGATCCCTTGTTGCCTGATGGTCACAAGGAACTACGACCTATACGACCTGATCACTTAACAGAGCAACGCAGAACGTCAAGAGAACAGTCACCACCTGGGTGACCTTTGACCTCACTCGTGCCCTAATTTACTCTTCTTTACAAAGACCTGCCACCTACACAAGGACTGTCGGCACTACAGAGAAGCTAAGGCTACTGACATCTAAAAGATATTTTACATTTATATATAACAGACCCATAGAGACCTATAGAGATACAAAGCCATATTTCTACACTTTCATCAAATATCAGGGCTCAACGGTTTGTCCAGGTCCCAATATAAAACCCATAAAAAAAAAAAAAATAAGCCATTACCCTTTCAATATACATCACGATATGATTTTTAAAAAACAGTCTAAGGAAAGAAAAGGAGAACAACATGGCAGCTGGAACAAATCGGTTGGATTTTTCCAAATGAAGAATCTCTTAATCTCTCCAAAGTTCTGTATATTTTGATCCCGTTATTATCAAATCTTTTATGAAAACAGAAAAAAGGTTCCAGTGCACAAATCTCAAACCCGAGAAAAGTCTGCGATATAGTCAGGTCTGTTCCGTAGTAGGATTTATTTTTCATATTTAGACTCGTGAATATTTGATTGGTGAAAATTGTTGAATCAATTAATAATGAGTCAATATTTGATTTCGGAATTGTTTTATGGAAATAAAATGAATTAATTATGTATTTGAGTTGTATAAAGTCTTGCTATAAATCACTGTCAACTGGAAAATTCTGTATTTTAAGGAGCACAGTGAGCTCCTAATAGAGAGAGAGAGAGAGAGAGAGAGAGACAGAGACAGAGAGAGAGACGAGCAAGAGCGAGAGAGTGAGAGCACGAGAGTGAGAGAGAGAGAGAGAGAGAGAGAGAGAGAGAAAGAGAGAGCGCGAGAGTGAGAGCGAGAGAGTGAGAGCGAGAGAGAGCACGAGAGTGAGAGCGAGAGAGAGTGAGAGAGAGAGAGAGTGAGAGAGAGAGAGAGAGAGAGAGTGAGAGCGCGAGAGCGAGAGAGTGAGAGCGTGAGAGTGAGAGAGAGAGAGAGTGAGAGAGAGTGAGAAAGAGAGAGTGAGAGCAAGAGAGAGAGAGAGAGAGAGAGAGAGAGAGAGAGAGAGAGAGAGAGAGAGAGAGAGAGAGAGAGAGAGAG
>JAOVYU010000042.1:34118643-34129706 GCA_025674565.1 Synodontis membranacea
TTTTTTTTTTTTTAGGCTTTACAGATGTTTCTTATACAATATAGTAATATTCAGGATTTATGTTTAGCTCTTCACACACACAGTGGAATGCATCCTGATCCGCCTTTCTACAAATGTACAAAGTAACAAAAGATAAATAAAAATAAAAGTTGAGCTTGACAGTTAAAAAAAAATGCTAAAAGTTAAATTATACAATTAAAAAAATACTAAAAGTAAAATTATACAGTAAAAAAATACTAAACGTTAAATTATACAGTTAAAAAAATAATAAGTTAAATATTTCAGATAAAAAATACTAAAAGTTAAATTATACAGTTAAAAAATACTAAAAGTAAAATTATACAGTTAAAAAAATACTAAAAGTTAAACTATACAGTTAAAAAATACTAAAAGTAAAATTACTGCATACAGTTTAAAAAAAATTCTAAAAGTTAAATTATAAAGTTAAAAAAATACTGAAAGTTAAATTATACAGTTAAAAAATACTAAAAGTTAAATATTTCAGTTAAAAAAATACTGAAAGTTAAATTATACAATTAAAAAAATACTAAAAGTTAAATTAAACAGTTAAGAAAATTACTAAAAGTTAAATTATACAGTTAAAAAAATATAAAAGTTAAATATTTCAGTTAAAAATACTAAAAGTTAAATATTACAGTTAAAAAATACTATAAGATAAATTATACAGTTAAAAAAAACTAAACGTTAAATATTTCAGTTAAAAATACTAAAAGTTAAATATTTCAATAAAAAAAAATAAACGTTAAATTATGTAGTTAAAAAATAGCAAAATATCAGTAATAATAAAAGCAATTACAAAAAGTAGGTGTAGCATTTATTATATGGGAAACAACTGAAAAATATGCTCTTCTGCTTTTAAAGTGAAACCAGCTATCACAGCTATCACAAATGAAGTTGTTAGAAAAGTCAATTCACTGAAGGGGAAAGGACGCAGGATGCGAAAGATGTGTTTGCTTGAAGTAGGGATTATTTTTGCTCCAGGCCAACCTTATATTGAATTCGTGGGATTGGATTTGTGAAGTTAGACTGTAGAAAAAAAGAGGAAGGGGTTGCGGTCGCTTGTCAGAAAAAGACGACCTGCTTTTTAGTCAACTGCATGGAGTCTTCTGCTCCAACAACATAGACTTTTTTAGGTAAATTTCTTTTCTTTCTCTCTGTCTGCTAGGATTTTCCTGTTAGTAATGTTAGCACCTGTGAAAATTACATTGCGTGTTATTGCGTTTGTTTAGGATAGTTTAAAACTCATCATGGCCCTCATCTAAATCTCAGGAGGAACCTGTGGGCTACTAATATTTATACAAATATATAAACTATTCCTGTCGTAGTGTTCAGAAATGAGCGCTGTGCTGCCGAGCCCCCTGACCACTCATGTGCTGAACACTGGTCTGGGCGTACCAGCTGCCGGCATGGGCATCACTTTGTACTTCCTGGATCCAGCGACGTCAGCGTGGAACCATCTAACGACAGGGTAAAATATCACTGATTTAATCAGCTACTTCATGATTAATGCATTAACCAATCACATCGCACCTCTTATAAATCTGTTTCCTGCAGAGCTACCAACAATGATGGACGTTGTCCAGGTCTCATCACTAGAGAAGCCTTCGGTCCTGGTACCTATAAGATGCGCTTCGAGACCGGACAGTACTGGGAGGGACTGGGGGAGACCTGCTTCTACCCGTACGTTGAGGTAAGTGGCAGAAAAATTCACTCAGACGTAGATTCTATGATTAAATCCTTTCGAGGGTTATGTATTTTACTGATGATTGCGGTGTTGCTGCGTTTTAAGAAACTAATAATCTCACTGGGAACTCTGAGTTAGACAGGCATGCTTATTCCGTAATAAAATATACAAGCCCGTCTTCACTGCCTTTATCATCTAATTCTAATCTAATTTTCATGTGTGACCACAACATCAAGGAATTTATTAATCAATCTAGGAACTACTTATTTATTTTTTTACATTTATTTATTATTTACTACTAATTTGTTTGGCACTGAGTCATGTAACTTATTAATTACGTATAATCCTCTCGGGTTCTTTGCTTTTCCAAATGACAGAACTGTTACGTAAAAGTAGCAACACACAGTGTCCCTATCAGAAAGCGTTTCAAGTAGAACACGTACTCCGAAGCTACGAATCCTTAAAGACACCCCTGAAGAACCGTTTCCTCCCACGCAACCCATTGCTTCTTTTTTCACACTAAAGTAATAAGGAAAGAAAGAAAGTAATACTGTTGGTGTGATTAGACTTGTCTGATCACTGTGCTGGTTTATAAAAATACGATGCCGTCGACTTGTCGCCCTGCAGATCGTCTTCAACATCACTGATGCTTCTCAGAAGTTCCACATCCCTCTGCTCCTGAGTCGCTTCTCGTACAGCACCTACAGGGGGAGTTAACCAGCGCAGGGATTCACGCTGATCTGATTGATCATTATGACTGGCTGAAGGTGCACGCTGAATCTCATCTACATGTGAAAAATAACACTATTGCTCCGACACGTCTGTTACAGGTCACGTAAACGCGGTTCAGTTGTAGGAAAATGCATAACAGCCTGATATAAATCTTCAGGTCAGTACTGTGATATATTCCTGCTTCTGTCCTGCCTGTCTATCTGCCCTACTTTCTAATATGTCCTGATGTGACGGGACGGAAAATGGTGCATCACGAAGAACTGGACTTTAGAGAAAAAATTGCGAGTACAACAGCAGCTTTTGGTTAAATCACAGTACCGGTACAAGTGAACTGAAGTGCATTCTGTTGAATAAGATCAAAACGATTAAATAAACTTAGCACAAGCATCTTTCCTTTTTGTGTCATTTTTTACCCCCAAAATACAACTGCTCATTTTGTCTGCATTGTTGTTAGCAATTTTGTTATTTTGGTTTGTGGTTCCATGAACAAAGATAACTTTTCTATAATAACAGCTCCTAAACAGGTACTTCCAGTTAACGTGGCAGACGCGCTACATAGTTTAAGTCTTATAATAAACAGTTGTTAAAAAATGTGTTGCTGTTTAAGAAAGAAAAATGTGTAATCCTTGATATAGAGAGAAATTCTGTTCAGAGACTTTCATGTAACATTTAAGGAGTCTTGGGTTTGGAACAGTCTAAGTTTTACATTACTGGAAAAGGAGTTCTTGTTTCGTGGACAGTTCACAATCATAAATGTAGCCATAAAGGGTTAAAAACATGTCCAAATAAAAATAAAATAATAGAATAGCGAGCCTGGTGAGGGAACGAGAGTTTATATTGACTATAACATGGGTGGCAACAGGAACAAAATTGTCTCCAGGGTGTGCTGTTGTAGAAACATAATGCACTTCAGGGGTAGCGGCACTCCACTTGTGCGTTGTGCCACATCAAACCACCCCGGCATGAATTATATCTGTTCATTACACGGCTTTGTTGAATCCTTGAATCTGATTGGTCAATTCTATTCTTTTTTATTTTTTTACATATTAAAGACCATTGCTACGGACCACGTTGTTAGCGGAAGCAAACAAAAAAAAATCACTTTTAAATCAATAAAATCATTTTTAAATCAATTTTGTGCATCAAATTATTGATTTCTGTAGTAAACAGCTGCGTATCAATCGTCTTGATCATAATACAGTCGATATACAATTCTAGTGGTCATGTTTGAGCCATAGCTTTCCCCCTGAAAAGACTTGATACAAGATATAATATACAACATACCTTTATTGCCACTGTACAAGTACAAGATGTCGTCTGGAGCAAGAAAAATAGAAGTTAGTTAAGAGTAAAAGCTATTAAAAAAAAAAAGTATGAGCACTGTCTGAGGGATATTGCACAAAACAGAGTAAAGGGAATAAATAAATAAATAAATAAAAGATTATTTATCATTGCATTGATTATTTGACCACTGCATCTACAACTGAACTAACTTAATAACTCAACTAAGCATGCGATTACTGCACTCTGGAAACCAGTTATCCATTTCATATTTATTACATATTCATACCAGCATCTTTGCACTCTGCAGTACTGCACTATAGCACTCTTTGTGTGTGTGTGTGTGTGTGTGTGTGTGTGTGTGTGTGTGAATTTTTTGTGCATTTGTTGTCTTGTTTGCTGTACGCTTATCCCTGTCTTAAGTACGTAGAGAACAATGGAAAAGTTCTCCGGAGTCCAGTTCCTTGTATACAGCGCCTGTACCACCTGAGGCAGTTGAGGAAGTTCGGGGTTTCCCCTGCTGTCCTAAAGGCTTTCTACTCGGGTGCTGTGGAGAGCATGCTCACATAGAACATCGCGTACAGGACCTGAAAGCCCTCCAGAAAGTGATCCGGGCGGGGGAACACTGCTGCAGGTTAGCTCTCCCATCCGTGCAGAACATTTACTCCAGGAGATATAAGACCAGAGCAACCAGGATTATCAAGGACTTTTCTCACCCCAGTAACGGACTGTTCCAGATTCTGCAATCAGGCAGAAGGTTCCGTGTTATTATGGCCAAGACGGAGAGACTCAGGAGGAGTTTCTATCCGCATTCCATTCGACTCCTCAACCAGGACATGCCACTCATAGTGTTCATAGAGTTATGGTTATTCAGTCACTTTATAATGCACTGTGAAAGCTGTCCTGCATTACTCAGGTCCTACACTGCTGTGCTGAGAATGCACGATGCACTTTACACCATAACTGGACTTATAAGCATATTCTTGCACATCTTTTCATCTCACCCGTAATTTGTAAATATGTTTATTGTAAATTCAACGTTTATTTTTTCTGTTTACATTTTACATATTTTTTTATCCTTTTTTTTTTTTAAACATACAAATTTTTATAATTAGAAACCTTCAAGGTAAATCGCACAGTCGAAGAAAGAGCGCTCCAGGATACATTTCACTGCGCGTTGTACTTGTATTACTATGTACTGTACAGGACAAATAAAGAATCTTGCATAACAAGCATTAGCCTGTTATATTACACACAGAAACCAGGTCCAATTGGAAACGGGAGCGCTTAGTCAGGTCATGTGACATGCAAGGGCTGATGGGTAGTGGAGTTCCACACGAGCCTGAGAGATAGTTCTGTACGTACATAGAGCACAAAAATGTTCAAACACAGTAGTCAAAAAAAAAAAACCCAACAAAACATTTACTGTAGATAGACCAGACCGTACCATCCTAGCATTTCAGAAGTGCAGTCTGATGTGACAGTATCAACATTGCAATAAATTATGTTACTTTACACTTTTATACTTTTTTTCATACACTCGACCCTCGCCACTTCGCGGTTCGAATTTCGCGGCTTCACTCTATTGCGTTTTTTTCAAATACAGTATATTCATTAAAAAGTTGATCGAGACGGTGAGAATGCGGCTCGCGCTCGGTTGTCTTGAGTCTTGAGTCTTTATTTTTTTATTTTTTATTAACTTTTTCCAAAAAAGTGGGTGTTATTTCATGTTTAGAGGGCTCTAATAATGTTAAAAAATCCGTATTTAGAAGGTCATAAACAGGTTTTCTATGCTCTAACTACGCGGAAATACTACTTCGCGGAAATTCACTCATCGCGGTAGAGTCTGGAACGGATTAACCGCGATAAACGAGGGTTTACTGTATATATATATATATATATATATATATACACACACACACTAAGACAATGCATAAAATCATCTGGTCAAGCGAACATGTCAGGAGCTTCAGCTAATGTTCACGTCAAACATCAGAGTGGGGAACAAATATGATCTCAGCGGCTTTGACCGTGACATAATTGTTGTGAAACCACTGACCTTCTGGGACTTTCACACACCACAGTCTGTAGGCCAATCTCACTATAGATGCTTTCAAACCAAACAGTTCTAGGGACTCACTGAGAGGAACTACAACAAGAGTTTTTGTTTTTTTCTGTTTGCATTCACACCACCAGTAGGAACTCTCAAGTGACGTCCCAGGGCTGGTATACTGATGTCTTTTGTGCGACATGTTTTTTATTTTTTTTTTTCCAATTTTTAACACCAACATTTATAGCTGTTACTTGTACGGCTAATGTTTTACCTGGATTTTTAAAAATTAAAAAGTGGTCATTTCTGCTTCATCATGTCATTCTGCTTATATGTCCAACCAATCAATCAATGTACACCTACGTCTGGACCAATCATCATACCCTAACATCACTCACGGTTCCTCTTGTACTTGTACTCACGGTTCTGGGTACCTACCCTGAAATAGTACCTTAAAAAGAAAGTCCCTGAAAATGGCGTTCTAAGAACTATAATCGCTCTCAGTTCCTGCAGTGTGGACACAGAAAACAGGGGGTATGTCCTCCGATAGTTCTAAGAATTATATATATATATAAAAAAGTTCCTCCCATCTGAAAACACCTTATTTATAAACACTCTCTATATAAAGCATCTGACTCGCACCGGAGTCCAGAGCATCTCCCATTACACCAGCTAATTTGGATGTAGCCAACAAACTGACACCCAATTTACACTTTATCATCTCGTAGTGCCAAGGCAAAGGAAAGAGAGAAAGGTGTATAAAATTTTGCCTACGCAGGACAATATGGACTGCGTTCCTGGTTAGAAACGTCCAACCAGGCAGAAACACAGGAAGAGACGAGAAGAGAAGAGACGAGACGAGACGGGATGTACAACTTCTGTCCTGACCCTGACACACAAGGATATCAGTACTTAAGCACAGATCACATGTCACTAGAGGACACAGCACCTGTTTCTCTCACCACGGGAGCCATTACTACCCCTCTTCCTCCTTCTCTCTCTCCCTCTCCACCAGCATTAGCTATGAGATCATGACTTGGCTCCGTGCAGGAACACCTTGCCGTCCAGGAAAACCCCATTCCCACAATCACACCCCTTGAAAAAGCTTCTGGCTTGATTCCACACGTTCAGATGGCTGTGTTTGGATCAGAGTAGGAACATGAGAGGGTTAGTGGGAGTAAAGTACTTTCTATCGCACGGCTGGGAGCAAAATTATGCCTTTCGTTCCTCGTCTTTGCCTCTAATGATTTTTTTTTGTTGTTGTTTTTTCAAATTAAAACAGTCTCCAAAGAGCCTACGCTTTCCTCTCACTTTTCATGGCATGTCCCAATAAAGTCAATCTACCATCCCATGCTCCAAACTGAACATCTCTGCGAAAGACATAACACAGTCCAGTAAATCCATTGGTGTCAACCTCAGGAATAACTTCATCTCTCTGGCCCTTCCAGAGAGAAAGCAGAAATTAGCCGCTCAGCCAAACAGCTGGACAACTGTACACAGTTCCTTAGATCAGAAACGCACTGATAATTTCTACCTCACACATCTCCCGTATCCATCATCTCATTTCTCGCTGCACAAACTTCTTTCTTTCCGCAGCTTCCCTTCTGTGAACCTTCTGACCCTTTCCTTACGGTATGTTCCATCTTACTTCCATATCTGTCCTCATATATTCACCCATACCTTGTCTCAGACGTTGAGCATCCACAGCACCAACGAAGGTCCTGCCAAGCTCCTGGGCATCAGAGTGGAAAGTTTACTGGATCAGGGAGTGAGTAAACAACAAAACAGTCTCATCCTTCACAGCACAAATCACCTTAAATGCCACACACAACCCTCCTCCCACATGCGCACACTCATCCACTGTCTGTCTTATATAAACTGTAACCCAACTTCATCATTTCCTACCTGGATTCCTCTATGAACACACTCTGTGTTTCCTTCCTCGCACAAACCCCACAGGAATCAGACAAAGCTTGCCTTGGCCATGAGGACTGGAGGACCGGTTGGAGGAAAGCTGCCCGTTTCCAAATGTTTATTTATTTCTCTAATGCGACAGGCTCCACTCTTTATCTCCTGAGTGGCTGAGTTTGCTCCATTCTCAACAGAGGGAAAATACAGTGATGTACCATCAAGCTTCAGTATTAACACATGATTTCTTAACCTAATAGCAAACTGTAGCAATAAACCAGCATTCATCGAGGATGCATCACATTCATTGAGAGCGCCGGTTTTGAACATCATGAAGCACTCTGAGATAGCACTTCTCCGGAAACAGATTTGCGAAGTAGAAATGAAATAGCCTCATAAATTCTTACCTTCTGCTTAGTCCCTGCTGGTCTTCCACGGTCCATCGTGCCATCCTGCTGCATGTTCTGACCAGCCAGCACCATGGATTTACATTCCACACAGGAGCCGATTGTAAGTTGTTTCCCATCATCCACCACAAGAGTGTGGCTAACCCGTAGGGCATAGAGGAAGACGGGCAGCCGAGCGACACTGACTGCCCTCAGCTCCCGCGCCCTCCTCTTCTCCTGCCTGCAGAAAAAGCACACAAAAGATTCGCAGCTGTATTGACGTGACCAGGGGCTGCTAGAGGGCCCTGATCCTGCAGCCTCGTGCTGTGCCCACTGAGCCAGCAGGTCATGATAGCACAGCGAACAAGCAGCCACCAGGCCGGTGGCATCCGCAGGTCGGGCACGAGGGGCTGGTGCATGTACGGTGAGGAAAGGGAAGAAGGGCTCTTTCTCTCCGCATCGTCCGGGAGGATTAACATGAAGCTGGTGCTCTGTGCCTGCAGAGAGCTCCGCCCCACACAGGTAACACACGGAGATGTGGTGAATGGAAGCAGAAATGCTCTGCTGTGCTCTGACAAGGGTGCTTGAGACTCCTCCTGCAGTAGTGGTCTGGTGGTATCTTCCGTGGAAGGTGCTGATGGAAGTGATAAGCTCCTCACTAAGGCAGAGACGGTATGCTGCCCAGATGTCCTCTAAGATGGTAAAGCAGACGGCGCAGCAATGTACCTGGCCATCTCGCATACTTTGGGCGTTGGGTGGGCACGGAAGCAGATTGATAAATGGAAAGTACATGGCACCACGGGCTTTGCCTGCCCCGGCACGGGAATACGCAACCCTGATGTCCTGGGCACAGTCCTTCCCGCACAAATAGCAGGCCTCCCTGGGAGGATGCATAGAAGGGACGGGGCGAATTTTAGGTAAAGGCCGGATTCCATCCATATCGGGCGACGTTGCGGCACCTACGTTAATTGGCACAACATAAAGGCGCTGCTGGACGGGTACGTCTGCCAGCTCAAAACCTTGCCACTGCTGCATAAGTGACGCATGGCAGCTGGCACATACTAGCGTCCGGCCCTTCGGGCTTATCGGCAGAGCGCCTGGTGGAGGTGTGTGCAGCCACAGGAAGGGGAAGAAAGGCTCAGTGGCAGCTCTCTCCTGCTTCTGAACGCACACTTCAAAGCCCGGCAGAAGTCCACCGCCACAGATGTAGCACACATGTCTGTCCAGAACCTGGTATCCAACTTGTTGTCTTCTCCTCCCATCCTCCCTCTCTTCATCACTTGTTATATTAATCTCATTGCCATCAGATGCATCCGAGTCACACGTTTGGGTAAGACCGGCTTCTTTGGCATGTGCATGTGCAATATCCTCACCAGGGCTGAAGAGCAGCTGCTGCAGCCTGGAGTTCCAGGCGCTTCGACTGTCCCGCATTACAATCCCTCCGTCCTGGGTGGGTGTGTCACCGGAAGGGCTCTCACAATCACGCCGAGCAAGGTTCCCGTGGAGACGCGCCAACGCCAACGTCGTCTGGGACACGTGATTCATCAGCACAGATCCAGACAGCAGCGCGCTCTCGGACTGCTCCGCGTCCTGAGTGTTGTAAATACCGAGCCGGTAACGCGCAGCGCTTTGCGGATCCGAACTGCTTTTAGTCCCGGCGCCGTCCTTGAACGCTCTACCGTCCGCGGGAACTTTCAGGCACTTCCCTTTCTCTTCTCCTCCTCCTCCTCCTCCTTCTCCTCCTCCCGTGTCTGCGGCATCCGAGTCTTGGTCCGACGCGTGCTCGTTGTCCGAGAAGGACGAGAAATCCGACTCGTCGCCGTCACCGTTCTGACCGCTCACGGATGGCCTGGCGTCCGAGTCTCGCGCCGCGTTCCAGTCCCGGGGCGCGCGGCGCGCGTCGCACTGGTGCGGTCTCTTGAGCCAGTACACGCGTTTCTCCAGCGGCGTGCGGCTGCGCTCGAACGCGTTCCACTGCTCGCGCAGGAAGCAGTGGCACACGGCGCACACGAGCGCGTGTCCGTCGGCGCCGACCTCCGCGGCCCCCGGTGCCGGCTCCTGGCCTTGCAGGAACGGAAAGAAAGGCGTGCTCCCGTGCCGGTACTTAACCTGCAGCGGGAGCTCCTTGCCCGGCGTCACTCCGCTGCCGCATATGAAGCAGTGCACCAACGAGACGCCGTTAGGCACGCGACCCGGTCTGCACGCGAGACCCGGTGACGCACCTCCATGGACCGCGGACATGAGTCGGTGCTTCCGCGGCACCGCAACCGCGTCCTTATCGCCCGCCTCGTTCATTCTCCACTTGGGGAAAACATCCGTACCACAAAGTCACTGTGATCCCCCCACCCACCCACCCCAAACTCAACTCGGCAAAGAAAACTTCAGTAAAGTTTACTCCTTCACGTAGTCAAAAAAAAAAGAAGCACACTCTCATACACTCACGCACGTCTTGTGTCACGCAGAGTCCGGTGTGTGTGTGTGTGTGTGTGTGTGCGTGTTGCAGTGAAATTCCGCCTGTAATCCAAAGAGAAAAGCCAGTCCGTGTTCGAGGTGTGCGCTTGTCATGAGCCAACTTTCAGTCTGCGCTGTGCGGAACTTCAGGCTGCTCATTCTGCGCACAGCGCCATCTCCAAACGCGCTCAGGCTCCCACGGCCAGTGCCTCAAAACATCTGTGGTGTAAAAGGACACCGTAGATTAGGAAATGAAACATGTGGGCAAACACGATTAAACGAATATTCCCAACACGGTGCTTCCTCAACATGGCCTGGAAACCTGGAACTGTAACCTACTGAGTCCCAAAACTCCGACCTCTGACTGTTCCCTGGATATCAATCACTGTGATCTCTGACAAAAAAAAAAATCAAAGAATCAAATAAATAAATAAAACATTTTTTGTTTGTTTGTTTTTTGTTGTTTTTTTTATCAGAAGCAGTTTTCACAAAACTTCAAATAAACTTTGTTACATTTAAATGAGCAATATTATAAAAGTTTCAATTTATA
>JAOVYU010000042.1:34202541-34219852 GCA_025674565.1 Synodontis membranacea
GTAATTAATAATAATAATAATAATGAAAAAATTTTTTAAAAAAAAGAGATCCGATCTTGTAACAAAATAAGATCAGAACTGAAAATGTTTACATATAAAGACACTTGACTGTACTTCCTGTAAGAATTTTTTTTTTTTAATTATATTTATACTTTCTATTTCCCTTTTTTATGCAAAGTGTTTATATATAAGTGTGTAGTAATTTTAAAGGGAAAAAATATATATATATATACAGGATTCAGATCTATATCAGTTGCTACTCAAAATATCTGTATTGGAAAATAAAATAATAATAAATGATAATTATATTATTATGTAAAATTTCACATCTTCCTTTTGATCACATCCGCTGCACGTACACTGTACAGTATATACTGCATATTTCACTTTTATTTTAGATTTCTTAAACAGACCATAAACGTCATGTCCAATATTGTATGATTAAATCTAGTAATATAACAGTTTTTGCTCAATAATAATAATA
Source organism: Synodontis membranacea (assembly GCA_025674565.1). Taxonomy (NCBI): domain Eukaryota; kingdom Metazoa; phylum Chordata; class Actinopteri; order Siluriformes; family Mochokidae; genus Synodontis; species Synodontis membranacea. The sequence goes on from JAOVYU010000042.1 coordinate 34,203,026, forward strand.
ATATTAATAAAAATCTTTACCTGTTGAAACTGCTTCATGAGCAGGTCTCGCATGGCAGCGAGGCTTCTGCCACTCAGGTGAGCTTCGTTTATGGATACGTATCTGGTGGACAGAACTAAAGCCTGAGAGTGAGATCGATAAAAATGGTCAGATTGCTACAGACAAATATAAAGAATGAAAAAACAACAACAACAACAAAAAAAAAAACGCTCATGGAAATTTGGGGGAAAAAAGTGACCTGATATAGGATAGGCTTGTGCTTGGCGGTGAGGTTAAGGATAAACACGTAGGGAGTCTGGAGATAATGAACAGCGTAAGTTGGCTTCAGGTGGTTGGGTTTGGTGAAGTTATCGCCCCAGGCGATACGGATCCACACAGCGCCGTCTTCCAGGTTCTTTACCCTGACGGACACCTGAACGAGCAAAGACTCATGGGTAAGAACCCGAGCAGATCCCGAGTGACACTAGATCACGTTCCTTACCGAGTTCAATATCATTAACATCACGGTTATTACAGTTACCAAACTTTCAGCGATCAGAAACAAAATAACTTGCGCTATTGAAAATGCTAAACAGCTAATTCAAACTGCTTAAAAACTGGAAAAAGAATTTCACGTCAAATCCGGTTTTGAAAGTTTTCTTCAAGTTCAACCGAGCTGCAATGTTTAAACATGATTAATATTTAAACAGTAAATAAATTAATTAAATAATCACTCTATAAAGCTGTTTCTCATTTACACTCATTGGGCCTCATTTATCGAGCTGGATCTGAAACAGATTTATTTGTGAATCGTTTGTAGGAAGCTTTTACACAACAGATCAGGGATGTATGGAAAAAAAAAAATAAATAAATAAATAAATGCTGTGATTTAACGATGAGTGACTGATGTGGTTTGTCTCGAGCTGCAATGTGCCAGAAAAATATATTTTTCGTATATTTTTATTCATTTCAGTTCTCTTCCCTGGTGCACTCGAGGAAAATCATCGTTTTCGGGACTCTTCATAAATCTGACTTTACACACAACTTTACTGAGATGACTGATAACTGAAGCTGTGGTTTAGGGCTGTGTTACAGAACTTATTTATTAACCTCGAGATGTAAACAGAAATTACATTTTGGACAGCTTCCTCTAAGTGCGCTACGAACATCTCCTTAAACTGGGTGAAATCCACAGAAAGGGCTTCATCTGAGGAGAGAAAAAAAATACACCGGTTTTAATCGAACTCTCAATTTTCATTTTATGTGATTAAAAAATAATAAAATAAATGATTTTAAAGTTACCTTCTGCTTCGCTGAGTTTAAAAGCATGCCATGTTCCTTGATTAGGATTCTCTATATGATCTAAGAACCAAAATCAGTATTTATTAAATAAATCAATAAAACAAAAGGAAAATCGTACACAGGTCTGATTCACAGAAGTTTACATACACAGACACGGACGTGAAGATCTGTCATCTGGGCAAGAATGGTTGTACAATGTACATCTTTAATATAAAAAAGAAAAAAAAATTTGGTGCACAAGTTTTAAATTATTTTGTGTTTGTGGAAATCAACACTGGGTCAAAATTATCCATACAGCACACCTGATATTTAGTTAATAATTTTGTTTCTTAGTAAGTTTCACTTTGACCAGATGCTTTCAAGCTTCTGGCAGAATTCCGGGTGGATATTTGACCTCTTGTCTTGGAACAATTAGTTGGCACGGTGCTGACTTTTAATCACAGTCCACATATTTTCGACAGGGTCGAGGTCAGGACCTGCTTTATCCATTTACACGATCAGCTCTGATGTATATTTGTAGTCATTGTCCTGTTGGAACACCCAGTCGTGTACAAGTTTCAAAAATCTAGCTGATGGTTTGAGGTTCTGCTGAAGAAATCTGAGGTTCTTTATTATTCCATCCACAGCCCCAGACCATGATGCTACCACCACCGTTGCTTAACAGCTGCTACAGAGTTCCTCTGTACCTCTGGTCATCTCAAACATCTCTTTGTCTCATCTGATTATTAAAACTTTCCCTCCAGAAGGCTTTTTCTTTGTCTCCATGTGTTCAGCTACAAACTTGAAAGCTTGAAGGTGTGGATTTTGGAGCAGGAGCTTCTTTCTTGGATGGCAGGTGAAATAAATCTCGCTTGCTTGTAGTCAATGTTCCAGAAGCTTCCAGTTCATAGCAGGCCTGATAGATGCTTTGATGGTTCCTGACCATCCAAACCAATGTCCTGTCAGATGAGGGTCACAGTTTGGTTCTTCTTCTAGCCAAGTGCCTTGGCAAAGTAGCCATCTGCTGATCTTGGAATCTGCCGTTGTTTATAAATGGTTATAAGAGAGTTGTGTTCATCTGTGATTCTCTTTCTCAGATCTGCACTGAGCTCCTTGGACTTTCCCGTTGTATTGTGTTGATCAATCCAATAAGTTCTGTCAAACAACCCTTAATAGACATTTTGGAACTTTCGGTGAGACTGAATTAATAATCTAAGAGGGTGTGTGTATAATTCTGACCCTGTATGTCTAACCTGTGTTGAAAACATCAAATAAATTAAAACTTGCACCAAATTCTTGCTTTTCTCAAACATGCCTGGTGCGCAATCGTTCTTCGCCAGAAAAAGAACAGTTCGAAGAACTCACTGAAAGCCCAGAACTACCCTGACGTTCATGCCACAATAATGCTACCAACACATCTTTATCGAATGGATGTTAGCAAAAGAATATGAAATATTAAGCTGTGTGATTAAACTGTTATGTTGGTGCAGAAAAAGGAGCTTGGATCTTCATGAAGGTATCTAATCTTCAAAATGGCCTCAATAAGGAACAAACTCACTCACAGACCATCTCCAGCTTTATCACGTCCTTTAAACGCAGCCTGCTTTCCTGAATGGAGAGAAAGAAAAAAAAAAGGGGGTGATCAGTGTATTTTAATGAATGTATAAATATCTATCATTTCATAACTGCTTCGATCCAAACAATGCTCTAAGATTATATACATTATTATTTATATATAACAGCGCTGTCTAAAAATGTCATGATATTCATTTACCGTTTAAGAACACGCACACAAAATTTCTCTCTTTCTTTGAGAAAGATTTTTCCCATAAAACTGTCAGTATTTATCATCACGTAGCTGAAAGAGAGGGCAGCTGTGAGGAAAGATGAAGATAGTATTCTAACTAGCACTGCTTGGTGAAAAACACATCCTTATTCGGTTAAGTTCTGGACAGCAACGCCGTCGGTGATAGAAAATAAAGTTAGAAAATAAAGCTACGAGCCCCAGTAAGGCTGCAATACCAGAGAAGACTTTTAAAAAGTGATCAGAGCGCAGTCGGGTTGTCTGAGATTAAAACTGGACGTGCCGTAGTGCGATTCAGGAGTCAGATGGACGGGGTTCCTACTGATTCCAACTGAAACTTCTCAGTAGTTAAAGCTGCCGGAATGAGTAATTTGATTAAAAGACAGAAATATGCTTTTTGTTTACTTTCTCCCCGATTTGATAATTTGCCAACACATGCTTTCTTTGAGACTCATGAAGCCAGAAAACACACCTTTAGTTCATAAAAAAAAAAAAAAAAAAAGCGCTATCCGCTTTCTTCCACACACATAAACCTGCTCAGGCCCACGATTGGTTAGTGTTGCTATGATTGACAGGCCAGTTTTGCTTTTTAGACTTGTTAAGAAGGAACTCTAGCCTATGGAAGCCTGTTTCCACCACTAAAAAAAAAATAAAATAAAATAAAAAATCCATAACACGAAATTGAGTTATTTTCCCGAAATCTCGAGTTTATAACTCAAAATTTCGAGTTATGATTTATTCAGCTGATAGTAACGCCATGTGACTCAACTAGTAACGCAAGGATTTCATCATTTGTGAAACCACACTGAAAATACTCAGCAATGTGCGCGTTCATGAGCGGTATCTGTAGCATTGGTAGCTGAGGCCTTCAGCTTCCGGGTAACAAAGAAATGACGTCATTCACGTAGGTTCCTGATTGGCAGATGTAACTCGAAATTTCGAGTTATTTTCTCAAAATTTCGACGAGTTATGGATAGCTTTTTTTTTTTTTTTTTAGTGGCGGAACCAGACTTCCATACTAGCCAGTGTTACTGACTTAAAGACTTTTTGTTGTTGTTGTTGTTGTTTTGATTTGATGACTTTTTCACTGGGGTTTGAGAAACTGAAAGTACGAAATGTATGAAAGACGGTTCCACGATCTACACCTAGATTGGTTGAATGCATTTATTTTTCAGACAAATATCAAGCCTGCTTCTGAATAAATATGTAAATAAATAAATAAATAAATAAATAACAGTCGTCCCTGCAAAGATGACCAAAGACACTTACAATTGCCTGCTGTTTTTCTTTTTTTTTAATGGTGCATTAATACCGTGATACCGTATCGGTATATCGAGCAGCCCTTTGTTATTTATTTATTTATTTATTTTTGCTGTTAGGTAGATAAATCTTTGCCTTTAGTAAACTGGATAAACTTTTATATATGCATGTATTTTATTTATTTATTTAATTTTATTTATTGCTGTTAGGTAAATAAATCTTTGGTATTAATAAACTGGATAAACTTTTATATATGCATGTATTTTTTTTTTCTTTTTTTTTTGCTTTTAGGTAAATAAATCTTTGCCTTTAGTAAACTGGATAATCTTTTAAGTTTAAGTGTTTATCTGTATTTTATCATTCAGGTTTGATGTAACATGCTTTGCAACACCATAAAATATATGCAAAGATGACCAAAGACATTTACAATTGCCTGCTGTTTATTTATTTATTTATTTATTTATTTATTAATGGTGCACTAATACCGTGATACCGTTAAGACTCGATTATCGTCGATACTGTATCGGTATATCGAGCAGCCCTTTACAGAAAGCGGAAGTGATTACGTCATACAGTGTTAGGGAGATTGGGGATTTTATCAGGTCAGACACACAGGGTATAGCTTTTATTATTATTATTATTAGATGATATAGGGTTCTGTTTGTGTCCATACCTCACATTTAGAGATTAAATTGTCCAGAAGAAGCCATTTTGGCTGAGTGTAGTCCAGGTCCTGGAGCTGCTCAGCTGATAAACAGCCCCAGGCTCTGAGGGTCTTCTGGGTCTCTCTGCTCGGAACTCTTCTTAAAATCCGCTGTAAAATAGCGCGCACTTCGTCCTCCATTCTTTTCTTAGCGCTAAAATGAGTGCAGAACTTTACGGTATATTTTTGTGTATCGGTTAAAACGAGCAGCTACATTTTCCTACTGAATACAGAATCCAAATAAACCGCCAAGACTCGCAAACGGGTTCTGGATGTTTCCTGCTGTTCTGGGATCAGATCTTCTCACCCTAATGGCGTTCAGGAAACGCACAAAAATCTGATCTCAGATCAGCGTACAAAAACAAAAAAAAGTTTGCGTAGGTTTGTGCGTAAACGTACTTCCGTTACATCAGATCCGGTTTTGAACATCAAATTTCAAAATAAAAGACCCCGGAAACGTTTGAAAAGTCGAGGTTAAAAAGAAAACAAAGCATACAATAGGGTGTTTTATAAACTGTGAGTGCTTTAATTATAAACATCAATCTTCTTGTGTTTTTTTATGTGAATAAGCAATTAAAAATAATGTGTGTATTTATTTCTTTTTTTGTCTTGTAGGTTAATGGTGCTGCCACCTATCGGTGGACAGACTAATAGACACGTTGTGATATGGAGTGACTGTTATCCGGCATCGAGGCGAACAGGAACACTTTAATGCAGCTTTAAATATTAAAAAACAGCATTAAAATCCACCGAGATCAAAGACAGGTTTGTTTGTTTGTTTGTTTTTAACATATATATGTATATTTTTTTCAAATTCTAATTGCAAAATAAAAGCATGAAGTCTGAGCGCGAGCTACTTTAAGCAGCAGTGTTATTAATACATTTAACTCTAATTATAATCAACAGCTTTTTAGTGTTTATTATTTACTGTTTATTATTTAGTGTTTGTTATTTAGTGTTTGTCGGAATCAGTGATAGTTTAGACAGAGCAGTGATAAAGTACAGATAAACGATTCGAAGTCATATAATGTTAAAACCAGGATTTGCCCTTCAGCAGGTTAATGGATTAAATAAAAAATAAACAGAAAGATGCAACTTTTTTTATTATTATTTATTTATTTTTATTTTATTTTTTTGCTGTTAGATAAATAAATCTTTTCCTTTAGTAAACTGGATAAACTTTTATATATGCATGTATTTTATTTTATTTTATTTTATTTATTTATTTGCTGTTAGGTTAATAAATCTTTGTCGTTAGTAACCTGGATAAACTTTTATATAAACCTGTATCTTTTATTTTATTTATTTTATAAATTTATTAGTAAACTTAATAAACGTTTATATATGCATGTATTTAAAAGAATTTTTTTTACTGTCAGGTAAATAAATCTTTGTTGTTAGTAAACTTGATAAACTTTTATATATGCATGTATTTTATTTATTTATTTAATTAATTTATTAATTATTTTATTTTTATTTACAAAATATTTATTTACCTAACAGCAAAAAAAATCTATAAATAAAAGAAATACATGCATATATAAAAGTTTATCCAGTTTATTAATAACAAAGATTTATTTACCTAACAAACTTTTATATATGCATGTATTTTTTTTTATTTTATTTATTTATTTATTTATTGTTTGCTGTTAGGTAAATAAATATTTTGTTAATAAACTTAATAAACTTTTTATATATATATATATATGCATGTATTAAAAAATATTTTTTTGCTGTTAGATAAATAAATCTTTGTCATTAGTAAACTGGGTAAACTTTTATATATGCATGTAATTTTTATTTTATTTAATTAATATTTTTTACTGTTAGGTAAATAAATCTTTGTCATTAGTAAATTGGATAAACTTTTATATAAACGTATTTTTTTTTTTTTCTCATGTGTTCAGTTCTGATTCTGAAATGTACTGGATGTTTATTTATTTCCTAAATTCAGCTGACATTTTCTTTATTGTCAACAGCTAGATAAAGATTTGTCCAAGCTTTCCTAGCTTTAAAAAAAAAAATACAGTAGAAACTAAGATATGGAGACAAATATGACACCAGGCGTTACACTAATCAACACAAAATGACTGAGAATATTACACGATGAATGAATGAAACTGTGCTCCGTGAAAACACCAAGAGGACAAACTACATCATCATCGTATGATATAAGCAACCTGACACCTGAAATCACACTGTCTGACCAAAAGGATGTGGAAACCTGATATCACACCCAACGTCAGTGCCTCACTGATCACAGCTCTCGTACTGAAAGAAGATAAATCTCCAGAGCCGCTCCAGCATCGAGCGGAAAAGAGTGGAGATTATTATAACAGCAAACCGGGAATAAATCTGGAACTTTAATGTTTAATAAACACATCAGGGTGTGGTCGGGTGTCCACATATTTTTGGCCATGCAGTGCATCGTTACAGGATTTAAACAATATCTTTAATATAACGAGAGAGCACAAAAGTCCAGAGTGTAAAAGTGTTTTTTTTGTAAAGTGTGTGTTGTGTTACAGGAACTTCTTACTGTCAGGATGCATCCGGATCTTTCTCCACATTTACACACTGATGAGTGCAATGAACTGATTACACTCCTCAAACAGTGTCACAGAGAGGTGAGAACAACCTCCCATCATCTACTCATCTATTCTCTCTCTCTCTCTCTCTCTCTCTCTTTCTCAGGACGATTAGATCTTTACGATGGTTTTGGAAAGCTGTTCCGTGTTCCAGTATCTCTCAGTCCTTTCTTCGTTCTTGGCCTAAACGAGACACGTTTGTTTCCAGCCGATTAATGATGTGCAATTTTATTTTCAGCACAACTTCCTCCGCTTCTTTGGAAAATGCAACGATGTGGATCGATCGATGAGGGAGTGTCTTAAGAAAGAGGTGAGACCTTCATCGCCTTCATCATCAAAGCTGGAGGTCGAGCGCTATAACAATTCACTGAATCATTCATTTCGAGGTTCTTTTAAGCTCGCTTTATCATTCTCCTGTTTGTTTTTAATACAGGATGATTATTTTTGTTTCTTACAAACACTGCTGAAGCTTCTATAAAATAATATGATATAATAATAATAATAATATAATAATAATAGTGATTAATATTTTATGCATTCAGAGTAATAAATAAATAAATACAGGTCTAGCATTTATTATTTGAATTATGTATAGCGCTACATCCTGCAAGCTGCACTTGATGAACAAATGTGAAAATAAACTCACATAATTAATTACTAAAACACTCGGCGTTGTGCGTTTACAGGTAAATAATCACCAGCGTGGTGGTTTATGACGTGATGTTACTCTTACCAGCATAAAGTTGTTATTTTTTTTTCCCTTCCTAGTAACAGCACATCCTGATGACTTTTATTCCTCTTATATGACACTAGTTTGCCAAAGATTACAAATGTTCATTTATTACTGAATGAGACGTCACATTTTCATCTGTTTGATGTCGTGGAATGTCAGTGGGATAAGTTAGTTCCTGTTTTCAGTTTCGTTATAGCAGTTGTAAAGAGTCATCCCGTCACCAGACTCTTTTGGGTTTTTTTTTTTTTCCTCCTTTCGTTCAAAGTGAATTAAAGTGAGTGTAAACAAGCAAAACAAGTGTAACTATAAATGGATAAAAGTACGAGGTCACTAAATAGAAAAATGTAATCATTGGCAAATTCTAGAAACTATGGGGTGTGCAAACTTTTGCACTCGACACGTTTCGAAAAATGATGATTCATCTCGGTTTGAACTCGTGCATCACTGAATAAATAATCATTTTGAATAATTTTGGCACCTGGCAGTATTCAGTTAAGCTTTGATTGATTGATTGATTGATTATTTTTGTTGTGTTTTATTTTCAGTATCAGGCAAAGCGAGAACGCAGCAAAGCTCACGCAGAGGAGATGAGACAGCGGCTCAGGGAAGGATCCAAAACTCAGCCGTGAGATGGAAACTTTGAACAGAAAGGGAACGCAAAGTATATTCAGGACTCGTGCGTTTCACAGGAGATCCTCGGACCTCATGGACGGCTGATGTCCTGCGGAGGACGTTGATCTGACGGGGACGTGGAAGAAACTAAATTCACCCAGACAGGAATAATAATAATAATAATAATAATAATAATAATAATAAAAAGACTGTAAGAATTCTTATTATTACTAATGAACAGCTGTAAGTATTACCTCACATCCAGGTGCACTCCGAATCCTGTTTGATATGTACTGTATTTGGGGTACAAATACTTTTGGAGAGCATCCAAATCATTCACGTTGGCTTAAATGGATATCGCTGGTTCACGCTGATGGTCAAAAGTGCATTTTTAAACAGTGACGAGGATCAAATACGAATAAATAAATCCATTAAAAATTCACAAGCTGCATGAACGGTGTCGTTTATTCGATGGCGTTTATTCGATGGCGTTTATTCGATGGCGTCAGAATCCTACTGACACACACCGGAACGACAGCTTCTAAGGCAGACGGAAATATCCATATAACAATGTACTGAGGGACGGGAGACGTTGATGATAAGGAATAAAAAAAGGGGAAAAAAAATACACCAAGTTATGTTACAAACTGCGTAATAGTTCATTTATATATATTTATATTAACGCACACATTCTAATAATGTTACGTTTCTATAGTAACAGCTCACTCAAAGTGACTTGTACAGCGGACGCTCCGCATACACGTATTAAACGTCAGGTGAAATCACTGATTTCTGTACGGAGTATATTTAACGACCTTTACGGAAGGAGTCTCCAGCGTCAGGGCTTTGATTTATCTTCGGGACCTGATGAAGTTTACGCTTCGATTTTTCTCTGTAAGCTGCATTTGTTTTTTTTTTTCGTCTTATTATTAAAGGTCCACTACAGTATATAGGGTTTAGGGGGAACCTAGAAGCGTATAATATTCATAAGGACGTTTTTATTAGTGTATAATTACCTGAGGCTGGTGAAGGAACGAGTGTTTATAGCTGCTATAACGTAAATGAGAACAGAAAATAAATAGTTTCTTGGATGCTCGTGTTAAAGTAAATGTTTAAAAAGTGTGATATGTTGTTTTTAATAAATGAGAAAAAAAAAAAATCATCGTCGTCAAATCGCTGTGGTATAAGAAGAATAAAACACTTCCGGGGCATGCTGTTATAGGAAAATAATCAACTTCAGGGCAGTAACAGCCATTCTGCTTCATCACACCACTCTGACGTTGATTATTTTCCAATAACAGCACGACACAAGGTGTGTTATGCCTTACGTATAAAATAACAGGCAACGTTTCATTACTGTATATTCATAGAAAGATATAAGCATTAGCTGCACTAGAACCAAATTCAAACCAAACGCCTTCAAAAATAAGATTTATATTACAGTAACCACGGTAACAAGGTGTCCAGTGTGAGTTATTTAAAATGCACAAATCGAAACGAAACAAAAACCTTCAGTTACATCACAGCTTTAGAAAGAAAAGTAGTTCAACATTTGATAGTAAATATATTATTATTATTATTATTATTAAAATGACACAGTAGAGCATTTATATTGCAACAACAAAAATGGACGGTTACCTTTGTACCTAAAAGTTTGTGCACCCTATATCAGATTGCACGTTTCCTTGATCTTCTCAGTGAATAGACGATAATAAAATTGACACCTGAACACATGGCGAATGAAAAGTAGTTCTACAAAAAAAAAACAACAAAAAAAAAAAACAACCCTGAAGAATTATAATACAAAGAATTACATTTTAAAAGTTCGTTTCCTTTATAGAGATTCTTATAAAGTATAAAAAACAGACAGGGCAAGCCAATTGACCCCCAGGGTGCCAAAACTTATGCATACAACGGTAAACGTCAGTTCAAATGTTACCTCGGTGACAAAAAAAAACATGAGGAAGTGCGTGAATATGTAATGGCACTGCCGCCTTACTCCACAGGACTTTTTTATGCATTTGACAATAAATAAAATTATGCAGCAAGATCGTTCAAAAAAATAAAATAAAATAAAAACCTTGAAAGTATAAAGATCGTAATACAAGCAACAGTAATCTACAATCATGTACATGCACAATCACATTATACATCAATAAATGTACAGCTGTTACAACATAATGGCTTTATATTTATACAAAATTCACACCTACGGACGTCTTTATCAATATAAACAGATCATTTCCAACTTTTTCCGATATATTTATGCAAATACGCATGCACATAATAACCGCCACGTCTGCGATATGTCCACAAAACACGACAGCCTAGTCGACGAAAAAGTGCATCTCACTTTGAAACAGAGAAACGGACGCATACGCGATTATTCAACGTTATGTAAATCTTTACAAAAATACACAAGAAAGTGTGATATTTTGTTAAAATAGTACTTTCACTGTTTAAAATATATTCACAGATTCATCACATTAATAACGCCCGTCACGAGACAGACAGAAATATCCACGGATCCGACCTCAGACCGTCACAGCTGACTACGCCGGCGCTCCGTTTCCTTCCTCCCCAATCCGCCGCATTCACTACATCAATAAGGGTTTATTCATCGTTTCCTGACAGACGCACGAATCACAGAAGGCTGAAAAGAAACGGAGTAAAGTTGTAATTACGAGTCTGCCTCTTTCCAGAAAAAAAAAAAACCAACCCATTGACGCTTTTAACGATGACTTCAGTTAATGAAAAGAGGTCAGGATCGGGATGCGTCATTTCCTAAGACACTTTAGATGACGATCGAGGCATGATACGTCTTGAAGTTTGGCGTATTAAAGATTTCTTTTCATTTTATTAATGCAAGATATTAACCCTGTTTCGAAAGTTATCGGTGGTTGAATGTGGTGAAGATGTTGGGTTTTTTTTTTTTGTTTTTTTTTGTTTTTATATTTTGAGAGCAAATTAAGGCCTCCGAAATTTCACACCCATTTTTTCAGTGAAATTTATAGTTGGATTGGTTTCAAACTGTACATACAGTAAGTAAAGGCAAAAAGAAGTCCTTGTGGCCTGTTTCATTCATTCATTAGTCTGAAATACAGAGACTGAAAAAGTAAAATCTTCATCAAGGACCAAAATAACCCGAGCATGAAGAGCGTGGAGCTGGTGCTCGGATAAACGTTATCCAAGTTGAACCCTGGTGTTCTGTTCGGCTTAAAATGATCTGGTTGGAATTTGTACTTTGTAAATTGGAACCATACTCACTTTTTAAAGCTATACTTCTGGGCACATCTGCTATACCACTTCATATTTAAGTAAAATTACAATACAGTCATAAATACTGGAACACGTGACCGACAGGTGTTTCTTGTTGCTCAGGTTTGCCCTGTTAGATTGCCTTGTTTCAACACTTGATAGCTCTGAACGTCTACTCTTGTTTGAGGCCTGGATTTCACCAGTGAAGACTTCGTTTACTGTCCAAAAGGATAAACGGACATAAAAACCAGAGCGCTGTCTACGGGAGAAAAGCAAGCCCTCGGATTGAAAGCAGGGCAATCAATCAGAGCCAACCTGGAATAAACCACTGGTGTACTAACAACCAGACATGGAACAGGTGAACCACCGAAAACAACAGCGCCGAGAGCTGGGAAGAAAAACCCAAAAACAACAGTCCGTGACATCACAACCCATCATTCGAATGCAGAGATGCAGAGGTCATATCGCAAGACGCAAACCACTAATCGGGAGAAGGAACTGAGTGGAATTTGCAAAGAGATGAGCTACAAAGGTTCCGGAACCTCTGCCACAGTGTGATGGTCCCACACCACCCCACTGCTGCTGCGCTCGCTTCTCGGGCTTCCTGTAGCTGCTGCATCAGATTCAAAACACTGACGCTTGCTTAGAAAGCCAAAAATGGACCCTCCTACTGTACCTCAAAGCACATATCACACCCCTCATTGCACCGCGCTCCTTCCGCTCCTCCATCACTGCTCGACTGGTCCCTCCATCTCTCAAGGGACAAGGAAGACCTGCATCTAAACTCTTCTCCGTTTCGGCACCTGGGTGGCGGAATGAACTTCCCCTAGATGTCCGAAGAGCTGAATCACTGGCTGTCTTCAAACGAAGACTAAAGACCTTCCTCTTGCGGAAATACTTAGATTAGCACTTATTCACATTTATTATAAAAAAAAAAACAAACAAACAAAAAAACATTTCTGCCTGCATGTTTTACCTTCCAACAGAGTCTCCGATTGTATCCGTAACCTGGGTTTCTAGTGAACCAGTATCTGAATGTATTCACAGATCGAACCTTTAAAGCACTTACGGAAGTCGCTCCGGATAACAGCGTCTGCCAAAATTCCAGAAATGTAAAATGTAAATGTGTGGATTAAGAAAGGATTTCATGAGTTCATGATGTAAAAACAAACTCGTTGGCCAAGCAACGGAGACGTACTGTGAGTGTCATGGCTTGGGCTCGTGAACTCATGATGGCGGAAGCAGAATAACTTCAGAAGTCTACAGAAACATTCTGTCTGCCAACTTACGGAGAAAAGCATTCAATCGGGTTGGGAGGAACTTCATCACGCAGCAAGACAACGACCCGAAACACACCGCAACACGACAAAGGACGTTTTACATCGGAAGGCTTTACACTGATCAAGTCAGTTAGCAGGCCTTAACCCAAAATTAGCAGTACATCACATCCTGAAGTAAGAATGATGGGACAAACCCTCCAGAACAACAACAGCTGAAAGAGTCCGCACTACAAGCCAGGAAAAGCAGCGCAAAAGAAGAACGCAACGGTTTGGTGATGTCGCGAGTGTAATTTGTTCCAATACATTTGCGCACCAAAAACGTGGGTGGTACGCCATCAAAGTTGTGCGTAACACAGATAGATATAAATATCAGGAAATGGAAGCTGAACTTCTGATCTACCTTCTCGCATTCGTCTTCTGATCCCTAACCCAAATGTCGTCAGTGTATAGCAAAACCAACAGAACCGGCCTTGCTGTTCCAATACTTTTGGAGCAGGCTGTGCCTGAATGCACTCCCCTGCTGTAGGAGAAGAATATGACTCACAGTACAACCAACAGCACGTCCATTTCTGAGCAGCAAACAGAACACAAGGGTTAAAACGGTCCAAGTGTCGCTCGCATTTGTTCCTCCGAAAGATACGGCATTCCTGCAGCGCTACAGCGGCGTTCTTTCGGATCAGTTCGTGTCAGTTTAAATAAAAGTTTGTGTCAGTTTTTAATCTACCAAAAATAAATAAATAAATAAATAAATGCTGCAACCCAAAACACACAGCACGTTTGATTTACACTTAAGCAGGACAATGTGTTTTGTGAAAATGACACCATGTCTAGAATTCTAAAAGCTTCAACACTCTGAGATTTTTCACTTTCTTTATAACTTGTTATAGCAGTAGTATTAACTGTGTTATTACAGGACGCACACGTACCTGGCAAATAAATATAGAAAATTTTCCGTGCAAAAAAAAAAAAAAACAGTGAAATACTTTTGTGAAATAATTTTGTGACATGAGGACAGCGTGCTATACGGGAAGATGAAACCCAGCATCATACTGATCTTATGTCACTTCATCTCTTCTACAAACAGGGATGTATTTTTTTTTTTTTTTTTTAAAGACGATGATAAATGCTGATTTTGTGTCAGAAGTGAACGTAATTTATTGTTCTCTTTCTACTACGTGGCAGTGAAATGCAATCGTGTGGGTTTTTCTTTTGGAAGTACATGATTTTGTTAAGCTACTGTAAGTGAAACAGTCCAAGTGAAATCTGTTTCATTTATTTTGGCATGCTCGGTTTTATGATGTTGCAAAAATCATAAAATCAAAATTTTTAAAATAATAATAATAATAATAATAATAATGATAGCGATCGAACCCTGACTTATGATTCTGATCAGGGCCAAGTACTTGATTACTCGAGAACATCCTGTGAGCTCCTTACGAGACTTGAACATACATACTGGACATCTATTCATCTGCTCAATGTCCAAGAAAAAAATAAATAAATAAAGATAAACCTGCTACGAAAAACAAAAATGCAGTCGCAAGCAGAACAAAAGCACTAACAGCAGCACAGACGTTCAGCATCATTCTCTCATTTTTCTTTATCTCATTATCTCACCGAACTGCAATCTCCTTCAGGAAGTGACGCATTGCAGAGAATTGCAATCATTGTAAATATGATGGAAAGAAATAAAACAAAACAAAACAAGACAATTTGCATAGACTTATGAATCAGGGACGAACAATGCCTGTGATATGTCAGTGTTTTTTTTTGTTGTTGTTTTTTTTGTTTTTTTTTTGGAAGCATTTACTGCCCTTAAGAGAATAGTTTCATCCCTCGAATCAAACAGGAAGAGAGTCGATCATCACGTTCGGGACAGACGACAGAGAGACGGTAACTGGCGTCTTACAAAAGGACGGCGGATTTGTGACAGCCATTATAATAAAAACCTAAAAAAAAAAAATAAATAAATAAAAAAAAAAGAAAGGATGGTAGTCCATCTACACTTCATCACAAACCCATCACTACTGCAGTGTCGCCATGGCGCACATCACAACGACGATGGCGTACGACAGGATTGTGTTTAAGGTTAAAAAAAAAAATCATAATAATATTAATAATAATAATAATAATAATAATTAGTTTCCTTTCCCAAGAACCTTTGGTATGAAATTCACCCCATTACACGAGTGACAATAAATTAAATTAAACAACCAAAACGATCTACGCTATACATCGACACAGGATTATTGAATTATTTGTTTGCATTTGTATGCAAAATGGCTTGGGTTTTTTTTTGTTTGTTTGTTTGTTTTTTAAATAAATAAAGAAGGAGAACATTAAAGGCATTTCATTAAAGTAATAGAATTAGAAATGTTCTGAATGCTGGTCTGGAAGCATTCTGGGGAAAATAAAAAAAATAAAATAAAAAAAATCCCCCGAACCCCTCTGATACAGTCGGGATTATAAATAATTCGATTAATTATAATAATAATTACAAACATGAATACTTGGCTTATATTCATTTCTTTCAATGTACATGACATCGTCGTCTGCTCTAGGTGACGTCGCTGGTGCCTCGGTCACGCTGATGATGCGAGATGTTTAGGCGTTGTAACCTTTACTCTGTAAGTAGGTGAAGAGAGCCTCCAGGCCCTTGGTGGAGCACCACAGCTGTTTGAGCATCTGGCACTCCTTCTCGTTCACCTCCTCCAGCATGGACTTCAGGATGCTGCGCACCATGCACTTAGACTCCTCCAGGACCTGCGCAATCAATATAATAATAATAATAATAATAATAATAATAATAACGAAAAGAAGAAGATGAAGAATATAATTGCTCTATTTATCAAAAATAGCTGACTAGAATAAAATAAACAACATACTATATTTTTAATATTTAACAATAAAAGCAAAAACATTATATTAAATTAAAATAACAAAGAAAGAAGGAAATCAATCAATCTTTTTTTTAATTTGCCAAAATGAAGCGTGGGATAAAAATAAAGCACAACAACAAAAACAACAAACAAACAAACTAATTAATAAATCAATGATTAAAGGAATAAAAAAGTTCATAAAAACAATTGTCTCATTTATCAAAAATAACTAAATGGAAGAAAATACAGTGAATATTTTCTATTTCAAATATTCAACAATAACAACAAAAACATTACAACATAAATAACGTTACATTACAGATTTTCTTTCTTTCTTATTGTTTTTTTTTTAAATCTGCTTGTAGAAATTACCTCTGGAATAAAAATAAAGTTTGATGATGATGATGATGATGATAATAATAATAATAATAATAATAATAATAATAATAATAA
>JAOVYU010000042.1:34434616-34445846 GCA_025674565.1 Synodontis membranacea
TTAATAAATTATTATGTACGCTATTAAGCACAGTCTGTAGCAGGCAGCTGTCTCTCTCTCTCTCTCTCTCTCTCTCTTTCTCTCTGTCGTGTGTGTTTGTGTGTGTCGAGTTCATTACAAGTTGCATTTTTACAGTTTGTGATTTGAGTATCCAGCTAGCAATTTAAGCGATAAAACCTGCCTACGGGTTCCTGACATGTCCGCGAGCAAGGAGCATTCTGTAAGACAAAGTCCATTATGCCATACAAATGTCCATCAGTGTAATTTATTTATTTATTTTAATCATTTTTAAACACCAGGCACGTTCTATCGTAACGTAAATGGCCTAAGAGGTCCTTAAAGGCTTTGACATCGTGTGTGTGTACGTGTAAGAATTCTTCATTAACACGACATTTATTTTATTATTGGCATCTTGCTAAGCGTAAAAGAATTCAACGGGATGAAATGTCTTAGAAATATAATCATGTCATTGTATAGATTCTTACACGGAAAGGAAGGAAGAATGAACGCCATACAGGAATCCAATCGAATGACGTGTTTGATTTTATTTTTTTCACCTCCGAGACGTACATGTGTAACGCGTGCTTTGTAATCACTTTTGCTAATTCCTATGCTAACTTCCGTTTTGTGTTCAGGCCAGTTTTAAGGTGCAGAGGACTTGGCTGGCTCGGCTGCGAAAAACGCCACGCGATTTCTCTTTCATCACGTCGAACAATAATCATCCCGGCACACAGCAGCTCCTGTGAAGAAGTGAAACAGGAAGCAGGGGAGGAAGTGGCTGCTTGCAGAGGTTGTGTGTGGCTTGTTATAAAAATACCACTGCACTACTGTATTATGCTTTCAGCTTTTAATTCCACTTTACTTGTGTTTTTAATCCAACCTTTGCTTGATCACATGCTGAGGATCTGTACGTCATGGTCCTGATATACGATATGACATGAACGGAAGCTGTTTATTCCAAACAGACGATTGAAGCGAGCTTAACGTGTGTGTGTGTGTGTGTGTGTGTGTGTGTGTGCAGACTTCATTCTTTAGGAGATTACGTGGCACGATAACATCTTGTACACGTGTTGTGCACTTGTCCTCATCTGATGAATATACACACAGTATAACAGTCCGTTTATAGTAATAAATCAGTGCTAAGTGAGGAATAACACCTCATTCAGAAGCTCTTATATGACTTTTTATGAATGCTCGAATCTGATTGGTCAGAAGGCGTGTTTTCATTTTGTCTAAGAGGAAAATTACATTTCAATTTTATATACGAACGCCAAGTTTACAATATATTGATGCGCTGATTCCAATGTGCCGTTGTAATCCATGACTTCCAAGAAATCCAAGAAAGGATGTTCCCTTAATCATCCATCAACTTGGGAAAGATAAGAGAGCACAAACCGAGTGTGCTGACCTTCTGCGGGAAATAAATAGCTACTCATCTGAAAATGCTCTATTCTATTGTTAGGGCAATAATTAAAACAAAAAAGTGGACATCAATTGGAACTGTTCCAAACTTGCGTGGAAGAGGAGCCCATGTTTATTTTGCCCCCATGTACAGTGGGGAGGAGGGTAAGAGGGGCAAAACAATCTCCAAAGATCACTGTTAGTAAATTACAAGAAAATGTTAAATCTTGAAGTTATGAAGTCTCCAGAAGGACAATCAGACGCCACCTCGGTGCCGACAGATTATTTAGAAGCTATTCCAGAAAAACGATTTTCTGTAATTTAACCACTACGGTATACGTGCCTGGAGTTTGTGCAACGCTGCAACTGACTGGAACAATGTTCTGAAACAAAAATGGAGCTTTCAGGAACATATACGCTCAAGGTGAGGTTTTTGATGGCTGTACTGTAATGAAAAGAACCTTATCCCAACTGTAAAATACGGTGGAGGTTCTGTGATGTTGTGGACATCTTGGATGACAGAATCGTAACCAAGTTAAAGGTTAATTTCTGTTAAATAGTTAACAGACCACAGAATCATGGCTTCATCTCAATCCTTCCCAAAGACTTGATCTTTAAATGTGCAGGAGGCGGTTTTGTCCACGTCACTAGTAGCAGCTTTCAGAGAGGGACTTAGATGGTGGACGCGCCTTAAGATTAATGAATAAAACTAACTGAAAAGCAAATAAAAATAAAAAAAAAAAGCTTGATGTTAGGAGATGTTTCTTAAACACTTATGGAAGGAGTCTCCAGTGTCAGAGCTTTCGAACAGATTCAGTGCTTAAGACGGGAAAGCCTTCCTGACAGAGGAGTTCATGAGTTAATGTTTCCTGCTTTTTCAGTCTTTTTTGTTTTTGTTTTTTTTGAGAGAGAGAGAGAGAGAGAGAGAGAGAGAGAGAGAGAGAGAGAGGAGATGGTGGTGAGAGAATGGTTGTTAATTTAACCTTAAATTGGTATAAAGCATGAAATGTTTGATTTTCAGTCAAACATTTAAAAAAAAAAAAATAAAAAAAAAATAATTTTAATAATAATAATAATAATAATAATAATAATAATAATAATAATAATAGTAATAGGACTTTGTGATTGTCGTGTTAAGTGTAAAACTCCTCTGTATCTGATTGAGTTGTACAAAAAATTCTAAAAACGTTACACGAACAGAACAGAAAACTGTATCAACAATTACAGAGTTTTCTTTCTTGAATTAAGGAAACACTTTAAAAAAATCAGTTTATTATTATTAGGCTATTCACTATTATAAGTCCTTATGAATGAGCTGTTACTATAGAAACGATAGTGTATCAGAACCAGTGTAGTAAAATAAAAGAACGAATCCGAACCACCTTCCGCGTGCTGTGAGAGAGCGATCGTTATCACTAATTGTCATGAAAGTCATTAGATTTGTTGTCATGCTAATATTTGCTAAGTGTGCTCTCGTTAATTAGCATATTATGTAATCTGCAGTGACATCAACTATTATGACACATTGATTAATGTTAAAAAAAAAAAAAAAGGATTAAATCTGTTCTGGGCTCACATTATTCTTCTGCGACATTTAATTCAATTTGTATTTTCTGTCGGTTTTGACACGGATCTTGTTCCTCGTATAAAACGGCCGTGTGTGTGTATGTGAAAGTGCTCAGTGTTTGTAAAGACACACCACGTTACTGCGAAATAGACAAATGGCTTTATGCAAAAGGTGCAGAAAATCCGTCAGTGCCTCGTCCATCCGCTGCCATAATCATGATTTATTTCAGCCTACGGTCAAACGCAATCTAATCACTGATTTATCACACGACGTACACAAACATCTGCGTCTGTGCTTTTCGTTTAACTCTTTTTGAGGACCATATAAAGAAGTAAAATTTTATAAAACATATCCTGACAGTACACACAGTGAAGTCCTAATGTCTGCTGTAAAGGTTTCTATTTTACAATTTTTTCTGATTATTTTATTTATTTATTTATTTATTAATTTTTTTTTTTTAAATTTCCATTACCAGTGATAACTGACAACATCTGGAGTGAAAAGTAGAACCGAAATAGAGTATTTGGTTCGTCCTCTTGTTTTGCTTTAATGACATGTCTGGGATTGAATCCGCAAGTTTGTACAAAATTTCATGATCCATTTTTAGATCAAATCCGTCAGCATGACGTCTGATCACATGAGTCAGTGGAAGAGATTGGACGCGAGGAAAATCTGAAATTTTGTACAGAGCAGTTCACATGCTCAATACCACACATTTGGATTAGGTTTAAATATGGAGCTAAACCAGAACGTTGTTTGGAAAAGGTCGAAATGGAGTTTATTGCCAATACCAATTTATTTCCAATTCCAAAAAAAATTGTAGGTGGTCACAAACTTTTGGATCCTACTGTATATAAAGATCTGACGTCAGTTTTAACATTACGGCTATCTTCTCAAGAGCTGACATTAATACAGTACAAATTTGGAATCTTGCACAAAATTTTGTAAGAAATAATAACACTTTCCCTTGTTGTTCTTCGCCCTTCATGGCAACTAAATAAGCCGATTTATGACTGAGATAAGATTCTAAAACTGTTTACAAGGGAACACGTTTTTATGAGTTCGGTGAATCCGCTTTTAGACAATGTCCATTTGTCCATTATTAAAAGCGCTAAACAAATAAAATTTAATTTAATTCATTTGAAGCACAAAGGCTTGCTTACTGTCCTATTAAATACACTGCCTGTCCAAAAAAAGTCATCATTTGGATTTAACAAAGCAAACAGGTAAGAGCCTACTATTGGATAAATACTGCATGGATGATTATGTGAGCTTCTCATTACAACCATGTCGAAAGACACGTTCTGTGGTCGTGGAAAAGATGTTAATCTGTTTCAGAAGGTCAAATTATTGGCATGCATCAAGCAAAGAAAACATCTAAGGGGATTAAGCTGGAACTACTGAAACTCGCATTATTAAAAACTGGAAGGATCACGCGGAACTGTGGACGGAAAAGAATCTTGAATGAGCGTGATCGGCGATCACTTAAACGTTACAAAAACAACCGCAGAACTCAATAGTGAAAGTAAGAGCATTTCTAGATGCATGACACGAAAAGAACTCGAGGGATGGGGACTAAACAGCTGTGTCTCCTTGAGAACACCACTGATCAGCGAGAATAATCACAATAAAGGCTTCAGTTTGCTGGGAGAATAAAGATTACACTCTGGAGCAACGGAAGAAGGTCGTGTGGTCTGATGAGTCCAGATTTACCCTGTTCCAGAGTGATGGGGCATCAGGGTAAGAAGAGAGGCGCAAGAAGTGCCTAGTGCCCTACCGTACAAGCCTGTGGGGCAGTGCTATGATCTGGGGTTACTGCAGTTGATCAGGTCGAGGTTCAGAAGCATTATGTGCCTAAAGAATGAGGTCAGCTGACCACCTGAATATACTGAATGACCAGATTATTCCATCAGTGACTTTCTTCTTCCCTGACGGCACGGGCATATTCCAAGATGATTCATCAGCTAAAATATCAGAGAGCACGAGACATCATTATCACACATGGATTGGCCACCACAGAGTCCAGACCTTAACCCCATTGAGAATCTTTGGGATGTGCTGGAGGTGAATTCGTGCAGCGCTCTGACTCGTTGTGTCTCTACAAGATCTTGGCGAAAAATGAATGCAACTCTGGATGGAAATAACTGTTGTGACATCGCAGAAGCTTATTGAAATGAAGCCACAGCGAATGCACGCCGTAATCAAAGCTAAAGGCGGTCCAATGAAATATTAGAGAGTGTGACTGTTTTTTTTTTGGGTTTTTTTGGATGGGCGGTGTGTAACTCTAAATAACGCACAACTCTAACCAAGTGACAGAGTTCTGTTGTCATACAGTTGTGTTATGACACTTACAGTACAGTACTGTGAACAAAAAGGAACTAAACTCCACATTAATTCATTCACGCACAAACAGGAACTGTCATTATATAGTCATGGATCTGTAATAAGTCGTTATATATGTGTTATGGAGCCCTATGAACACCAGACTAATGCTATTTCCTATTTCAATACAATATCTCCATTTAGTTATTGATGTAGAGGATCGGGTCAGATATAAAACAGTGTTAAGTAGCTACAGTAAATGGTGATGTTTCCTGTAAAGAGATGCTTATTAAACGTTTAAGGAAGGAGTCTCCAGTGTCAGCGCTTTGTAACAGTCAGAGGTTAAGGTTTTCTTTTTCTTTATTTTAATAAAATTTATTTTTAACAAATTAAAAATAATAATAATTGTAATTGTGCTGTCGGATAAGAGGAATAAAACACTTCACATCATCACTGATTATTTTTCTATTAATGCATGAATGAGAGTGTTTTTTTTTCTTTTTCTTGTATCTTTTAGAAAAACATTTTGATAAATTAATTAAATTGAAAGCACAGAGATCGGTGGACACATTTTTGCACACACTTACAAAATGATTAGCTCTATTTTAAATACATTTATAAAACATTTATAAACAATATGTGTCTGTATATTTATATATGTGTAAATAAAGGTTATATTCATAAAATATCAATTGAGTGATTTTTTTTAAACAAATCTCAATCTCAGTACTAATAAATGATGGCTAATAATACCCATGATGAGACTGCAAATCAGAGTAAATTATAAACAAACCATCCATCAAGGGTTCATGGCGTAGTTAAAGGTTCTTGTTTTATTAAAAGGGTTCCACCTGGTTTAGTATTTTGGTGAGTATAAGCTGTAGAAAGTAAAGAACACTGAATGCAGGAGAAAATGACTGCGTCTGTTTTGTCCGCTTTTTCTCTTCTGCTTGTTATCTTGTTTTCTGTCCCCTTACCTTTACTTTTTTTTAATTACTTCAACTCCAACTCACTTCACACTTTACATGCTCCTAATTAATCTGTGACAGTGTGATTCTCTTTGAATGGCCTGTATAAATGATTAAAAGGAGCGAAACTCTGTGACTTTCACTCGATCTGCCTTTCAAATTAAAATTTAGTGTCAATAATTAATGAAGTGGGATTACTCCGAGAACACCTTCTTAAAAGGTGTGTGTGTGTGTGTGTGTGTGTGTGTGAGAGAGAGAGAGAGAGAGAGAGAGAGAGAGAGAGAGAGAGAGAGAGAGAGAGCTCTGTTAACGCTGAGTCTGACATGCCCACCATGTGTGAAAATTTTACCCTTTGATAATGTTAAGGTGTAGTAAAAGAAGAGAATGATTCAGGTTTGAAATCTGGTAAGGGAGCCCTGATAGCTGAGCAGAGCAAGAATCCTGCTGTTTTCTCCAGAGAAACGGTCACTCAGAAGCCTATTTTTATCAGGATAAGGTGTTAATGTGAAAGTGAAACCCCAGATCATTTGGGGAAAAATTGGAGTGGTGTGTGAAATTCCAGCTGGATGTTCCTTTTAGGTACGGAGAACAAATTCTGAGCTTGGCCCATGAATGTTTTATCGGGTCACTTAGAAGCTAAAAAACATCTAGTCTTATTGGGCATTACGGTATTTCTTTTGGCCATGGATACAATCTGATAAAATCACGTCATTCCACCTGCTGCCCTTCACTCTGTTGCAGTAAGGACTGCCATTTGACTGTCTTATAATTGATTGCGTAGGATCACTACCAAAGGCCAAGTCAGGAAATAAATACCTGTTAACTTTAATGTGTTCAGCTACTCATTACCCTGAGGCTATTCCACTGTGCAGCTTAAAATTCAAAGGTGTAGTAAAGGCTTTGATCAAGTTCTTTTCTGCTTTTGGGTTGCACAGATATATTCAGACAGATCAGGGTCTAATTTTACTTCATGTCTCTTTTCCCAAGTTCTGAAATTGCTTGCTGTTAGACATCAGATGTCTAGTGCTCAACCCCCCGAGTCTCAAGGTGTGCTTGAGTGGTTTCAACAAACCCTAAAGTCCATGCTTCTGGAAATGAATGGGATGAGGGAATTCCATTTTTGTTGCTTACAATAAAAGAAACAGTGCAGTCTGTGAATGGTTGTCCAGGCCTGTGAAGTTGCAAAATGTTTTCACATGAAATCTTGTTTTGAGAAGGGTTCTGGTACGACAAGAATGTCAAAATGGTGATGAAGTGTTGGGCTACGTCTTATTGCGGAAACTGAAACCGCAGTGCCTGCTGCCACCAAGTCTTGTTGCGAGGGTTTTTGCAGTCGCTCGAGGGTTTTCGAGCTGTCGAGAGCTTCCTCTTTCAGCCGCATCCAGGTAGTGTGGCCAGGGATCCTTTAACTTTGAACTTGCAAGGATACCTCAAAGGTGCACTAAGGCTTGGTTTCAGGAAAAAAAAAATCTTGGAATATTCTAGAGTGGCCAGCACAATCACCTGACTTGAACCCCCACAGAAAATCTCCGGTGGGATTTGAAGAAGGCTGTTGCATCATGCAAACCCAAGAATATTAGTGAGCTGGAGGCCATTGCCTATGAGGAATGGGCTAAGATATCTCAGGAACACTGCCAGAAGCTGGTGTCTGGCTATGCATCACGTTGGCAGCTGGCCATAACAGCAAAATGGTGCTCTACTAAGTACTAAAGATGCTTGTCATGAAGGGGTTGAATAATTTTGAAACTGCAGTAGTCATTAAAAGTGGCATTTTGTGCTGAATGTGTCATATTAGTTGTGTTGAGCTGTTTCAGTCGCTGTTTGATTTGCTTGGCGCAAACAGCTGAAGGTTTTGCCAATTATTTGGCCAATAATCCTAATTTGCCAATAATCCTAATTTGCCAATAATCCTAATTTGCAATGGGGTTGAATAATTTTCGGTGCATCAGTAATCAGTGGCAATTATAGCGCAATAAAGCCCAACTGAGAAAGAAACTTTAGCACTACTACTACTACTAGCCTACCACAACATTTTGAGGTTTATGTAGGATCTAATGTGTTACCCACAGTTTTCTACACAGACCATAATCTTTTGGCATTTTTTTTTTATCAAATATGAAAAATGCAAATTAAAGGCTAATGAGGTGGTCCTTAATGGTTCAAGATTTTAATCTTAAAATATGCCACAGAAAGGGAGCTGAAAATGTTCTAGCAGATGCACTGTCTAGAGCAATAAAGCAATAAACATGGTTTGTTTCTTTAGGTGTGGGGGTGTTATTGCCCTAGGGCCATAATAAGTTTATTTCTAACTTTCAAAGTAGCTACTGTAGTATCTTGAGCTTCACATTGTGAATACAAGCTGCTCAATATCAGACTGACTAAAATGAATGATAGAATCTTGAGCGATTTGCAAAATGCAGCAAACAACAATCTCTTTCCTTCTTTCTTTGACATTTTTTTTTGCTTATGGGGACACAAACAGACTCTAGTGAATAACCATAAGCATATATGCTATGTATACATATAAAGTACATACTGGTATTTTTCTGAAGCAGTATGCTATTTTGTCCTCAAGGGATTTTAACATAATAAGTTTGAAAGAATTGACATTACATTTTTTTTCCTCATTTGTAATAGCACAAAATTAACGCCAGCAATAAATTTTATGATGCAACGTGTATAGAAATACATGGTTTCTACAGTGCGTTGCTGAAGACGTAAAAAAAAAAAAAAGGTGAAATAGAATTGTTCAAAGTCAGTCACAGCATTACCTTTGAAGGATGTACCTTTCATTAATTTACATTTGCAGGCTGTTCATCACAGTGCAGATAAGGCACTGCTTAGTGTCCCTCCAGGCAAAAAGAAAATCATGTCAATTATAGAGAAGTGCATAGAGGAATAATCACACTGGTGCCACAACTTGCACATTAGCTTCAGCTTGTCTCTTCAAGGACAAAATCTATAATTTAGCCGAGTGCAATGTGAGGTGAGGGTGGAAATGAAAAATTAATTCTGGGGAGGATTTTCTTCTGCTTTTAAAAACACAACTTTCTTGGTTTCCGAGACAACATTTTAGTGAGCTAGCATGATGACTACTGATCATTTAATCCTTTCCTACTGGCTCGTCTATTCTGTGCGTGCTCCTTTGATCAGAAAGCTGCAAATGGGAATTCTTTATCATCTGAACAATTCTTTCTGGTTGCGTGACATGAGGAACTTGTGTAAAGCTATATCAAAACTATTCCCAGCTGTGGGAATCGTCCCCTTTTCAAAAGCAGTTCATTAAAAATGAGAACGAGAATATTTATTTCGACCAGGACTGAATTTGGAGGTCAGCTGTGATTTCTCTACTTCTCTTCTTTGCCAGAACACCTGCCATTGCACTCCAAAAGTGTTCCCCAGGTGCAAATACTTACCTCAAGTGAGCAATTAAGCTCATATCCAAACATTGAAGTAGGAGATGTAATCAACATTAAAGGCAAAGCATCTTTCATATCCAAGATTTATGCTTGTCTAAGAGGCAATAAAAGTCACCCTGAAGTACCTTCAACGTGCCTTCACACTACGATACTGATTCACCATTGTGGTCACAGACACTAAGCTGATTACCTAAAACGCTTCTGCATTATGAATCAAGCCTTTTATTTTACTTTTATTTTTTTACACGTCACAGTGAAATCAGACTGTTTTAGCTTTTAAAATCCAAAAGGCTGCAGAAGTATGAAAAAATTTAAATAAATAAATCATGAATAATTGTTGAAAACATGTTGAAGGTTTAAAACATGAGAGTCATTGACTAACATGTATAAACATTGCTGAAAATCTCTCAACCTGAGCTGCAGGGGGGGGGGGGGGGGGGGGGATACAGCAAACAGCCAAACTGTTGTTATTATTATAATGTGCCATTTGGGAAATGTTCCTGACTCCTACATCTTTAATCCCTAATTAAATTTCCACATTACTGCCACAGAGAACATCTCCAATTTTGCACAGTATTATTTATCTAATTCTTTAACAAATGTCAGGATATTAAAGTTCATAAATCTCAATTAAAATATCCACCCATGAAATAACAATCTGATATGCTGTATAATGCACATCCCGTGCACCAGCGATCACTAGCCCTGTTCCCGCTGAATTAGCATTCAAATTGAATTATATAGGAAGTTAGATCTCCGGAAACACTGCTGTTCTCAAAATGTTTGGGTTTTGTTTTTCCCTCTCTCGGTTCCTGCCTGCCATGATTTCTCTTCTCCTTAGGTGTAGTTTCTTGTGATAGTTGGTCTTTGTGTGTATTCAGCCCTTCAGCTGGGTTGGAATGTTGCCAATCTGACATGATCCCAGATTTCTTAATTTTTTCTTTTCTTTTTCTTTTTCTTTTTTTTTTTTAAACTGTCATAATTGTGGCAAGCCCATAAATTCAAATCTGATCCAGAATAGAATATAATTCACACATAAACGCAATTTAGATATCTGGGAATGTTTTCTGTAAAGAAAATATGTAACAGTCTGGCCTTTCCATTCCTTCAGGAAAAATCCCATTTTAAATAGACAAAATAATAACAATGGATTAGATTTTAGTATGTACAGTATATTGGAGTTTGCCCTTTTTTTTTTTTTTTTTTTTTTTTTTTGCAATAGTGTGCTTTCATAAGCAATACACAAGTAATACAACTTGCTGTAGTCATGCCTTAATGGCAAAATTGCTTTTCTGCCTTCATTCTAAAAAAAAAAAAAAAAAAAACAAGAAAGAAAAGCACAACCATTAAAGGAAATATTTCATTTGGAATAATACATACCATTTGTAAAATTATCCTTATTCTATATTTTAACCTGTTCCCACATTCCACCGCAAAAAAGCAAATTGCATAAAAAGCCTGGTGTTGGCTAAGTAGGTCAATGAATGAGTGGTGATAAATCAAATCCAACACTAAACAATACAACAGGAATTTAAGCGCTTAAAGTTTATATA
>JAOVYU010000042.1:34568632-34580079 GCA_025674565.1 Synodontis membranacea
ATTACTGTAAATGTTTGTTAAAGAATGACACCTATTATTATTATTATTATTATTATTATTATTATTATTATTATTATGGTGATGGTGCTGACGCTGTAGCTGTTGTTGGTGGTGATGTTGGTGTAATTGCTGTTGTTGTCATTGGTGGTGGGGGTGGTACGGGTGGTGTTGGTGTTGGTGTTGTTGCTGTTGGTGGTGGAGGCGTTGTGGTTGGTTGTGGTGGTGATGGGGATGTTGTTGCTGGTGTGGGTGTAGTTTGTGGTGGTGATGTTGTTGTTGGTGTTGTAGTTTGTGTTGGTGGTGGGGGTGGTTTTGGTGTTGTTGTTTGTGGTGGTGGTGGTGTGGGTGTTGTTGGTGTCTGTGTTGTTGTTGCTGTTGGTGGTGGAGGTGTTGTTGATGGTAGTGTTGTGGTTGGTTTTAGTGGTGATGGGGATGTTATTCTTGGTGTGGGTGTAGTTTGTGGTGGTGATGTTGTTGTTGTTGGTGGTGTTGAAGTTTGTGTTGGTGATATGGGTGTTGTTGGTGCTGGTGGTGTAGTTTGTTGTGGTGATGGGGATGTTGTTGTTGTTGGTGGTGGAGCTGATGGGGGATATTGTTGTTGTTGATGGTGGTGGTGGTGGTGGTGTTGATGGCGTTGTAGTATGTGCTGGTGATATGGGTGATGGTGGTGTGGTTGATGTTGTTGGTGGTGTGGGTGTTGTTGGCATTGTAGTATGTGGTGGTGATATGGGTGATGGTGGTGTTGTTGATGTTGTTGGTGGTGGGGGTGTTGTTTGTTGTGGTGGTGGAGCTGATGGGGGATGTTGTTGTTGGTGGTGGTGGTGTTGATGGCGTTGTAGTATGTGCTGGTGATATGGGTGTTGGTGGTGTTGTTGATGTTGTTGGTGGTGGGGGTGTTGTTTGTTGTGGTGGTGGATGTGTTGTTGGTGGAGGTGTTGTTGGGTTAGGGTTAGGAACCAGAAACAGAATTGCTTATAATAATAATAATAATAATAATAATAATAATAATAATAATAATAATAATAATAATAATTACACCTTCCCTCAACATTCATAAATGCTGTTTAGATTACTAATTGTGATGAACATAATAAAAGTGATGGTCTAGGTTAATAAGAAATGGTTCATACCCAAGATTTGAACACTACTGAACACTAGCAATGACTATCATTGTCTCCACACATATTTCTTATGGACTGTTTTGCATCCTCCTTTTCTGTACCTATATTTGTGCATCATTGCATCTTCTCCTTGAAAGGATGTCCAGTGTTAACGGCAGTACCCATGCCAAAGCAGATGGCCGGCTGCTCGCGTTGGCATGAAGGCTCTATTTGTGTCACTGCTCAGTGTTCCAGATGGCTTGCCGTGTGAGACTTGTTTGGCCATAGGGGACTACATACGTGCTTTTGTCATTGGGACCAGGCCACCAAGGACTGTGCTTTTTACACATTTAATTTAACCATATGCATTTGCAACACTCCATAATATAATACAAGATAATATGTTGTAATTTTTTTTTTTTTAATTAAAAAAATGATCTCTCTTAGCTCTTGTTTAAATAACCTAAATAACAGACGTGTGAAGGACATTGTTTACTGAAGAGAAAGTTGGGTTTTGAAATGTGGTTTGGCCTTAAAACGACAGTCTTGTTGAGGAGGCGGGTAAATTCATTTTGGCAAGCAAAATACACACCTACACCAAGATAGAGGAAAGTCAAAAATAACCATCATGGTCTTACGGTGCAAATACGTTAACAGCAGTATAAGCTTTTGTGCCTTTTGTATTTGTAGGCAATCAAAAATGTTGATTCCTTGTTTAGTGGTTTCAGTTTTGAGGTCATTACATTTAAAATAAAGGAAGGCTAAGAGTGATTTTAAACAGAGCTAAAGTTTCCTTCACAATCAGTTTTAGGAAAATCACTGAAATGAAGCTCTAAAAGATACAAAATACAGATTTAATTATTAAAAAAAAATCCTGTTATTTTTACATTAATCTGTGAATTTGTTTAACATCTCATGCTTGGAACTTGCAGTTAAATATCACTTCAAATAATATATACTGTACTGTATTTTATCATGTATGCTGTTAGCATGGAGCCAGATTGTCCACTGATATACGCTAGGGGGTTTCATAGCTACTATTTTCTTGTTAGCGATGATAGCCGTACTATTCCCGATCAGAATGAAATGTATATTTTTGGTTGATTTGCTATACGGCCTGACTTGGTTTTATTAATAATAATAATAATAATAATAATAATAATAATAATAATACAATCAAAAGTGCAAAACTTTCACCCAGTTGCATGCAAAGGAGCAACCTAGCAAAAGTTCTACAACTAACGCAAAATACATGCAGCGAAGTTACCTATCCCAAATGTTCAAATTACTCCATACTGAAGGTCATATTATTTGAAAAGCTTCGTTTTCAGTTACACCGTTTTCTCATGGAAGAATCAAACAAATAAAGAATTTCTTTCAAAAAGATCCTCATATCGCTATTGTGGTGTATTATGAATTTAAAAAAGAAAGAAAAAAAAAAGACAACAGAGACGTTTCTGTGTGCTTCTGGACAAAAATGGTGCAGGAGGAAAAAAAAAAGGGAATTTTCTCACGGGGCTACGCTGGACAACTCCAGAAGTGTATCACATCATGTTTTTGTTGATCCCATATGAAATCGGAATGATACAACGAGAGGTTTTATTATTGCAATATAGCCAGTTACAGTAATAAAGGCCTTCTGGACTAATAATGCTTTACAGTGTAATCAATATTTACTGGGGGTCTAGCAATAGAGAGAGAGAGAGAGAGAGAGAGAGAGAGAGAGAGAGAGTTGAGCCAATATTGACGACAGCCAAGAGACTGACCTCACTTATGAAACAACCACCGTTTTCCCCTCTTTACTTCTTGGACATTTCCTCTGAATTCCTTCTCATTGAGTGATGACATGATTTACAGAAAACCACTGTCCAGAGTTCCTCAGATCTCAACCTCAAGATACATATAATTCTCACTGAATGAAAGTCCTTACTCGGGCTTGTGATAAACCTACACCTCTTCTCGCGTTGTCCTGCCCCGCCCTACGGCACACCTTGAAGAGCTCACCTTCCTGAAAGCCGTCCCGCCCTCACCGCATCGGCTGCGTAACGATTTATGTGGTAAGTGATCCGTCCAGAATCGATTTCAATTGTCAGCACTAACTGGACATCATCCTTGGTATCGTATCATGTGTTGGTTTTGTAATTCAAGTGACCGCAGTCTCGTCTTTGCTGGTCACCTCTAATCAAAGCCGCTCCACTAGTTCACGTGAAGGCGACCTGCGTGTGCTGGACACGCATACAGAAACCTTTTAACAACTCTATCTGAACAAAGTCGGGCAAAAATCGATCAATCAATTGATTATTTAATTGTGTTCTATCATAGCAGGCTCAGTGATATTGTCAAATATCAAAGAGTCGCCTTAAGAATTGAAATTGTATCATGTCGGTTGGAAGACGTTTCCGTTTTGTTGCGAAGTCTTGCCAGTCATTATTGTTGTACAGAATCTCAGCTTTGTGTTTCCATGTTTCTCGTTGTTCTCAAATAGCGAATGTGGTCACATAAGAGTCTTCAAATCGTTTCGTATTTTTATTTTATACAGAAATTTTTGAAAACGCTGTTTATTGGGATAAGATTGTACTCTATACAAAAAAAAAATGTATGGAGTACATGTGGACGGGGCCTCAGATCAGGTGTACTTCACAGAAATGCAAATGG
Source organism: Synodontis membranacea (assembly GCA_025674565.1). NCBI lineage: Eukaryota > Metazoa > Chordata > Actinopteri > Siluriformes > Mochokidae > Synodontis > Synodontis membranacea. The sequence goes on from JAOVYU010000042.1 coordinate 34,572,388, forward strand.
GCAGATACAACACGAAACCAAAATTGACCTTTGTTACCCTCGTTAGCTCGTTACTCAGCTTGAGCACGATTCATCTTCAAATGACAAATTCTTAATTTTCCGTGCAGCAAATTATCCCCGCCTTGAGCAACTTCGTATTTTGACTATGCATTTGTACACTGAATATGCATATTAACCAGTCATTTCATGTCATGTTTCCTCCACAACTAGTCATGTTTCATCTTTCCCATTAGGTGTACTAAAGGTTAAAGTGAATTTATTAACTTCAAACCGGACTTTATACGTAAAGCCAAGATTGTTAAGTTAAAATTACTCTTACATGATGATACACTACAGTATGTGGACAAAAGTTTGTGGACGCCTGACCATGACACCATTATGTGGTCCTTCTCCAAGTCGTTGTCACAAAGTTCGAAGCACACAAATTGTTTTGCTGTAGCGTTACAATTTCCCTTCACTGGGACTAAAAGGTCCAAACCTGTTCCAGCATGATGATGATCCTGTACTTAATGAAGACATGGTACAGTACACTGAGGTTGGTATGAAAGAACTTGAGTGGTTCTACACAGAGCCCTGACTTCAACACCACTGAACACCTTTGTGATGAACTGAAACTCCGACTGAACCCCAGACCTCCTCACTAACATCAGCGCCTGACCCTCACTAACGCTCATGTGGTGAACGGACACAAATTCCAACTCAGACACGCTCCAAAATCTAGTAGAACGCCTTCCCAGAAAAAATGGAGCTTATTATAACAGCAAAGGGACTCAATCTGAACTGGGACGTTTAACAAAAGCACATATGAATATTTATATTATTTTCTGTTCATTACCATGTTTTCCTGAAGCTTTTCCATCTCCACTACTGTTTTTTTGATTGGTGGCTTTTGGACGAACACTGCTCCCACTCAAATTTTTAGGATGGATTTTTGTGACTTTGTTTCGACTTAGACATCATACTGAAGACTCATATTGCATTTATTAAAACATGGCCACATTTCTGCACATTCCGTCAGCATCCAATAACAGAACTTAACACAGCTTAAATCACAGCAGTGCACTCAGAAAATATTGCAAGAGTTTCGAACTCGTATATAGCCATGCAAAACCGAAGCTGTGGGTAAATTAAAAAAAAAAAAAAAAAAAAAAAAAAACTTCTCCTGAAAAAACTTTTTAATTCAGGGTTAGCTGAGAGGTGTAAGATATTTCTGAAAAGGCTAATTCTGTACCGCTTACATGTCTGACAATCAGCGGCGTAAACATTTATCGCAGGCTGCCGGGTCCTGGATGGGGGCTGATTATTTTGGTCACAGGAGGCCATTTTGATTTCTGACAGCCTGCACATTTGCGCTATTCACTCAGCGGAATGGCTGAAAACTCCTCATGCAGAACATATTCAGAGAATGTGCACTTGCGCCAGGACTTCATGTTTAAGAAATGAATTTGTAGGTACATACATAAACAGCACCTCCACCTCCTCCTCCTGTTCCTGCTCCGCCTCAGCCACGATAAAGGGGACTTGTTGAAACCCAGACGGGCAGCTAGCGCGGGGTGGGGACGGCCGACGCAGGCTTATGCACGTCTATTCAGCCGCTGTGCTTCTCCGTGATAAGGAGACAAGTGAAGCTTGTTTACATGCGGCAATGGGAAAACAAATTGAAAAAATTCCTGTCTGGAATGTCGATGCATATCAAATCAGGATTATTTTAGCAATAATCATCGTGCCGCCGGTTGACGGCTAATCTTCACTTTGTCAGAATTCAAATTAGCCAGTCGTGTTTACATTGCCGTTAAAGCAAGGCCAGGAAGCGGCGCCTCTGAGGAGCCTATTTACCCCGTCACACGTGGCAAATAAAATAATCATAAAGTGAGATAAACTTTCAATAAATATGCCAGACTGGACAAAAAATGTCCGAGTTGCACATGCGGAATTAGCATCTTTAAGAGAAGAAGGACAGCTCGGGTCCGGGCACAGCCGAAAGTCTCTCGTGCTCAGACACAAGTGTGTGGTGATGTTAATATTTGATGGTGCATGTGTTTGGAAGCGAGGTGCATTAAGCGCACGTCCTCGGCTCTCTCAGGCCGACTGCTCTGGCTCGGATTGCTGCTGTTTATCACTTCTGGCTGCGCTGGCGTCGAGAGACGACACATTATCCCCCGTTCGAGAGCTGTCAGTCAGCGCAAAGGGCCGCTAGCACTTAGCACAGGATGCAGTGCTATTGTTCTGTGTGTTCTGAAAACACACAGGCACCAAGACACAAGGTTATGCACTTCCTCTATAAAACTGAAGTCTTAACACGCAACAGGCACGAAAGTGTGTTCACTACCCGACACGCTTCAGCTCTGAGCTCTGAGGCGACATTATGAGGATTTGCACACAACATGCGGTTTCTGTTGCTTTACTTGCATTGCATCTATCAAAAAAAGAACAAAAAAAAAAATACAGAACAGAAATAGATGTAAAATCAGGTGAAATCCTGTCTCCTTATTATATATTTGCTTACTTTACGTCTTTACGCATTCTGTTTTATTTATTTTTTGTTTGTTTTTTTTCCCTGGAATACTGTGTCACATCACATCCTGACATATTTATAATGGTTCCAAATAAAGTTTTATATCCTTCATATTGGAGGCCTGACACAAGTGGTTTTATTTATTTATATATATATATATATATGAAGGAGAAGACACATCTTCAACAGACTTCCTCGAGAGTGATTCAGGGAATCGAGCTTTCTAAAGGAGTTCTAAAGAGAACACTAATTTGCAGTGAATCAAACCTTAAACCTGTTCTCCAAAACAAAAGAACCAAAGTGAGACGTCGAATGCGAACCCTATTGTTGGCGTTTATGCCGATTTGTACTTAACACGGAGCGGTGTTCCATTCATATCTGAAGGAAGAATAATGCAGACGTTATGGTGAGGCATACTTATGATTTATGAAGGACAAATCATTTTAAGTAGGGTGTGTTACACAAAACCACATGTGTATACACACTCTGTGCATCTGCACACCAGTGTGTGTGTGTGTGTGTGTGTGTGTGTGTGTGTGTGTGTGCGCGTATGTTATATAATCTGGGTTATATTTGTTAAGAATTTCATATGTAGGAGGAGTGTCATGCATTGAAGGATTTTAAGTGGGCGTGGCCTAAATGGAAGAAGACTCTAACAGTTCCTCAACCTCGGCTACATCGCTCAAGTTCATAATTCCTCTCAACTAGAGATTTTTTTTTTTTTTTCTTTTTTAATCCTGCTCACACGTTATTCATTTTGCTTCAACCTGACCCTGATATTCTCAAACAAATATCACTGGCTCTTTTTCCCAAACAACAGTATAAACAAACTAATCGTTTAATTTAATGCACCACGACCCTGACCAGGCAGTTACTAAGGATGAATGAATGAATAGATGCTGTAGATTTGTGTTAATGAATGCAGTCTTTCTTTGTTCCGAGCTTCATATCGGAACCCCAGGTCTCGTCCTGTTGTACACTTTGTAGTAAAAAAATTAACCACGCCGCTTGGTCTTATCTGTATTTGTATCTATTTAGAACACCTTATCTGTTATCTGGTTGCATCTCTAACGTAGCAATAAAATGTTCAAGTAAACCACAGGTTGCGATGCTTTTCGAGTGTATGAGGGCAGGTGTACTGTTGCCACCAGATGATAAGCTATGTGTTGTGGCTAAAACCACATGGTTCGAATAAACAAGTTTAAACCATGTATCTTTAAACCATGGCTTGGACCACCTTCATGGTTTTAGCGAGTCTGATCAAATCAAACAGATAACTTTGCAAGAATTACTCATGTGATTTCATATTCAAATATTAAGACATCAGATGTGTTTTAATGATTTGGAATGACTGGATATGGAGCAGTGACCGGGATGGATGTACATAAACATGACAAATGTCCTAGCTAACAACCGAGCCTAAACTGCTCTTTAGATTGGATTTATTAATCTGAGCAACACAGAGGAAATAAATAAGTGGTGTAACACTGCTGATTAGGAGGTTGTTTGTTTCTGCTTTAGCTTTGTAGGCAGAAAATTAAGAGCTGCTTGTGGGACGCCATGCACTGGTGAAGAACCAGAAAAAAAAAAAAAGAAAAAAAAAACACAATTTTTATTAGCATAATAATATTTGCAGTGAGATAATTTTGATTCAGCGTTTCCTAAAATTTACTAAATAACAAGAGACATTGGTACATGAGCTTACAAACATTACAATTGGCTGGAATCACTCTGATTGAAAGGGGAGCACAGTCAGTTTAACTCTCTTGGCCCTCAGCCGTATAAAGATGTGGTATTGAATTTCAAATTCTAGTGTCGCTTTTGTTTTGTGGTTCTGGTTGAGGCAACAGCTCCATGTTTAGTCTTCTATGTGTTTTTGTTTGTTTGTTTGTTTGTTTGTTTTTTCACCCCAACTCCAACTTGCAGATGGTTAAAATAAAAAGAAAATATGAAAAAAAAAAAATCCGTTACTCTGCGGTTTGCTGAAAAGTTAAACTTTTTGTCAGTTTCAATATTATTCCATATTTTTTCACCTTTCAACACCTTATCAGATTATCATATAATACATATAAGAATGTCAAGGCTGTTCCAAGACATGTTTAGTCATTTCAAGCTTTAACTGGTCAATTAGCCTATCATAATTATTTTTCTTTGCTCCAGAAACAAATGTTTCAAATAAATATCTGCGAGTAGAATAAGGAAGAAAAATCAAGCTGAGAAAAGTGAGAAAAAAGTAGTAAATCTACAAACAACAATAACTTAATAAAGTTCTTGTGAAAAAACAAACCGAAAATCTTGACCTAATTCTGAACAAAACTGTTCCCAAAAAGTTCAAAGAAAGTCTGTAATAATTTATTATTATTATTAAATTATTAAAAATATTTATTTTGCTTTGTAGTTTATTTTACATTAAACAAGCTTGTATATTTAATCAATTGTTTTATATAACCTATAAGCTTTTAGTGTGAAATAAAACTAAGAAAATCTTAGATATCATCAGATTTATTGAGTATTTCCTAATAGGCTATGAAAGACTATGAAATATAAAAATACAAAAAATACAAAAACAAGATTATTAAACCTTTTTTTTATTGGCAAGTTATTTTACTAATGCTAAGCATTGAAGATTTATCTAGAAAAGAAAAAAAAAAAGAAAAATTATAAAATTCTGCTAACAGAAGTGAATTACTTGAAATTTTACCTGGAATGAGTAAAAAGTCTAGAAAAAAGCTTTGCTAATCTCATATTTGGTTTACTGTAATCTCATAATGGGAAATGCTAAAGACTACTGTACTGTAAATACTATAACTATATTGACTATGTCTAAGGTATTTTCCCTTTTCATTCCCTTTCCTAAGCTGTAATCCTTTCTATTTGGTTAGCAAAATGTAAATAATAATAATAATGATAATAATTAGATTCAGTAGCTAGATAAAAGGAGTGAAATCCTGCCGGATAGCATTCCCTCTGGCAACCCAATCTAACCGCTCCTGGCTTACGACCAGAAGTCGGATTTCTGCCAGAAACATTTTCCATGTCACTGATATACTAAGAACGATCCTGACTTATTACATGCTAGAAATTACGTGTAATTCTCGTAAGCGCATGGAGATGTCACTCGCGCCAGAAGAGTTTCATGTTTCAGTTTTTCCAGTGCTTAACTCTGCCCCTTTTTCCATTTAACGTAAATGTGAATTTATAGACAGAATTTCGATTTCGGTTTCAATTTATGATACACTTGTGTCGCTGAAGCGTTTGTTATAGGTTCGCATAAATAAAGGACAAGAAATTAATATTAAAAAAAAAAAAAAATTATGTAACAAATACGAGAAATGCATTTAAAAAATAAAATCAAATAAATAATAGGACTGACTGTGACAAAATTGCAGCTGGAAGAAGCAGAAGAAGATGAAGAAGAAAGAAGAAGAAGAAGAAGAAGAAGAAGAAGAAGAATCTCTTTATGCATAAATTAAATGTCTGTATGTCTTTCTTTCTTTTTTTCACAGTCAGAGCAGAAACCATACTAAATGGCTCGCTGTTTTCTCTCACCGTTTCGCTGCGGCTCTAACCACGCGAGGGAGAGCTGTAAAGAGATGAGGCCGCGATTGCATCACTTCCTGTCACTGTGGGCGGCAGAAGGTCATTGCACTGATAGCGCTCAGGCTTGTGAGAGTAAGCACACCTCTCACGCTCGCTCACTACTCATAAGTTCTCCATTCTCAGATTAATGTGGGAAAACTAAAGCTAAAAAAAAAAAAAAAATGTGGGGTCAAAAAAAACCCCTCAAAAACAATTTAAAAAAAAAACAGAAATATAGTACGTTTGTGTTTGTGTGCACGTATGTGTGCATGTGTGTGTGCATGAGTGTATTTATGCATGTAATGATAATAAAATGAAGAAAAATGACCAAATTTGCCCATTTGGTTCTTTCTCCAAGCAGCCATAAAGCGCTGAATGTAGCTGAGATGCGGTTTTGTCTGAGTGCATGCTCATGACACATCAAATACAGTAAGCAGAGCATGTAGGAATCTGTCACTAACCGGGTGGGAACTCGCACATCGACACCATCCCACACACTGTGGTGTAACACACACCAGCTTACAGGAACGCTGTCCAAATTATTGTAAACAATACAGAAGACACCCAGTTCTTTGCCCGCGTTTATTTTAAATGCTCTTTTGGCATGATAGCATTCTCGCTTTAGACACAAAACCACATCAAATATTTCAAAATGGCTGCCGCGAAAACGCGTCCAGAATCTTTTCATATAGCACAACGTTTAAGGAGCACGGTGAAGGGTCCAGTGGAGAAAAAAAAAAAAAAACGATCTCGGTATCCCGTCTTTTCCATATTTCCGGTGTGCGTGTGTGTGCGTGTGTGTGCATGTGTGCGTGTGTGTATACAAAGCAGTTGCAGGTTTAGGAGCTACTCATTTTTTTTGATGTGGGAAATGTGATGTCAGAGAGGCTCCCCCACACTATCTCTACAAGTTTATGATTCTGTGTGTTTGTGTATGTGTGTGTGAGCAGAAGACACGCAAACCACACCAACGACATGCACAAAAACACCACTTAAAGCTTCTTTTTGTTCTTTTACACAGTAAAAGTGCCATTTGACGCAGTAGCAGGGCCTATGATGTGTGTACAATGCGAATGAGACACACACACACACACACCTGCACACATGAAATCTCAAGCGAGATTAGGAAACTTAAAGAAAAAAAGATATAAAAATTTGATTGTCGTGTGTTAACCTTTTTATCTCATGCACAGAAGTTACACTTGTCGTACAGCATGCAGTTATACACAAAATTACGTAAGAAATAAAACACTCACTGCCTCGCTGTTATAGGAAAGATAAATGGCAGTGTGCTGTGATGAAATGGAGTTATTGTCACCATGCTTCAGGTTGATTATTTTGTGTAAGAAATGTGACGTTGCACTCATTTCTGTTAATTTTTCATCTGATTTATTTATTTTACTTTTTTAAAAATTAATTTTACAGGTTATTGATTCCATTTTCTTCTCTTCACATGTCTTAAAAGAATCAACAATTTATTATTATTTTTTTTTTTACTTTTACCTGTTTAAGGTGTTTCTTTCTATCTATCTATCTATCTATCTATCTATCTATCTCTCTCTCTCTCTCTCTCTCTCTCTCTCTCTCTCTCTATATAT
>JAOVYU010000042.1:34601026-34613940 GCA_025674565.1 Synodontis membranacea
CCCCACACACACACACACACACACACACACTGTACAAACAAACGGGGTTAACTAATTGCGTCTCAGGGACAACCCAGTGTATTTTTACTTAAAAGCTTTTACGCTGATTGTTTACATGTGAGTCCTCTCCCTCGCCATATGGTGTGTTTCGCTTTTAATTATCATAATACCAAAGTCTTTGTCTTGGCAAGTGCATTTAAGTAATAACATTTTTTTTTTCCTTCCCAGTGCAATGTTGGGAATATTTTATTTGCACGCAGATCCATTCAATTAAATCGGACGTCTGTTAAAAATGGATGTCAGGAATACTAAGCCCTATTTGGACGGGATTAGTTTTCCACATGGAGGTGCGGTAATGTAATTATTACAGGAGCATCTCCCGGATTTCAGTCACATCTGAATCCATTACGTCGGTCATTTTTACAGACCGCGAGCGCATTTTAATTCATACTTTTTTTTGCTTTAATATTTGCTTGGTGTAGGGGGTGTGGCCATGCAAGGTGCACTTAATTCATATTAGCGGATCATTTACAGGTTTGTCATTGTAACATTGTCTATACTGAAGCGTTCCTTTTTAAACTAGGAGGTGATTTTATTTTGGTTTCGGCAGAAGGCGACAGCAAAGAGCCAGCACACAGTGGCGATAAAAGCACAAAAGCTCTTTTCCTACAAGATACTACAGCATACTGAAGTTTTCAGAAGTTTGTGTGTTCAGAAGTGGTGACTACAACAAGGTTTTGTTTTTTCCCATATTAGTAAGGACATTTAGTTTAATTAGATTCACTGAATGAAAATGAAAAAAAAAAAAAAAAAACATGCAAAATGACCACATTTGCTGTAGACGTTCAGCTGACATTCTGTCCTGACTGCCTGGGTAGCTAAATGAGTTCGCAAATTGTAATTTTGACTTGTGTAAATCTGCTTACCTTGTATTTATGATATTGCTCATAGAATTTGAAGACAATGTAAGACTATCTTCACCAACATTTCAGTTTGTACAGGACATATACGGCATATGTGTGAAGTTATCTCTGCTTTCTAGAAGGTTAAATAAGGTGTAATCTGTGCATGCAGTTCGCAAAAAAAAAAAAAATGCCTGATTTGTGAACAACAACAAAAAAAAAATCTGATGATAAGTATTTACTGACCATCTTTTATTTCATGACTAAATTATAATGACAACGTAAATAATAATAAAAAATAATTATAATGAAAATTACGATGAAATCTCTGTTCATTCTGCCCCGACGAGTGAAGACGAGATGATATAGCCGGCTCTGTTTGGCTGGACAACTTAAAAATGACAGAAAATAATGATTTAATGGAACTGCAATTTCCAGTAAGCGACTAAGATTACAACTTGTCATAATTAACACTGATCAATGTAATAATTACACTGCATCATAAATATCTTCACATAAAATACTAACCTGGTCTGAATATTGATGATACTGTACAATGGGCAGGAGAAATGACCATAACACTCATATGTGCTTTGTTAAACATAACATCCCAGTTCAGATGTAGTCCCTTTGCTGTTATAATAAGCTCCATTTTTCTGGGAAGGCATTCCAGTAGATTTTGGAATTAGTGTCCATTCACCACATGAGCGTTAGTGAGGTAAGGTTACTGACGTTAGTGAGGAGGTCTGGGGTTCAGTCGGCGTTTCAGTTCATCACAAAGGTGTTCAGTGGGGTTGAAGGTCAGGGCTCTGTGTAGAACCACTCAAGTTCTTTCACACCAATCTTAGTGTACCATGTCTTCATTGAGCTCAGGATCATCGTCATGCTGGAACAGGTTTGGGAATCTTAGTCCCAGTGAAGGGAAATTGTAATGATACAGCAAACAACAACATCCTAAACAACTGTGCGCTTCAACTTTGTGGCAACAGTTTGGAGAAGAACCACATACTGGTGTCCACAAACTTTTGTCCATATAGTCTATCTATCTATCTATCTATCTATCTATCTATCTAAATAAATAAATAAATAAATAAATAAATAAATAAATAAATCAGCATTTGAGAACCGAATTCTCAAGCATGCCTCAAGCCCTATAATCAAGACTTGTAATCAAGGGAAAAACAATCAATTTGTATTAAAATGAGGTGTGTGTGTGTGTGTGTGTGTGTGTGTGTGTGTGTGTGTGTGTGTAGTACTTCAAGTTGTACACTTGTATTATGTGACAGCAAAAATAAAAGGAAAATGAATATGAATAGATAGCGATGAATGAACAGACCCAGTGTGGCTCTATCTGAAGAATCTGTCTTTATTTTCCTCGAGACCAATCTGGGTTCCGGCTGAGAGGACGAGGAATTACAGTTAGAATGCTGGAGAGATGGAGCAGTCGGCTGTATCATAACACACTTACACAGACTGATACATACACACACACACACATACACACACAGATCAAGATCTCTGTGCAGGGTTCACTCTGACCTTGTGAGCGAGAACGAGAGGAACGAGCCGTGGAAAGAGGAACTGATAGAGCTTTGAAGTCTCCTTTGACTGTTGCCCTTTATCTCTTTGAGCTTTTTTCTTTCTTTCTTTCTTCTGCCTACAAGCTAGTCTCTGCTCATCTTTATCATAGTGCACACATCACGTAGCACTGATCATATTTAAAGGTGCAGTCAGTAACATCACATCTTGGTTTCCTCCAAAGCCAACACCCCCCCCCCCCCCATAAAACGGCCTGAGAGTCCTGATTCGATTCCATGTTTTGGAATATCTCCCTTTGAAACAGGAAGTCCGAGTGACATCACGTTAAAGTGTTTGACTGATCTTCAAAACAGCAAATAGGATTTGGGATACACTCATGCAAACAAAAATTCAGAAAACTGTAACTAAGAAGATATCCTCGATGACGATCCTTTTTATGGAGTTATGTCCTGACGGCGTATAAAGATGGATTTCTCCGTCCCTGACGTTCCGACACTGAGGTTGATAAAGCACCCCTCCATAACCACCAACTTACACAAACTCCGCCCCTTCCAAAGAAATCTACTTCAACTATTTATTCTTCATGCAATGGTTAGAAACATGAATCATGTTCAGCAAGACAATCAGCCATGTTTACTGCTAACAAGCTGCTACTGACACAAGACACACAACTCAAATACACACTAGAGAATATTTCATTGGATAAACTGGAATGCTAAATAAAATGCACATTTTCCTGAAACGAACTTTGAAATTAAAGCGAGATTATCTCCCAAAATGATTTAACTCGGGGTCACTTTAAATCCCTATATTTTATAAACTACAACTCGGCACTACTTATTAAAAAATAATAACTATATTAATAAATTAATAGTGTTACATTTTCAAAATCTCCATCAATAAATAAATAAATCTCAGTAGACAGGCAGCATGATTGGCAGATGAATAGCGACGCCTCCCCATCCTGATTGGCTAACTGTTCATTTAAAGAGCGCCACAAACTCCAGAGGTTCTTCTCTAAGCAGAAGTTCTCTTAAACGACTTTATAAGAAAAGAAAAGAAAAGAAAAGAACACTGGAAATTGGAGAGCTAATTAAGTATTAAACAGATTATAAGAATGTCAAAGTATAAAAAATCACGAATAGCATTTAAAAAGTTTAAACAAAAAACATAAAAATGTTACGCTAGCTTGCTAAGTGATGCCGTGAGTAATAGTTCCGAAGTGTTGCAGCAACGTTACCGGAACGTTTACAGATGGATTTCGAGAAACGGCTCAGATGTTGTAGCATATTGAGCATTTCGGGAAACTGTTCTCCTAAAATAAACCGGGTGGATTAAAAATCACAGACTGCACCTTTAAAGACAGACTTCTTCTTCCTCTAAGAAAATCCAGAAAACTCTTAATTAAGACCCATAATACATTGCTTTGTTAAAAAAAAAAAAGGAGGTTCAGTGATGGATTATGGGATGTGGAGAGCACCAATAACAATAAGGCCTGTTGTAAAGCGTTGCGTGATGTAGTAGCTAACTGTAAATTAATACAAGGCTAATTTACTGCTGTAGAACCACTTACCGGGAAATGGCGGAGAACTAAAGAATAGACGCAATGCAGAGATGAAACGGTGTGTGTGTGTGTGTGTGTGTGTGTGTGTGCGTGTGTGTGTGTGCGCGCGTGTGTGTGTATGTGTGTGTGTGTGTGTGAAAGATTACAGGTTACAGATTACAACTTTTAGGTTTCATGATCTTGGCCCAGGACCAGGAAAAGACGCTATCATTAGCATTGAGTCTCACTAGACCATGTGTTTGTCTCTTTAAGATTATCTGTGATAGCACAGTACTGGAAAGGTAACACACACACACCCACACACACACACACACACACACACACACACGCTAAAGCGCTGCCAGTTTCCAGGATAATAGCCTCAACGCTCTGTGTGAAGTCGAGTCGCTGCTGCCAGAACAAGCCTTTACACACAGTGCATACAATAGAAACTCTCTCTCTTTCTCTCTCTCTCTCTCTCACACACACACACACACACACACACACACACACACCACAATCCAGCATTATACTGAGATTAATTCTGCAATACATCTTTGATCCCTTTTGTTTGAATAGTGATTAGTGGGAGATTTTTTTTTTTTTCCTTTAGCAAAATTTTTTTTTTCTTCTTTTTTAAGGGCATTGTGAATTAACCTGAGTTTAAACACTGGGTTTCTGGTGTCAAAAACAACTCGACGAGAGTCCCTTACGGTATTTTCTAGAATAAATGCAATCAATTTATTCACTTATTTTACCTAAACGAGCCTTGCAGCTCCTTAAATGCTAATTCTTCTACCTTTATGTTTCTCTAATCTCCAGCAGTCACCCCCCCCCCCTCTCTATATATGTGTCTATAAATCTGACTCAGGGACTGTGACCTTTAGGAAACGCTGAAACTTTTAGCCTGAGAACCAGCTAGCAGGCTAGGTTAGCTAGCATGTTTCTGGCTAACTTAGCTAAACTGCACTGTAGCTTTTGCATTTGGAAATTTTCATTTAGTGTCACATAAGTTGTTGAGAAATTAGTGTTACTTGCTGATAGCAGTGCTGTGGGATTTAGCCTTCGCTTCTTCAAGGCTGCCTACAGAGAGCGATGCAGCAGTGCTTTAGTCCTTTAGCCCCTTTTCACCTTCTCACCTGTACACTCTTCTTAAACAGCTACGCTTCCAAAACTCTCACGCTAATACCAGCGTCGACTCGTGGATGCTACTGTAACTAGCTGACTGAGTTTAATCGTAGCTCAGCTTTATTTAGCTGTACTGTGTTTTGAAAACAGTGTGAGAAGAAAGAAGCTTCTGCTCTTTTGTTTTTAGGAGCTAATTATGACAATTATTTTATTATGACAATGTCGATATAACTGATGTTCCTCTGTGACGTCAACGTGACACAAGAGCAATAACGTCAGGCGAAGAATGAACGAATTCAGCACCAACCGATAAAGTAGCAGCATCGCATCACAAAAAAAAACAACACATCGCAAATATTTTGAATGATCGTGTTTAACTTTGGCTTTAAACTGAGAGTTTTCTATGAGACGTGAGATGATGTGATGAAGAACACGGCTTCTTAATCTGCTAGTAAAACGTGCACACGGCTGCTAAACTGCGTCGATTGTAGCGGCAGGTTTAAGTGCACGTGTGTGTGTGTGTCATAGTAGAGTATATTATACAACACATACAGTACGAGGCTGCATCTGCAATTTGGACCTAAACTTTGTTGATTAAACCTACCAAAACAGAAGGAACAAAAAGAAAGCATGAAAACTAAGAAGAACAAGAAGAAAAAACACGCCCCGTGGATCTTTAGCATGAGAATTCCAGGTGTGCCTGCATGTTAAAGAGACGCTGATGGATTGGCCGAGTCCTTCATGCTGTTTGGTTATGTGGCGGCAAATAACAAGACATGCACGACGGCTAGCAGGAAAAAAAAGAAAAGCACAGTTTCAGATATTACTAAGTGACATGCAGTGAAAAAAAAAAGAATAGAAAAAGAAGACGTAAAAAAAAAGCATGCACATGCTGGAGCATTCATAATGTCCCCACAAGGATAGGAATATCTGATCATTGTGAAATTTGAATTGTCGGATTAATATTACAAATAAAAACTAATATAGAAAGAGCCAAAGGGGTTTTTTTTCTTTGTCACTGAGATAAAAGTTAGCGTTATCATTATTTATCTGTCTTAATAACGATCTTAATAAAAGAGTTCCTCAAAAGGATAAACATTTGTGTATGTTGGAAATGAATCACAATTTGTCCTCAGATTTCCGTTAACAAAAAAAAAAAAAAAAAAAAAAAAATACAAATGTCATGCTGGGAAAAAAAAATGCTGGTTTGTGTTTAAGACCTGAAAGTTGATTCTTTTTTTTTTTTTTAATTCCATTTATACTGATTTCTCTTATGCTATAGCAGCTATAAACTGTCATTTCCTCACCAGAATCTCGTCTTAAGCTGATAAGGAAAATGTGCAAAATGTAAGACTGTAGATGTTTTGTGTTAATGTTAAATGATTTATCTAACGGCGTAGCATCTCTTTGTGTATGATCTGTTGCTATAGAAACGCGATCATTAATATAAATCTGTGATTTACAGCTGGACGATTTTCAGAGGTGCTGTTTTAGAAAAATCATCAACACCTTCTGACCAATCAGATTTGAGAATTCAACATGAAACGGTTGTCATTATGACGCGCATCGTCGGTGTGGGGGGATTTCCCTCAAACGCCACACGGTTCATGTTCCACTCAAACCGAATGCTACCGAACAAATATGACGAGACCTTACAAGCCTCCATTATGTCTATTCTGGGTCACGAAGATTCATAACGCAACATAATGATTCATAACACAGAAGACTATAAAATGTCAAACCAGACCATCTCGTATAAAACGCTCCGCTAAACGCTCAGGACCACAAAGCGCTTTTTATGGCCTGTAAGACGCCATATTTTCCCATGTTTCTTTTTTTTTTTTTTCTTTTGTAAATCCGTTTTATTGAGCGCTCACGATCCTTTCAGGGTTTGAGGCTAGTAACCGGGAACAGATGTAAATTTCAGTGGGAACTAAGTGATCATTTGTTGTGGTTTTGCTGCTGGAGTTTCTCTTCTAATTGCTGAATCACAGAGCTCAGCGTGGGCACGCAGACCAGAATGGAGGCGAGCGAAACATCAGAGCAACACACTGATGTCTTGGGTTAAGAACAAAAAAAAAAACCAAACAAAAAAAAACGTCCTTTTAAGCTAAGAAAATGAATTAGTCTAGAGTGGCTCCGGGGAGCAGAATCGGATTCAGGGGGAAATAAATAAATAAATAAACAACAATAATAGATTTTAAACATCGTCGATTAAAGGCTTTGACATGGTAACTATGGTAACAAATTCCTCATAATGCGCCAGAGTTATAACTCTGTTTTGATTACGCTGGCAATCACTATCGCGGCTTAATGAGATAAAATGCGGCACTTTCAGAGTTTTGGCTCGCAGTTATCTGCACGTGAGGGCGGTGCGGTGCTAATGCTACTCAGACTCGTGCACTGCGCCATTTATTTCCTAGTGATAAAACTGTTAGCGCTGGCTAATCACGCAGCCACTTGCTGCCAAACCCTCGTTCTGCCTGAAAGCCATCGCAGTTCCTCTGCCATCTTCCTTCTTTCCAGCAGCATGGAAATGGCTCCACAGTGGCTCATTGTGATAATGTCGGCCAGCTAACGCTAATGTGTAGTAATTTGGGGTTGAGTGACCTGAAACGCTCAAGTGGACAACAGCATGCTTTACAATTATGACTTTTTTTTTTTTCTTTTTTTTTTCTGGGAAAAAGCCACCTCTTATCTGTGAAATAATATTATCACGACCATATCACTTATTAATAAGTAACTATGCAGATAAAGTTTGGATTTTATAAACAAAACCTTTGTTTTGTACCTAATGATGGAAAAAGTGGGATTTATTTATGCATTTGTTTGTTTATTTGTCTGTCTGTCTGTCTAACTATTTATTTGTTCGTTTGTTTGTTTGTTTGTTTTAACAACAGATGTTGTCACTAAGATACGAAAGCCTGTTTCTGCCATCAATAAAAGTTTTTGGTTACTTAACTGCAACTTTTTCTTTTTTTTCTCGCATTTGGAGAAAAACGGTTTGTGAAACCACGCCTAAAATGATCCTCTAGGATTGCATTCATTTCCATTTTCAATGTGTAAAGCTTTCTAGGTAACATACTGCAGAGGAGGTGGTGCTGCCTTTCATATTCTTAACAGAATAAAACAGAATTACGAGGGGGAAAAAAAATCATAATTTATAAGAAAATAAGTCAGAATTGTGATTTAATAGAGTCGGAATTTCGAGAAAAATATTAATTCTTAGAAACAAGATGTTGTTATGAACATTAAGTCTGAATTTTGAAAAAATATAGCCATAATTGTGAGAATTAAAGTTAGAAAAAAATATGTATAGAATTCTGAGAAATGAGCTCTGAATATCGGGAAGTAGTTGAATGTTTCACAGTTAAGCAAACTGTTTTCTCTTTTACTGTATGTGACAGATATGGGCTTGCATACAAAGCAGCTTTATAGGAACCGAGCTGTAGTTTTAAATCCTTAATAAATCCTCCAGATATGACATTTGTGAGGGAATATGACATATTTCTTCAAATTTTTTTTTCTCCAAATGAGGAAGAAATTCTGACTCAAATCTTGATCGTAAGTGAAAAATGTCGTGCGAATATTTACACGAAAGCCATTCAGAGTCGGATTACGCAGAACCTTACAACAAATAATGTTTAATATTAGCATTGAATGACAATCTGTATACTTTGAGTGTATTTACAGCCAGTGTGTAGATTTCAGTGTGACAAATTGTGTCTTAATGCTCCTCCTCACTCGACTCCGGTGATGTCACAGAAGAAAAACGCGCTTAAGATTAGACAACTCTCGTAATATCACTTAAGTCTGTAAATAACGTTTAAGGTCTGAATGCTGATCTGGACAATTTTGTGAACTCCCGACACACACATCTCTGAAAACGGTGCCGTGTGAGAGCGTGTCCTGAGATGAGCATCAGCACAGTGCTTACGATCACAGCAGCAGCATTTGGGCACAGAATCCACTTGAGATTAAACACTGAAGCAAGAACGAGACTTGGTTGTAAATTCTATTTGTACATTTGGGTTTTGTGTTTGTTCGCTTGATCTGTTAAGGTTTTTATTATCCGTTACTTTAGCAGATCATTCTGCCTTTTAATGCTCTAACACCAGCAATGCGTTTTCTCCACAGTTTTCGCCATATGTCCTCCTTTGTTCTGCCTCACACACACACACACACACACACACACACTAATACACACACACTTTCTCTAACCTCAGTCTTTTACATTACAACAGGAGGCAATTTCCCGCTAAATGTCATTACAATGTTTTTTTTTTGTTGTTGTTTTTTTTTTCGCTCGAGTATGCTGGCAAAGTGGCATCATTAATTGTGTTTGGTTTTGGGCAGATAATTTCCCTCAGTTAAGCAGCCTGTAAAAACACATCGCTGCGAGTGTAATTACAGTCGCAGGCAGCGGCGCAGAGGCAAATTTATCTCTCGCTCAAATGATATTACGAGGCCGCTGAGAGCTGAGCGTCACACAGACTCCGGCTCTTGTTCGAAGATACTACTCGTTGTACGATACTGTATCCGTGAGCGCATACATGAGGACCGCACGGCCGTCCCGCTAGACATCACTCTCCATAGAACTCTGCCCAGGTCACTGACTTAACATAAATAAAAAGAGTAAAACCTCAAAAGAGGCTAAAAGAATTCCAACATGTTCAAGTAAACATATCATGGGATCATAATATGCATGAAAACATGAAGATAAATTCGTTGTATTGAAATATTACACGTGGAATAATAACACACAAGGTTCTCTAAGGGTTCTTTTAAAGGTTCCATGTGTACAGCATGTGGTTGTTCCATGTATAACCTTTTTAGATACAGATTCCATAGTTATAGGACTACGTGTCTCTTTTTCTTTAAATTTAGAACTCAAAGGTTCCTTTTTAACTGTAAAATTATTCAACTTCCGTCTTTCCTCAGGAGAACCCTGGAGCTTAAAGGCTCCATGTAAAAAGTACAAATCTGCTTCATGAGTGCATTGAAGGTTCTTCAGTTGTTTACCAGAGGGAACCCTTAAAGGTTCTATGGAGAATCCTACTGTATATACAATCCTGATGATCCAATCAAAGATCATCAAATACAAAAATTTTTTTGTATTTTTTTTTTTTTTTTTTTGTAGGTGTTAACTGGGTATGTGTTTGATACAAATTCCAAATTATTGCTCTTTTTTTCACCTTAATACCTAGAACCCTTGAGAGTTCTTTAGTTATCTCTTAAAAGTTCTATGCAGATCCAAGTGCTAAATGTAATTGCAATAAGAAAGGGATTCTGAGTAACAGTAGCTAATTCCAAACCAAAGAGTATATTAAGGGTTCTTTAATCGTCCCTCTCAAGGAACCGGTAAAGGTTCTGCATAGAATCATAGAACAAAGGGAATCATATTTCTATTTAAAAAAATCTATAATATTCATCATTCTGTTCAACACCTAGAACCTGTCATCTGATTAACATTTAGCATGGTACCAAAATGGTTCTTGAAAGGATCTTTAGATAAATAAGAGTTCTTAGCTTCCTAAAAGGGGTTTGCTTGGAAATGTTTGTGATAAAACATTTTGTTGCAGGGTTCTCCTCCTGAAGGAGCACTGAAGAACCCTTAAGAGTTTCCTCATAAAGCAAATAAAATATTTTTCCTTTTGACTTCATGGAGTCTTCAAGAAGAACTGAATCAGTTTAGCTGGTTTATTCTGAATTGCTTTTATCTGAATTATTCTGATTTGAAGTTGCTTATATATATATATATATTTTACTGTTTTTGTTGATTTTTTATTGAATTGTTTTTATCTGCATATTTTGTTTTTCCGCCGAATCATTTTTACATGAACCGTTTTCATCTGAACCATTTCTTTTTTCAGCTCAGTCGTTTTATCTGAATCGTTTTTATCTGAATTTTTTTTAGCCGAATCAATTTTAGCTGAATCGTTTCCCGCTCTTTAGTCACTAGCGACCTTGATGCGCCCGCCGGACGTGGTCTCGGTGTCAGCACTGCTCATCCGCCCACGTGGCTGGAAGTGGATGTGGGACGCTCGGTTCTATGGTATATTTGGATGTTTGCATCCATGTGATCTGGGCTCATGTTTTCAGCTTTGGGCTGGGGGAAATGGGATTGTGTCCTGATTTCCTGTGTGAGGGCTAAAATAGACACGCGCTCAGCGGAGAGCCTTTCAGGCTCGGCTATTTACAGATCACACACACTGTGTGTACGCGGTGGGCCAAGAAACTGCACGATTATACTCCCTTACACACGGTGGAGGGCGAGATGTAGGTGGCCTGCGTGCAAGCTTTACACTTTTATACATAACTAGGAATGTACCGAATGGGTCAAGTGTGAGATGTGAGGAAGATAATGAATGTACGAATAGAAGTACATTTTAAAGCAAGACATTTTTTTTTTAACTCAAACGTATATGATTGTGTTTCAGGTTGCAGATCGAACGTCACTTACGTAAGAACGTTTAAATGACAGCTTTCCGTCTTTGACCTACATTCATCCGTTTAGAACTTTTCTCAGGTACGCATGCGAGGATCAGCACAGGAAGTTCAACTCTTGAAGGACATTGTGTCCTGCTTATGTCTCTGACACACAATCGCTCACATTTTCAGGACTTCCCCAGATGGTGATGGTGATGTATGCTGGGTGCAAAAGTTTGTGCCCCCCATATGTCTCATTTCTACCAACCGAGATGCCCACATAGACACAAATCAAAAGCTGGTGTTGTAGATTATACATTGTTATGATTATTACCATTGATATTACTATTACTTTGATATTATTATCTATATTTGTACCTGTATCTGTATTACTGTATTTATTTATTTTTTTAAGTTAAATTTACTTCTTTTTTTTTTACCACTCCTTGGTGTCCATTTTCTTAATTTTTGTTTAAAAGGCTGATGTTTGTATTATTGTCAGTTCTCCATTTTTACATGACCTCATTACTTTTAATAATAATAATAATAATAAGAAGAAGAAGAAGAAGAAGAAGAAGAAGAAGAAGAAGAAGGAGATTGATGATGGATCCAAAAGAGGACATGAAAGAGTTGAGGATAACTTTTTTTTTTAATTATTATTATTATTATGACCTTAAGATGATCATTTTATTAACTGTGAAACCCAACACACTTAACATCTACAGTAGGAATGACTGACGTTAGTTCTGGATTCTGACTGGTCAGAAGCTGTTGATTCATTTTCCATAACAGCAGCTCTGACAGTCCAGGTTTATATGAATGCGCTCATTCTAATGTTCTCGTTTCTACAAGACAGCACGTACACAAGGACTTCCAACATACATGGATTAAAATCGCTGAGATGTTTATTTGGTGTTTATGTGTTAATAGAAGGAGTCTCCAGTGTCAGGGGTTTGTAAAAGTCAGAGATGTATCTCTTATGTTCAGGACGGACGGAGGAGTTTATGCTTTTGGTGGCTTCTTGGTCATGTGACGAGGGTTTCTTCAATAGAAAGCAGTGAGGCTGGTG
Organism: Synodontis membranacea; assembly: GCA_025674565.1. NCBI lineage: Eukaryota > Metazoa > Chordata > Actinopteri > Siluriformes > Mochokidae > Synodontis > Synodontis membranacea. The sequence continues at coordinate 34,613,637 of JAOVYU010000042.1, forward strand.
AAGGAACGACTGTTTACTGCTGCTATAATGTAAATGATGGCAGGAAGTAACCTCAGCATTAGATGTACAGTATCTACGAGCAGATGTAATCATTGGTAAATTGCTTTAAGAGGAATAGAACATTCCAGGACATGCTGTTATAGGAAAAGAATCAGCCGCAGGGTGCTGATAGTCTCTTTATCATTAATATATGACTTGGATTAGTCACAAAAATGTTAGAGATGTGTATTTGCAGAGGCTGACATGCCTTCATTCTGTGTGTGTGTGTGTGTGTGTGTGTGTGTGTGTGTGTGTGTGTGTGTGT
>JAOVYU010000042.1:34663950-34675429 GCA_025674565.1 Synodontis membranacea
AAATAATATTCAAGAACACGATGGCAAAAATATAGCATTTAAACCATGGACTAAACAAACAAACAAATAAAAGTTACTCAAAATAACAAAGATAAAATTTCAGAAATGAGGCTATAGACTAAACATATAAACATGAAAACAAGAATTATTTAAATACAGCAAAAAAAAAAGAGCATAAAATAAAATTCAAGTTATTAAAAACCACAAAGATACAATTTCAACAATGGGACTATAGATTAAACATACAAACATAAAGAATAACATTAAACACAACAATAAGAATTGTTTAAAAACAATAAGATCCACTTACAGCACATAATCCATGAACTAAACAAACAAACAAACAAATAACAACCAAAAATAAATGAATAATTAAAAAGCCTGAAAAAGTTGCAGCAACAAACAAACAAACAAAAACCAAATGAGTTATTGAAAAAACTCAAACAGGCAAGTAACCAACCAAAAACAAAAGTATAGCCATGAAACTATAAACTGAACAAAACAACAAACAAACATGCAAACAAAAACAGAAGTTTTTTTTTTTTTTTTTTCAACATAAAGATACATTTACAGCAATGGGATCATGCGCCATGCAACAAACAAATAACAACCAGAAAGACAAATAAAACAAACAAATAAAAAACACAAAGATACAATTCCAGCAAAGGAAACCAACAAATAAAGAAACAAATATAAATGAAACAAGCAAACAAACTAAATGTGTTATTAAAAAAAAAAAAAAAAGACAAAATTACATGAAGGAAAGCACACACAGCAAACAAACAAACAAACAAACAAACCAAATGCACCCATCCATTCATTTTCTATACGACTAATCCACTGAGGGGAGCTGGAGCCAATCTCTGATGACTTCAGCTGAGAGGCGGGGTTCAACCTGGACAGGCCACCGATCCATCACAGGGCTACTACAGAAACAAATAACCATTTACTCTCACATTCACACAAACATTCAGACCTGTGATTAATTTAGAGAAGCCAGTCGACCAGTTAATCTTTTAGTATTAATATTGATTTGTGGTTAATTAAAGTTTAAATGCACAGAAATACAATTAATGGGTTTGTAACCATTAAGATTTGTACCATTTGTGTCTTTTTTTTTTATGATGAATCGTTTGTCATTTAAAAGATAACACACACACACACACACACACACACACTGAGAGTCATATATGGACTACACATTGTGAAACTTTTTTTTTTTTTCTCTTTTTTTCCCCCTTTGTGATCAGATAAGAAAGGAAGTCGTGGAGATGGATGGCCTAACTGAGCAGACGGATGTTCGTTAACCAGGCCATCTTTTTCTTAGAAAACTTTAGAGGCCAATACACCAACCCTGCCACAGCACGTGTGTGTTATAGCGCGATAAAGAGTGCGTGCGTGCGAACGGGTGGCTTCGGTTTGAACCCAAATTGATTGAAAAGGCCAGTATCACTCACAGGTATGTATCCTGGACAGAAACTGTTCATTCTTAGAAGAAATCTTGCCCTGATTTGTGTAAAATATAATATCTTAATTATTTTTGGGTTTTTTTTGTTTATAATCGAGTACGTAATTAAAACGTATGCCAATATATACGCAAAAGTCTTACAAAATATTTGTTTATCTCTAAAATCTGACTAAATGCTTCTTAATTTCATATTTCATAAGAATATGCAAATGGTGTTTTCATATTTACTCATCTACAGTACACGTGACCTGATTTGAGCCTGATATGTGTCCTCTAAGGATTAAAACACTTGTTGAGGTGCTGTTATAGAAAAATAATCAACGACGGAGGATTTACTTTCACCACCAAAATGTTCTTCTTCTTTACCAGGACGTTCTGAAGTGTTTTATTTCTCTTATACCACCACAGCAATATTACCCACGTGTACAATTATTTTAAAGCACCGTGTCGTGTTCTGTATCCAGATGTTTTAGAACGTCCACAAATCACTAACACTGGAGACTCATTCCTTAAATGATAAATAAACTTAAAGAAGACTCCATCATATCAAGGATCCATCATATGTTCTGCTTGCTGTTTATATGGAGCATTTTCATTTCCTTTTTTTTTTTTCCCAGATATCCATCAGGAAGGATAAAATTTATCCATGCTACGTCCGTCGGGTCTCGACTCGGACCTTCCACAGCACATTCCATGCCGCTGTGCTCTCTCTCTCTCTCTCTCTCTCTCTCTCTCTCTCTCTCTCTCTCTCTCGACTCCGGTCCCAGTATCTTTAAGGACTAAGTGAGTTACGATAACGTCTGTGCGCATGAGGACGGTGCTTGCTGGAGGAACAATGCTGGAAACACACTGACATTCCAGGCTACAATTACAGAACCGGACCAGACGGTCCCGTCCCAAACACCTACACGTGGAGAACAATAGACTCGTCTGTTTGCATACAAGGGCATCTCTCATGGCCAACCTCGTCACCCTGCACTGTTCTGTTCTCCACGTAGAGTGTTCAGATTGTGTTATTAAAGTTAATTCAATAAATTATGAAGTCATTGTCACTTGTTCTGCGTGTAATGAAATGATCATGATGTGAGACGAGGTCAGAAGGTGGTCATGTGCCTCTGAATGGATAGCAGAGCCTTTCATTTACGTGGATCGTTTGAATAAGCGAGAGCGATGTGGTCAGATTTCGTTGCATTTTTGTATAAGTGAAGTTATAAGACCTAACCATAAGTTAACCAAACCATAACCTAACCATTTCATTTACAAGCAGCTCCACCGCTGATCCAGGAGCCACCAGATCCTGTCCACACTTTACCTCCTTCTGACTCACCTGAGCACCAACTCACCTGTTTCTCATTTCCTGCTAATCAGTCGGTCTATTGAACCAGCACGCGTTCACTCAGTTCACTTTTTTAAAATTTTTGATTTGCAATCTTGGGTTTTTGTTTTTTTTTCTGTTTTATTTTATTTGCTTCCTTATTTTTTTCTTAATTTGGTTCATGCTGTCACCTTGATCAGTTCACCTTTTTCTTTCTTTCTTTCTTTCTTAAGCTTTGATTTGTAATCATCTCTAAATTTGTGGCTTTTTATGCATTTTTTTTAAAACAATTGTAGGAATGATGGCTGAAGTGTTGTGAATATTAATCTTCTAAAAAAAAAGAATTAAAGAAAAAAATAAAAATAAAATAAAACGCAAAGGAATTCCTAATACTAGTGAATACAACTTATTTATTTGTGTTGTTAAGTCCATTTAAAAATCTAACGGCCAGTTGCAGTTCAATATTAGGATCTAAATTTATCCCAGAAAGGCCAGTTTCTTTCTTTCTTTCTTTCTTTTTTTTTTTTTTTTTGGTGGGGAAACTACAGATGCAACCATATAGGTCAGCCAATCCATAATCTCCCAAAATATATTTACTATTAGTGGCAACTGTGCTGAAAAATGAGCATGGATATCTGGACTGACCTCTAAAAAAAGCCAGTGGAATGTCATGTTGTTGATTTCAGTCACCCAGATCATTGTACACTGACTCTGATGGTGATTACACATTCTGGAGATAAAGCATTGCATAATCGATGTGTTTTGAAGCCTGTTATCTGGACTGACCTCGAGCCTCGAATGTTACGACATCACCGAAAAAGAAAGTTGAAGAGCATGGATTGCTTTCTCCATCAGTATTGGCGTATGGCCCTGGATCTGCACATTTGGAGCTCTAAAATTGAAAACATGTTTTGTGTATCATGTCTTCCAGAGAAGACATCTGAACCATCGACTCCCACTCAATAGCATTAAGCAAGACGTTGGAGTGCTCTGTCCCTGTTGTTTGGAACAGCCAAATGTTTTCGCCCTCCCTTAAGAGATCTAAAACGCTCGCTGCAAAAAAAAAAAAAAAAAAAAAAAAAAAAAACATCTCTATACGTCCATAAATCTGGGAATTTTTTTTTCTTTTTAGGCAGAGTTTGGTTGGCTGCTGTCTTTTTTTTTTTTCCTTTTCAGTTGTCTATCGGGTCATGACCCGGGGCTGGAAACCCAGCCAGGTACAGTAATGCATTCATCTCATTAAAAGCCACAGATCCATATGCACATGAGATTTTTATAATGCGATTATAAATAACTTGGCAATGTCAAAAAGCCAGAGAATAAAGGAATGGAATTAAACCAGAGGATAAAGCAGATTCACTGTTTGACACGTGTAATAATGTTAGTGTGCTTTACGCTTATATTCTTCGCTTGCGATGGTTTCAGGGCTTACAATTGTTATAGGAAAATAATCAACAACCGGGTGGTGATAATGCATCAGTTGATTGTTTTTTTTTTTTTTTTTTCCTGAAGTGCGTGTTCTTATAGGAACCAGTTAGGACGGATTACTGGTCTGATGATCAGTGAACTCAATCATCAGTGAACTCGCTAAGAATTTAACAGACTTGGCTTGCTGGTTAACCAACTTTCTGAATTTATATTGCTGTAACAAACGTACACGGCTCATCTAAAATCTTCATCATGATACCCACTATCTAGTGCTCGAAATCTAGGTCACGTACTTGAGGTGACTGAGGAGTCGCTTATACTAGTGGCGAGAGTGCATTTTGTTTTGTAAAACGTCTTAGACATGCTCACTGACTATCACAAACAGCACCCAGCACTTGGCATCAATTAACCACTGACACTGACTCCATATCCTTTAGCGCTAATCTATAATAATAAGTGGAAAACGTTCTCACCTAACATCTATCCAATTCTAATCTATCCAGGTTGCTAGGCGACTCGGATCCGTTCTAAACCAGGTTCACCGGTCAATGGACTTCTGTTAGGTCTGTTAGGTGGACGATGCGAAGAGGACAGGAAATGGACCTAGTCATTTATTTATTTTATTTTCCATCTCCTAAAAGAGGTTAAGCAACAGGTCAGGAAGCGAACACCTGTGTTTTCTGTCGCTCCTGTTGCCGGATCAGATATTTTCATGTGGTGGAGTTGAGCGGCTCCGCCAGCTGTGCGTGATTACAGTGTTGGTAATTATAGTGCGACGGGGCTGCAGGATCAGGTGTGCATACTGACAACGATGACCCTCAGCTACGTTTACGCACCCAGCATGACGATACTCCACTCACACCTCATGGGTCTAATCGCTCCTTTTATACGCAGACACAAGTGATGATTGATTTCTCTCAGGCAATTGAGGTTTTATCGTGTACTGTCATGGTAACAATGTTGACATAAAATACTAATTTGCTCCAAGCCTTTTTTCCCCCTCCTCCTCCTTAGATTTGTCTGGTTAAAAAAAAATAAAAAGTACGAATGCATAAACATGCCATGAATTTATTAAAAATATACCGAATAACAGCGTAAATGTTTTTTTTTTCCCCTTTAATCACAGCTATTTATTAAAAATAAGATTTTTTTTATTTAATACAAGTGCCACATTGTACTTTTATCCATTTATAGTTATTTTGTTTTCTCACCGATGTTATAGCAGCTATAAATATTTCCTTAGCTGTATCTTTTTTTCTTTTGAAGAAAAATAGAGAACGCGTACAGCGTAAACTTCTCCGTCCTGAAGGTGTCAGAAAACTTGCGTACAGTTTCACCTCTCGAGCCTGACAAAGCACTGACACTGGAGACTCCTTCCGTAATTGTTTTAATCCACTGATGTGGCCATGCAAGTTAATGTGAACGAGCTGTTACTAGAAATGATAACGTATTAAACCTGTGATTTGAGTCTGCGCTACTGTCACATATGCGGTTATAGAAAATAAATCAACAACTTCTGACCAATCAGATTCAACAGTGCTGTGGTGGGGATGAGCATGAATAAAATGGGCGTGAAAGCATTTCACCTGGTCGCGTGTTTTACCAGAAGGACCTGTGTCTCCTTTCGACTGTGTCGAGCACTGACACTGGAAAGCGTGACTGCTGGGATGAGAGGTCAAAGGTCAAGTAAGGTCGTGTAGGGATTACAAGGAAAACGCATCCCCTGGGATCAGAGACTTGTGACTTGTGTTTAAACAGACGTGTATTTATTGACTTTTATCGAACGGCAACAGGGAAATGTTAGAATTGTGCAGAATGCATTGATTCCTAACATACCTAGCCGTGCAGGTGTAATTAAGCTCTGTCTCATGTCGTTTTAAAACTGTTTCCTCCTCCACCTGCTCTGTCCAGTCTATCTTTCAGGTACTCCGGCGAGGGCTTTTGAATGGCAAGCCCCAGATGACACCGCTAATAATTTGTTACGCTTGCGAGTCGTCCTACTAACCAGCGGATTAGATGGAAATTGGTTTGGCAGAAGGCTTTTCGCTGCGACTGGAGAGTTTCGCTGCTAACAGGATTTGCCATCAGCTCAGTATATCAAAGTCGGCCCACTTCGATAAAGAGTCAGCACTTCGCCAAATTAAAAAGTGACCCACAGGTGGGCCTCGCTCCCACGCCGATGGAAGGATTGGGAGCTAATTGCTTTTTAATTCTGTTACGAGGCCCATCCAATTAAAGCGCTTCTTCTGAAGGATGGGCTGGGGAAAAAAGCGGATAGAGAGTAAAGCTTTTACTATGGACTGGGGGGTGAGGTGTATTGAGGAAAAGGTGCTTTGTAAGACAGTTGTGTTATTAACCCGGAGCGGCTGAAGAAAGACTGATCAACATGAGGCAAGCAGAAAAGTGTGTGTTGCTGTAAATCGGGGGAATCATTGTCCTGTCCGGTTGCACAAAATGCAAACGCCTTCTCATGGCATGTTTTTTTGCAGTAAAAATGATGGTACATTGGGTCACATTTGAACAACAGTTTGCATTTCTCATAACCTTTGTCTTTCACACTATACGATTTCGATTCATACATCGCTGATTCGATATTTGATGATACCGCTGAATTTGCTACGATATGCCGCAGTACGATATGTTTTAGTATCCTCTACCGGATATGTAAGAACCTGTGCTAGGTGTTCTTTCAACCAGTGATGATGATGATGATGATGATGATGATGATGACGATGTGAAGGAAAAAAAAAAAACTGTACAAACTGTACAAAGTATTTCATAGTACTTGCTAGCCTGTTAAATTACTTACACGTCATTTAAAAAATATAAACCATTACACACCAGTTGCTTGTCTTTTTTTTTTTTAAATGAATGCACAAACTAAATCAACAGATTGTTGCTTCTCTACTTATTAAGCATTAATCTGTGATTTTGACGGCTGACGGTTATGGCGCCATACAGTAGGCTAGCTATATTAATTTATGTAGCTTCTAGCGGGCAAATGGTTTCCTTAAAGATGCATTGGGTAAGATTTGAATAAAAAAAAGATCTCTAAAGGTTAAATGGGTGGAGTTGAAAAGACTTTTCCCAACCCAATTTAGAGCCAATGTACACAAAGCTCTGCCTCCATAACTTATGGCGGTTCATATAGAGTTAACCTGCTAAGTAGGGTTAGGGTTAGCAAGGACTGATTGGCTTGACGTCACTTTCAAGTGCATTCAGACATCCAGCTGCTTGAAAGTCAAGTTATGACTCTAAAAGATGTTGATGATTTATGAGGATGTGAAGGGGCGTTGGGGGCGTGGCTTTAACAACTGCCAAGGGGTCGATCCAAAACTGTAACTGGTTAACCATAATACACTCGTTCTGAGCTAAATGTTTGTTTCTTTTTTTTTTTCTGCATAATTTCTACATAATTTTGCACAACTATTGCATGTAATGTTGGCTAACTTGTTGGTGCATGCATTTAATTTACATTACAAGGTGTTGACTTTTCAGTAAGAGTAAAGCTGCAAATCTCAGCTGTTGGTGATTATTTTCCTGTAACAGCATGCCTAAAGTGTTTTATTCCTGATATAGAGAACCTGGCTACCTAAAACCAATAGCTACAGCTAAAGAGAAAACATTTGCAAAGTTATATATATATATATATATATATATATAAACCTTCAAGAGTGTACATTCTATAACTGCCAATTTCATGCTATGTGATTCCCCCTCAAGATGTCCTGGTAAAACAATGAGGTCGTGACCTGCAGGAAAGCACCTCATGCCGTTTACATTCAACCTCTTCAGCACTCTGTCAGCACTGGATATGTGGTGCAGAGATGAAAGTGTTATCTTTAAAAAAAGAAAGGGGAGAAGAAAAAAAAAAAACGAAAAACAAAAAAAAAAACGTACCTAGAAAGTGTGTAGCTCACGCACACTCAAAGCCAGAAAGGAAGTGAGTGATAGAGAGAAAACGCTTCTGTACATTCCCGACAAAAAAAAAAAAGAGCTGAGAGTGTCTTCCTTTGCAATCTGCTTCATGGCGTTCGTGTGTTTTCTGCAAATAGGGCGAGAAGTGCAGTGTGAGACGAATCTCTTTGTTTCTCGTACACGACTTTGCATTGAACAGCTCTCTCTTTCTCATGATGACTTTTTGGTCAGTAGACGGAGTGCAAAAGTTTGTGTCCCCATCATGGTTTCGGAACGCAAAGGTGGACAACATACCTCGGTTTTAAAGCCGAGAAGGAATTCCAAGATGGAAAAACGTAGAATTTAACATATATGAGCAGAAAACGGCTTTACAAAGTTAACAATAATCATGAAACAAGTGTAAGTGACTTTTAGAGAGAATAATAAATAAAGAAGGATGCAGGCTGGTGAACACAAAAGAAATGATCTGGTAATCATGCAGGAATAGCTGTGAAAGTTAACACACTTCATTTGTTTTATTGTTTGCAAACTATTTTATTTTTTTTTTCTACACTTTATTGCCCTTTTGTGTGTTTTATTATTTTTTTGGTCAACTACAGTAGATTTTTCTTGTACTGTAGACTGTGTCCTTTTTTCTAAATTTTTATTTTGCAATTTTTATTTTTATTTCTCATTGGTTTCCTCTTGCTCATGTTCTTGCTTTTTTCTTTCTACTGTATGTGTGTTCTTATTAAGATATTAAGATGTTTTGTGCTTGGGGTGTACAAACTTTTGTACTCAGATGCCCATTTATGCTTGCATTACAAATAAAAATTTTTTCCAACTCTTTCTTTTTCTTTACATTTTTATGTCTCTGCATTAATTTTCCCATTTTGTCTTGCTTTTTTTTTTTTTTTTTTTACATTATTCTTTATGCATGTGTTCTTTATGTAGATTTGTTCTTATTGTTTGAGTCTACACTGTTCCAGGGTGTTCTAACTTCTGTAGTCTGTACTGATATTTATTGCTATATTTATTATTATTTTTTTTTATTTCTTTTTCCTTGTTCATTTTTCCGCACAGATAATAAAAATCAGGTGGACGGAGCCACTCCACAGGGTCTGAATGGAGAGAAGTGAAGCCAGATCGAAGCTTCTTCCTTTCGAGCCTCTCGCTGACGGTTTGTCTCCTGAGCACCAAAAGGCTCGATTCTGAAAAGCGACATCGCTGCATGGCTGTCTGTGGTAGCCGCACCCCAAATGTTTACTTACTGTTTTGAACGTTTAGCAGATTTTGGTAAGCGTTCTGATTCGCTGAGATCTTTAAGGGGCACTACTGAATGCAATTTAATTATTATTTTTTTTAAACGTCCCCGAGAGCATATTTTCCAAACAGTACGGTTGTGTAAGTAGATGTCGCATGTTGATGACGTAATTTTTAGCGCAGTTTGAGGCTGCTTACAAGAAAAGTATGGTTTTGTTCTTAAATATCCAAAATGACAATTTAGCAAAAATTGTATAATCTTTTTTTTCTTTATGCCTGTATGTTCTTTCTTCCTCACTTTTTGCTCTTTCCCTTACTTCTTTCTTTACTTTTCTACATATTTGCATTATTTTCTTTTTCAGCGTGTGTTTATTCCATTCTCAGAGCTGAGTCTGTATCAGTCCACTGAAGATTATTTCTGTCTCGTCGTGTATCGCTGCAGCACGCTTTCTAAGTGCCTTTCAGTACCAGCGTCTGTCTCGCACTTATCTAGAAGATAACCATGAATCCACTCGCGTCTGTCCGGGCCGCTCCACATCCTCTCCTCCAGGCCGAGGGTCTCACGCGAGCAGGGTTTTTCTTTGCTAGGAGAATGCATGTTTTTCTCGTCTGTCTCCAAAACACGTTTGATCACAACACGTTTGTTTTAAAGCTCCAGCTGGGTTTTTTATCGTCTGAACGCATCACGGCTGATTGACTGCTCTGATGCTTCAAAGAAAAGGACTATGGATGCTCTGGTATCTGATTGAGAAGTCAATACGAGGTCCAGAGAGGATCAATATCAAATAGTCTTTCAAGTGACTGTGATGTTGGTCGATGGCTTGCGCAACATGCAGGTTAAAACATTCGCATGCAACTGATCTATAGCACCTTCTATACATTAAATATCATATGGACAGTCGTAATGAATCAAACTTTCCCTCGATTGCTCTGTATGTCTCATTCTAATTCTCATTGTAATGTGACCACACCCACCTCTGCCACTATACTATCTGAGTAACATAATTATGTATGGAATAATTGATTTTATTTATAGCTCTTATTTTATGCAGTCTTTCTAAAGCCCTATTCTGATTGGATTAGTTTATCAGCAGGACAGTGGTCATGTGATCATGCTCCATTTACAACGTGGCGTTCAAGCAGTCAGACACGATGGTTCCTAGTTCAGTTTGGCATCAGCAAAGTTCCAGCAACAATTGAAAATAAATAAATAGATAATCGCAAAGCGTACAAACCATTTTTGGTTTTGTGACCCAAAGCATTTAATACGTGCAGGACGGGCACTGATGCACGCTCTACGAGGCTAAACGCGTCAAGTAGCAAGAGGAGTAGTCGATATCTGTATTTAAAATCTCGCACATGTGTATTTCTTTTAAAACGGTCAGACGAGCACTGAGTTTGGTGATAGACGGCGGATAATTCGGCCTGCGGTGTTTCCGTCAACATCCGTAAAGACAAAGTCACAGGAGCTGGCGGAAAATAGGAAATGACCCTGTGTACATTTTATTAGCTCTTTATACTGACTCTAACACACTTCATGTGTGAACTTTGTGCTTTTCAAACATATGATTAGACCTGCAAGGCTTATAAAACTTCTCTGCAAACACAATAAGGCTTTCACATCACGTGCTAACTTGCAAGTCTGAACATCTGCATGCATATTAGTTGTAATGTTATACATGTTTATATGTTTTTTTTTTTATAAAAGGTCCTTGCGGTTTTATAGTGATGATTTTAATGCATTACAGTGTAAGCACTGTTCATAACATTTAAATCAACATTATACAAATTCTGCTCCAGTTTAAAAACTGCATTGTTTCTTTGGTAGTCGCGTTAAATGTTATGTTATAAGCCCTTATAAGTCACACTAATGTGTGTAATGCATTTTTATAAAGGTTTAACAATGTGTATAATACTTTTATGAAGAAAAAGAAAAGAAAAAAAAAATAATAAAGAAAAGTATTAGGTGAAAGAAAAGCACAAGTGCAATACAGATTCTTAGAAACCTGATATAAGAACAGAACTTTTTCAGGATTTTTTATTTGTTCATTATTATTATTATTATTATTATTATTATTATTATTATTATTATTATTATTATTATTATT
>JAOVYU010000042.1:34681647-34692936 GCA_025674565.1 Synodontis membranacea
GAACGTTATTTCATTTCACTATGTACTGTACCATGTATATTATTGAAATGACAATAAAGCAACCTTGAACCTTGTAACATTTACTTAATTACTATTTATTTTTTTTTTGCTATTTAAATTTTTTCCTATTATGTGATATACTGTAACAGTGCTTTTCCTTTAGTGCTTGTAACTTTTTCATTAATATTTCGTAACCCATTATAATATCTTTTATGTTAAGTAACATTGCATAAACATTCTCTCGTTTAAATTCTAACAAATTTATTGTTAGATCACATTATTGTCTTTGCATTGAGTTTACTGGAAAAAAAAAAAAAAAAAGTTCATTTTGTTTCCATCCGTCCTACATAATGTGGCTAAATGGAGACATTTGTAACATGGAAAGAATGTTTTAATGCTCATCTCAGGCTTCAGCGGCTCGCAACAGTAAAAAGAACCACGAGTGAACGGCTATAAGTGCGTTGTATAGGAAGTCTATGAACTGGTCATAAAAGTGATGGTCTTGCAGGAGCCTCCCTTTAAGGATATAAAGCGTTTTAATAGGCCTTCAGCCTGCTAGGTCACGCCTGACTGGCATGACTGCTTTTATCTGCAGCCAAGTGCCGTTACCCCACAACATGTTTCGACTGATCGCACACGGGGCGCCTCTGGGAGGGCCGTTTATAGAAGAGAACATAAAAGTAAACAAGGAGGCTGAGTCAAGGTAAAGCACATCCTTATCCAACCTACAGTACGTTGGTGCAACCTGAGGGTGGGCATTCAGAACAAAACTCACACTACGGTCATGACGAGACTCTAGAGCCCCTGTGGCTAAGGTGATTGTTTCAATCTGCCAAGAAGACAATCTGTTAATGCTGCTAAATGTCAGAAAGTGAAAAAAAAAAAAAAAAAAGCAGCACTGTAGTACAGTATGTGTATGTTTCAGTCTACTGTATTGCTTCATCGCAGCTCCAGGGTCCCTAGTTGGAGCTCCACATGTTCTCCTCCAGGTTCTCCGGCTTCCCCAAACCTCCAATACACACATCAGTATACTGAGTACTCCATGTGAAAGTGTGTGTGAGCGGTGCGCTGAGATGGACTGGCAGCATAACCTCTCTCATATTCCTCTCTCTTGCCCAGTCTTCCTTATACTGTACCATTGATGGTGCTTACTGAAAATGATCAATGAATGATTATGGCAATAATGTGCATAATGAATAATGATGTGACTACATGAGTATGAACACGTTAATATCTGTTTATAAACATGTATATATAACATAATGAACAGATACTGTACAATATAATCGATCCAGTATGATTATAAGCAATCCAATATGTACCCTAGTGTCTTAAAGTCACGTACTCATTCTCATGCTTTATAAAGTACTGTATGTGTATGGTCTATAACTACAGACAATTTTTCCATCTTCACTCAAGCTTGGTCAGGGTGACGTTGGATGCAGAGCCAATCCATTGCCATACGCCACAGTTTACAGGCTCCGTAATCTGCCTGAAGGAAATACGGTACAGTACGGGAAGGAAAAAGCAACAGAGCAGAGGAAATCCAGCATCACACCTCTGCAGTTATACCCACTGACTACATTAGGCAGGTGAGCTGGGTTTCTGCTCAAGCACGCCTCCATGCTCTCAGTGCGTACCCTTGTAAATTTGAAGTTTCTCTTGACAAACGTCCAAAGAACATTGACGCTTGCCAGGACGCTTCATTAATTTCCCCTCCAGGCCTTTTTTTTTTGTCACGTTACAAATGAGAATGAAATCATTTTCGTTTAGAGCCAGACGTTTTACAGCAAGTGACATTTTCCTTGTCCTCTCTAAAAGTGTGTGTGTGTGTTCAATTTTTTCTGCAATATAATTCTAAAACCTTTCAGCTTGCACTTCACTTCTTAGCCCTGAGTGTCTCTGAGCTTCGTTTTGTTTCTCTCTGAGCCCTGAGAAACCTACTGTGTAATAAATAGAAAGTGAGAGCGGGGGATTATATTCACCAATCACACCTAACCCACCACCGAAACTTCTGAAGAACCCTGAATGACTTCACTTTAGTTTGCACGTTTGCGACCGACGAGAAACACGTTCCTTTGAAACGTCTTCTTCGGAAGCTTTGCCTCCTCTGTACACTTCGTCTCCACCTCAGCGCCGGAACACAGACAGGACTGAGAGCAGCTAAAGACACTTTCAGCCCTGAAGTGTTTATTAGTAAAAAAAAAAAAAAAGAAAAAAAAAAGACGATAAGCGGTGTGGTTCACTGTGGCTTAGCTACGGATGCTTGCATCTCTGTCTCTTTTCAATCACTTCCTTCCACAGGAAGTCCCTCCAGCCAATCAGCTCTGCAGATCCTGCTGGTGTGATATGGAGTCAGCTTTTGAGCTTGTTCATTTCTATACACGGCCAAGATAAGACACAAGGCCTACTTAGGGTTAGGTCACCATGACTCAGTACTTTTTTTCCCCCCTTTTCAACAGGAAACTGAATGTACCTTGGCTCAAATCTAAAATTTTACAGGAACTGTAGCACATACTGTATACAGTGCAAAAAAAAGGGGGGGCTGGGGGGGTGATTAGTGGTTAGGATTAGGAAAACAAATCTTGAACAACTTACTGTTTATTTAAAAATGGCTCTGAATGAATGCAGCAGTAAATATTACAGTACTGTTTCAGAAAGATGGCTTAGAAATAAAAAATCTAAACTTAAAAAAAAAATATATTTAGGATTTGGGCTAGGCTTAGACATGCATCATTTGGGTTAGGCTTTGATCATGGCATGGTTATTTTTTTAGTTTTAGAAACTGATGATCTCCTAGGATTACCACATACAACACTCACTAGAATGGTGTAAAAAAAAAAAAGAAAGAAAAAGAAAAACATACCAAAACAAGAACTATTAGCGAGCAACAGTGCTGCAGTCCTAAAAGCCTTGTTTATCAGAGGTCATTAAATCTACAGTCACTCGAATAGCCACTCTTTTCAGCCGTGTTGATATGAAAAGCATGTCAGAAAGCACAAAAAATAGGATACCATAATAGGAGACCATATCAAGCTCCACGCCTTTCAGCCAGGAACTGGAATCTGACGCTACAGCAGGAACAGGTTCACAAAACTTTTGAAGATCGAAAAAAAACCAAACAAACTTTTTTTTTTTTGTTCTTCGGGCATCCAGTTTGTATTTTTTTCCATTCTGATGAGCATTAACTGAAGCTCTTGACCTGTAGCTCATGATTTTATGCATTGTGCTGCCGCCGCGTGAGTGTTTAATTGCACGAAACTGCTGTACTGTATGTAATGATGCTTCTAGAACTTAATTTATGAGGATCTGGTATTCTGTGCGGCTGCGTGACATAAATAACATGACTGGAAAACTCGGTGGGACAGAGAGCCACACAGAGAGCCACGCGGAGCTAAGATTACAGCACATTACAGGGGCGAGACCGAGGAAACATGCTGGCTGAGTGTAAAAATGACTGAAATGACAGCACGTAATCCTCTTTCCCTTCATAAATAATACATTTGCTTAGGGCAGCATATGGAACTCTCAACGTCTGGACAGCAGCTGGACCGGTGTTTAAATTCAAGAGGCAAACACACAGGAGGGTAAGAGTGGCAGGGACGGGTACAGACGGAGAGAAAGATATATGGAAAATGAAACCAAACTAAATATAAAATCGATAAGGATAGACAGAGAGAAAGAAAAAAAGAGACAAATAAGGAGCTGGGAGACGTGAAGGACATTTGTTTATTTTGTATCCATTATTTATTTGGGTTCAGTCCAAGCTTTGGTTGAATGGACTGCAACTTTCAGCCACCAAAGTTCATGCATAATGTGCTTGATGTCACAAATCATTTTACACAAAACTGGGGTTTCAGTATCTGTGTGTGTGTGTGTGTGTGTGTGTGTGTGTGTGTGTGTGTGTGTGGGTGGGTGTGGTATTGCAAATGAGATGAGAAGGTTTGATATACACTCTGGGGTAAAAAAATGGACCAAATCCAAAATTGCGAAACATTTAAGTTTTAATAGTCTCAGCAACAAATTATTAGTGAGATAAGTAGCAAGAACTAAAAAAAAAAAAAAAAAAAAAAGAAATGCACTCCACCATTTTCGAGTCACTACTCAGTGCTGAAAGTGAACTGTTGAGGGAAAAAGCTGGAAAGAGGGAAATTCACTTACGTAGTCTTCTTGTACAAAAAAAAAAAAAAAAAAAAGATAAAATCATGAAAAGATTTAAATGTTGGATTTAAAAGTTTCCAAAATATCTTCTGATTGAAGCTATTAACACTGAGTGGAACAACTGACTCTTCTTTCAGAAAGCTCTCCGCAAGTTTACCCACAAGACTTTTTAAGGAAAACATTTAAGGAAATCAAAGGGAAAAGTTATCCCATATGAAGTTAATACTAAGTCTAATTGTTTAATTCTTGCTAATTTCCTGGCCAATTATTTGCTGTTGAGACCATTAAAAGCTTACGGTTTTGCAATTTTGGTTTTGGCCCATTTTTTCTTTTATTCTTTTTTTGCCTTCATACAGTAGCTCGAGGTGAGCTCAACACAGAAACTGTCCGATTTAACTAGTGAAGTGATGAGTAGCGAGTGAGGTTCTCAATAATATGCTTTAAGATGGAAATTTGAAAAGGTATAGGAACTTAGAAATATGGATAGTGACCGCCGACCCTTCGTCGTTTTTCCAGAACATCATACATATACATTGCAGAAAAGTTTTAAATATGCGTCCGGACCTGAAACAGTAAGAAAGTGAAATAAGTCAGGTCTGATCTCCTCCTACCAGGGCCGTGGGAGCCGAGGGCAAAGATGCACAGGAAAAATGTCCCTTTTGAAAGTAAACAGATATGTAATTGAGAAAACAAGGAAGAAGTAGGCATCCGTGGCATGTGGGCATTCTGGGAATGCTAGAGTCGGAGGACAAAGGGAACACAGTGACAGCAGAGAGGCTCTCACAGCCGAGAGGCCACCGAGCCGGACCTTCTCTCACACAACAAGTGGGACAGAGGACACAGAATGCCTCCTTGTTGGCCGAGATTTCATTGTATGGGTGTCGGAGGAAGGCAATTCAACATTCCCAGTGTCCGTTATGAATATTTTTTATAGCGACGCCATTGCAAGTCAATGACCTTTATCTGGTGAACTGTTTATGATGCCAGGATTAAGATGACTGACCACAGTGCGGTCAATAAATCTAAAAACTATTTTCAGTTAACATTTGATATGAATTACATAATGCTATGCAAATATATACAAATAATGCCAAGGATCCTTAAACCTTGTTTAAGAGAAGTAACTTGTGAAATTCCAGGATAATATGCTGTGTGTGTGTGTGTGTGTTTTTTTTTTTTTTTTAATAAATGATATTAGACAAAAATGTATGCAATAAAGACTGTAGGGAATTTACACAACATGTATATTTTTGTGCTGTATATAGAGAAAACTCACAAGGAATTTTTTAACAGAATTATAACAAAGAAAAACTTAATCAATACAAAGAAAGAAACAAAAAAAAAGTGAATTAATTAGGTCATAAAGTATCATGTGTATTAATTTTCAGGAATTTTGGAAGTCTTGCTAAGTCCCATATTTTTTTTTACATTTTTCATTATTTGAAAATCATGTATACTCAAAAAAAAAAATCCATATTAATAAACAAATAATTGAAGGATAGGAGTATGGATTCATTGCATGATTAAAGGTTTTCTAAATGGGTTCTCCTGGGAACCATTTTCTGAAAAAAGGATGAGTAAGTCATACAGAGAAGAAATTCCGAATGAAACAAAAAAGCGAAACATTTGCAACGATATTCCTGGTTTTCCAACAACAGGATCCCGGATTCAAACGTGCAAAGATGCACTGATGAACGCTGTATGGAATAACGAGCTCCGACTCTGCCCTGAACACACTCCCTGTCTCACTGTCACCAGTCATTAATTTTTTTTTTTTCCAGGCCGCACGTCCATCAGTATCCATCATTCGTAGAGCTCTGGCACTTCTCCTGTCCAGTTTGGAACTCATCAATGTCCGCTGACACCCCCTCCACCTCCACGTCAACCCCCTGCTGGCCCTCCATTAAACACTTTCTCATTAGCACAGGATGGACTGATGAGGGGGTGCTAGTCATCACCATCAATCTACAACTAGCCTGATGGGACCTGGCCTAAGACAATACAGTCAATTAGTCTCTCCTCGGGAAGACTGCTGAGACGGCCGACGTTCAGACACTTCTGCCTCGGAGGGCAGATTTTGCCAGCAAATACCACAGTCCTGAACTTCTGCTCTTGCTGTCCACACGGTTGACGCATCTATATCACTGGCAGCAATACAGATTTATACAGAGTAGAGATCGAGATTGCACTTTTACAGTAGAAACGATTGATCTATGGTTATCAAAGAGGCTCAAAGTCGAGAAATGATTGTCCTTATGAGGTTTTAACAAAGTTAACTATGAAAACAAAATCTGATATCCATTTGGCAGGCACTTTTATCTGATCTGATTCCAAATAACACCAAAAAAAAAAAAAAAAAAAAAAAAAAACCTCTCGCTTGAGGGGCAAAACAGAAGAAGTCATCAGGAGATCACAAGTTTGAATCCTGACAATTCAACAGTCATCCATGTTCTGTGGGTGGGCAGGGCTTACTCTCCCTCTCCACTGTCAATCACAGCATCACTAGCATTCTTTGAGCTCGTGTATACGGAAAAGGCGTATAACGCTTTTCTCTGAACCTGTTACACCGCCCTATGAGGCAGCATGAGCAGCAGTTCGAGAAGATATACACGGCTCAGGAAAAGCCTTCAATCTAGTTTGATAGTTAGCTGCTGTACGAATGGGAAAGTTAGCTAGTGGGTACCCATGGAGCATTTACCCTCATGGTCGCCCAATGCCTAACCAAGAGCCAATCTATTTTATAGCTAGAAATGTAAACAGAAATTAAAATGTTTAATACTTGGTTATGGATTGATGGCTATGATTAGACGACGATGAGTACCTTCCCTCATGGATCTCGTCAGGGACCGTAATACAGCCATACTCATCAACGGTTAACTTTTAAGGGCATTAGGTTTCAGATTGCTTCCCATAACTAACACAGATCATTTGGGTTCAGGTCAGGTCGCTGAGTCCGTCAGTCAAAACTCCTCCATAGCAGTGCATTTCAAGTTATTATCCTGCTGAGAGGTACTGTAAACACCATCCACTGATTTTTTCCATTCGGTTGGATCTTAGCAGTGCAGTTTTCCATACAATCCAGGAATCATCTCGCGGCTACTTTATAAGTAAAGACAAGTGAACAAATTCCACTGGCAGCTATATATGTCCTTGTACCATGTCTCACCGGTTGAGATGGTCTAGTTTGGATCATGAGCAGTACATTTCATCACTCAGTCTCCTCTCTTGATGAAACTCTGGATGAGAACTCTATGGGGTTTTTTATTATTATTATTATTCAAACTTTTTAGCAAACCATATTCTGGCAGTTTTTAGTTGTTGAAAGTTACCCGTGGTTTCATTGCGTGGTGAAACCTGAGGCTCTGTTGATGTATTTTTTGTCTTTAGGCAAGTCTATCTGATTGGTCAGAAGGTGTTGTGAGCAGCCCCAACGACGCTGGTGCTAGAGCGAATCACAAGTCTAATACATTATCCTTTCTATAGTAGCAGCTTCTTTCCTCTAAACGGTGGTTGTCTGAAGCATATAGAAAATCCAACCCTTCTTATTCACTCAAATTAAAGACCTCATCCTGCCCTTTAACCTCATAATCATTGTGTCATTTCAAGAGCCAAGATGAAAAACTTCAGCCCAATTACTTACAGACTGCTCCATAAGAATGATCCATCTTCTTTCTTAGTGTGTTGTCAAAGCAAAGCTTTTATTGTAGAGCAAAAATAGCATCTAAAATAAATGTGGAGTTGAATCGGAGCAAGTAGAAGACTTGACGTAAATTATATGAAGTGTTGGTGGAATGGAAATTAAAAAAAAAAAAAAAAAAAAAAAAAAGAAGGATATCACAGTAGGAAGATCCTGTGGTTTGGACGTTAGTGCTCGGCTCCAGCGTGTAACCCAAAGTGACACCAGTGCCTAACAGCATTGTCAGGTGTTCATTCCAGACATGGAACATTAATTCTTGGCCATTCTGCTGTCAAGCAGCAGCAGGAACATGGGCACAAGCTCGTAGCCTCAAGCTGCCATGCTTAACACCAATGTACCGACCAGTCCCAGTGCCAAAAGTGGCTTGGTTTATAAAGAACACTGAAGAATATTCTGGAAAGACCTGGAGAGGTGCTCATATACGCAAAGGGGGATCTTTTCTACGATATTGTTTCTCCAGAGAGGAAAAATATACTGTCTGTTTAAGCGTCCATCAAGGTCCTGAGTTCAGTGCTGTGGGTGTTGAGCGAGGAATGTGGTCCTTTCCAGAAGAAAAGGACAAAAAAGAAAATGAGAACCAGACGTGATGCGGGAGTGCCGTGAAGGCCTGGTCTCTGAGTTCACTCTCGGAACTAGGTCAGGTCTTTAGTGAAGTTGTTTTGCATCCGGAGAGCAACGTATTAACATGGAATCAATAATGGATGTTTTCAGTGCATAAGAGATGGTTGGTAAGTAATAAAAAAAAAACAAAAAAACAATGAGCCGTGCTGTTCTAGAAAAAATAATGAACAAAGTGGTGATCTTAATATCAATCCGATTGCAGGGAACTAAAGGAAAAAATTACCCAACAGTCATGAAAGGATTAAAACATTCAAGGATGTGCTGCTATAAAAAGTAATTAAGAACAGTTTAATATGATGAGTCTCTGAGTCTCTGAATACACATCTGCTGACACTTTTGGACACATCATCAGGAATGTTCCTGGAATCATCAGGAGTTTCGTACCTCCCGTCATACACCCTATCATAACCATGGGAATTGGATGATGCTGATCATACCTGCCCAGAAGGCTAGCTCACTGATGTGAAGTTTGATGTGTCTTTTCTTCTTCAGTCCCACAAGGGCCAACATGTTGAAGGTTCTGGGCAGAGATCTTGCAGTAAAACCCTTCCAGAACCCGAAATCTATTGGCAAGCACCTTGCTCTCCTGCCACCCTGCTGGCACTCGCTGGAAAAACAACATACTTGGTAAGCTTCCTTTCAAAGGCTTCTTCCAAATGGTCTTCCCAAAAGACTGTGTGCTCCAACTGGACAACTTATTTGGCGAACTTGGACAGCAGGACAATATTTGCTCTGAATGTGACAAGGGAACTGGTAGCAATTGTTATCTCAAAAGCTCTGAAGCTGGATTCAACTCCTTTATTGATGGCTTCTGCATTGACCATGATCATTCCTCTCCCAGTGCCTTAGAACAACTTTTGAAACCAAAGATATGACCCATGGTTCCACAGTTGGTGCACAAAGGACAGGCTGGTGACTGTATGTAGTCCCACATGTGAAGGTTTGAGAGGCATAGAAGCACATCATATACCATAAGCCAAGAACAAGTGTGAAAACGGATGCACCGTGATCCAAGAACTCAAACAACCTTCAGAGGTCATCTGGAATGGGTATGAAGACATAACATTCTTAGTGTGAACTCTGTTTGGACTGTTTGGAAATCACACTGAATGGAAGAGTTCTTCACCGCTAGGCTAATGGATTATTAGGCCAGACATTAGGCCCAGTTCACAACTGATATTGAGATAAAGGGTAAAATGTCTCATTTACAATGAGACAAATATCAGTATCGCAATCACATCAATATCAGAAAAAAGGAAAATTAGCTTCTTCTCCTCTAAAGTCATATCTCTTCTGATGTCACTACTAAAATGATCAGAACATTTTGGGCTGGAGGTTCTTCAAGAATAAGAAGAAGCGTCACTCTATCCAGCCGTTATCTACACTGCTTTTCCATCAGGGTCGTGGCGAAGCTGGAGCCAATCCCAGCTGACTTCCAATGAGAGGTTGGGTACACCATAGGCAGATTGCCAATTTATCACAGGGATAACACTGACAAACAACTCACACTCACTCCTATTTGGCAATTTAGAGTAGAGTAGACAATATGATCAAAAGTATTTGGACCCCTGACAATTACACCCACATGTAGTACATCTTTGCCAAAACTGTTGCCACAGTTTGGAAGCACATAATTGTATAGAATGTTTGCTCAATAAGAACATATGGGTGTTATGGTCAGACCATATAGTTTATATACAAAATGAGTTTGAGAGAGAGAGAGAGAGAGAGAGAGAGAGAGAGAGAGAGAGAGAACAGAAAAAGAAGGATTTGGCAGCCAAGCCAAAGGAAAACACATTTTGTTCAACTAGGCTATTTACAACCATCAGAGGAGTATCCATTTCCTGTCATCTCCATCATACATCTCAGAGCCAAGGAGATCGCAGCCCAATTAGGGCCTGATATCTAATCGATACACCACTGGAGCTGGAAGTCATGAAGTAGGCCCTTGAGAGCTGCAGCTCAAATAACTCCACTGCAAGTGCTGTGTGTGGGAGGAACGGCACGGAGAAATGCAGTTAGATGAAAAGACATTTTCATTTCATTTTCATTATTACGTACTGTATGTGCACATTGTACCGTTTTATGGCCTCGTGTTTAACCCATGAATGACTCAGGACATCTATTTTCACTTCATAGCTATGAAAACAGATCTTTCTAAATACTCACCCACTCACTCTTATCTGAATCTTAATTATTAGCTATTCGGTCCACTATTTAATTAATAATGATTATTTGTGAGACTAAAAACCCTGTTTTTTGAAATCCTGTTGTTTTATTAAATAACTTGCTTTAAATAATAAAGATGTTTGTGTGAAAATAAAACACATAATTAAGCAACGCTTACTGTTATTAACCTATAAAATGATGAGATGTATGTAAAGTTATCTAATAAACTTTACATGTTTTTTTTTAATGTAATTTGTTACATTTTGGAAAAAACATTGTAAAATTGTTCAAACCTTTATTAGTAGCAAACCAAAAAAAAAGCTCCAACGTAAATATCGCTTTGACAGAATATTAGGGTTGATGTCTCTCATAAGAGAATGATGTCATTTCACTACGCGATGCTTAACTTCATAAAACAACATGGCATCACTTCCTTACCCTTCCCTGACCTCGCTCTTATACCCCACAACTCCCTGCGCTTCTCTCATGATGTAATGCCACTAAACACCAAAAGTCTTGGTGTTCGGCTGAGCGATACATCACAGACGCACTGCAGGCCGGCTAACCTGGCGAGCTACTGAGCTTTTTCACACACACACACACACACACACACACACACACACACACACACACACACACAC
>JAOVYU010000042.1:34764753-34775438 GCA_025674565.1 Synodontis membranacea
TATATATATAATATGCATTATGCTATAGACTAAATGTGTATACTATATTATTATTAATAAAGATATATTATTAACAGAATTCTTGGTTGTATTTGTAAAAGTTTTGTAAAGTAAGAAAAAAACAACTAAAAATAAATTAATATATTTATAAAGTCGACAAATAAATTGTTTTCAATGGAATTTCCACTGTTCTGATGGGGTTTTTTCCAGTTCTTTTTTCTTTTTGATGACTGGTACTGTTGTGGGGGAAGGGTTACTATGTCTGGGGTTATAATGCATTATGCTAAGGAGGTTGGAGTTTATTTGGTGCTGGTGATATTCTGTACTGTATATTTTGTCACTAAAACTACTCATAATTCATTGCATTTGCTATAAAGTGAAGTGTATTTTCTTAAGGAATTATAACAATGTGCATAATGATTTCTAAACATTAAAACATTTGACCATAGTTTAGAAATATAGTATTTATGGAAATTATTATTACCAAACTTTTCTCTCATGTATTAGTATGATCTCCAAATGTGGTATTTTTTATTTATTTATTTATTTTGCTATAAATTAAACAAGGTTAATAGGACGTCAACTGTTAGGCTGTGAGCAGAACTGAGGATATGTAAAACAATGAAGTGAAGAGGCCTCATAGGAAGTGTGTGCTGAAAAGAGGAAGATTCATTCACTCACGAAATTAAATTAAAAAAATAAAATAAAAGGTATGAAACTGTTGATATGTACAGTGTTTCTTCAGCAGTACCTTTGTAGCCTTGAGTTTTCTCTCGTACTGTGATTTTTCATCCTCAAGTTCCTCCACTTTATTTTTGAGCAACCTTAGTTCCTGGAGCAAGCTCTGTAATCAAACAAACAAACAAACAAACAAACAAATAAATAAATAAATATGAGAGTTTATCAGAGGAACAATTATAGTGATTCCATGACACAGCACCACACCACACACCCCTGTATGTTTAAACTTACTGTAAAATGCTACTGTATTACTCATCGTTATTTATTTTTCCATATTTAATTTAATTAAATAAAAATTTAATTTATTTATTCTTAATGAATTAATTGTCATTAATTACATAAGGTACTGCATACGACGTCATAACACTTTACATGTCTTTTTATATCTTTTTTAGTTAATTTAGGTATTTTTATATTCACATTTGGATATAAAAAAAAAGGCAAGGTATAACATTTTTTTATTATAAATAATGGATATATAATTTTTATACATTTTATGTGTTTTAATAAATCAATATATGTAAAAAAAAAAAAAAAAAAATGTTCAGTCACTTTAAATGTTTAAACAAAGTAAAATACAAACCACTCAGCTCTTAAATGAAAACAGTTCCGTGCATGTAGTGTGTTAGATATATTCCCAGCCCACAGACCAAAACAAATGGCACAGAAGTACAGTAAAACCCACAACACACGTTAAGACATTACATCAAGCACGAGTCACCAAGCACACTGCGAACACTAATACAGATTCGCCAAACATTACGCAATAATTTCAGCCAGCAAACGTCATCTTAGCAAAGTTCAGGTTAGCAAGCAGGTTTCACGTTTTAGGCCAAACTCCAGCCATTGAAAACTGAGCTTTAAAAATCAATCAGGTGCCTACACTTTCTCTCCCACAGTGGCAGAGCTCCTCAGCACCTAAATCTCCAGGGCTCTGCTCCTCTGCAGATGTTTCTTCAGCCTCAGCTGATTCATTCAGCGAATCATTAGTATCGCTGTCTTCGTCCTCCTGGGTCTCTGCAGCTTTTTTCTCCTGGATCTTATAAGAAAGCTCTTGCTGAATCCTACACATCTGCTCCTGGAGCTCACTAATCAGATTCACTACACTCTGGCAGAGGGAAGAACCGGACAGGGAGGCAAAATGGTAGAGATAAAAGGAAATCAAACTCAGAACACACGCACAAGTACAAGACAGTATTGTACAGAAGCTTGCGTAAGTATACACGCCCTTTTTAACTTTTGTAATAGAAAATGAACTGGACTTAATTGTGATTTCACATCATGACTCAACTGTCAGCTGAATTCTCCCACCTTCACAGCCTTCCCAAGAAAGGCACCAGATCCAGTGCAACCCTGAACAACATACTGTAAAGCGCTTACTGAAGGGACCCTGACCAACATAAAGCGCTTACTGATGAAAACTGAATGAGTTAAATTAAAAAGTTGAACAACTGAATTCCTCCAAAGTTACAAAACTGATGTATGATTAAAGTTTCATATGATCTCAGTATACCAGGTTTGTCCAAACTGTGGCCCGCGGTCCGTTCTTAATTGGCCCGCAGCAAATTCTAAATATATAACGGAATATGGCCCGCACATGAAGTTTGTGCTTTACTATATTGTACTTCTTAGTTTTAACACTAGGTGGAGCTACTGTTTTCTTCAGTCCAAAGCAAAAGTCCAAAAGGCACACTGACTACGCTGACTACCCCCCCAGAACTCACGCTGGTTATTACGCTCGCCCCAAACCCCCCCCGACTCAACCTGGTTACGCTCGTCCCCCGTTCCGGCCCCTCGGTCTAAACTAAGAACCAATTATGGCCCACGAGTCAAAAAGTTTGGACACCCCTGCAGTATACTGTAAATACACCTTTTCCTAGAAGGACAGGAGGAAGGAGATATGTAAACATGCCCAAGACAAAGTACAAATTAGGTTGTTAGTTGGAATAATAATAATAATATATCATAAAAGTTCCCAAAAAGTGGCATTAACTCCACCCAGCCATGCATGTTCTACACCACTTATTCATAAAATGCATGGGGGGAACTGAAGCTAATCCCGCTTGACTTCAGAGGAGAGGCAGGGTACACGCTGGGCAGATCACCAGTCTATTGCAGGGCTGATACAGAGATGAGCAGACATGAGAAAGTCTTCACGGAAAAGCCCCAGTTGGCCATCAGTTTCGAACCCAGAACCTTCTTGCTGTGAAGTGACAGAACTACCCACTGCACCATGCTGTTGAGAGAAATTAAACCAATAAAGCATTTGAAAGAATATGGCATAACTGTGATGCTACCTAGCGGAGACCATCCACCAAAATTCAGGGACCAGGTACATAGAGGATTAGTCAGAGTAGCAAGCAAGAACCAAGAAGTTTCACTGTAGTGTATACAGGTTCATGTCTTTTTGTAAGCAGATCTGTTTTTTTTTTTTACTTTGCTAAATTTAACAGGATGGAACATTTCAGGATCATTTCACTCTGTGGTACAGTTATTAATCTAGATTGTAGAAAAATACCATGCATGAAAGGGAGCAAAGGTACTGCCATTGGCACGTCCTTGCAAAATCATGCCCTCCAGCCAAAATAAACAGGTCACTGGCCTGATTTCTGCCAGGTAAGGACTCAAATATAGGGCCCTTTGTTTAGTGTGGGCACTCAGGGTGTAAAAGGAAATGAGCCTGAAATGTGAAATAGAAAAGTGATACATGATCATCAAAAATGAAAAAGTAAAGTTGAGTTCAGCATTCAGACTAGCGTAAACACCGGATAAGATATGACTGGCATGTAAGGGGAGGAAATATCATGTGATAGCGTGGCAGGAAAACACAGCAGATGAGATGGTTGACATATGATTGCTATCTATAGCGTGCAGCAGGGAGGGTTGGGGTGGAAGGGTAGCTGGTCTAAAGTGAAGCATGGCATTTCAGGGGAATGTTGTGAGCCAGATTAAAGCCAGTCAGCCCTGCACAGTTGTCAGAGGAGTGATACGGCTCGTGTTCTTGTGTGTAGCATATGTGTCGACCGCCTGCTTGTAATTATTAACGCTGCCCTTGGACAAGGAATTTCAAATCATTAAATTAATCTATGTAGAACAAAATAACTTATATTAACATTAATATCCAGAAAAAATGCAATTAATATCCAGAAAAAAATGCAATTGTCCCCGCCGGCGGGTCCGCCGACTCCTAAGTTTTAAACAAAAATGTGAAGTTTTCTGTAAGGATTTGCTAGTTTGAAATTTATGGAAGGAGTCTCCAGTGTCAGCGGACAGAGGAGTTTAGGCTTCTTTGAAGCTTCTCAGTAACATGACGAGCTGAGATTTTTATTTTTTTTTTTGCCTTATAAACTTCATTAAAGAGAAAAAAAGAAAAGGGGTGAAAGAATGATTGTTATAACTTACGTTATAACAAGAACTAACCAGTTACACGATGTCAAAAAAAAAAAAAAAAACACTATAAATGAATAAAAAAGCATGATGTCATGTTTGAATTAAAAAATGATGACACCTTGATGTGGTATAAGAGGAATAAAACACTTCAGGACATGCTTTGATAGGAAATTAATCAACACTGGGGTGGAAACTGTAACTCTGCTTCATCACACCATCACAGAATCCTGTTGTTGATTGTTTTCCTAAAACAGCACAACCTGTAGAGTGTTATGCATTTAAAAGTTATTAAATATGAATGTTTATTCTATGTTCACTATATAATATTATATAAACATTTGTATAATTAATTATAAAATACTGGCTTGATACAACATGCTAGTAAAAATCTCTACGTCTTTACTTTATTAAAATTCCTGCTTTAATATATTCTGATAAATTTGGGGGGGAAAATATGTCCTAATATTGTACTAGCTTGTCCAGTGATAATACATTAGCTTGCATTAGCACACATCTGGAATTTCAGCAAGACACCATTTTCAAATTGCCAAATTGGTCAAAAGCAAGCTAGCTTCTGGGTTTATGGGTATCACATCATTTCAGACTCTGATATAAAAAAAAAAAAATTTTAAAAATGAGAATTTTGTACATTTATTGCAATGATGACAAACTTTTTAACATATTATAACCCGAGATCATCACATGTTTGAGTCAGGAGTGCATCATGTGATGTTGTGTTTGTTGTTGTAACACTATAATATGGGTGTAGTACTAATTTGTTCAGTTGGTCCCTTGAGTCAACATATTTAAACACACACACACACACACACACACACACACACTCCTGCACACTTGCCGCAAAGCCTAAGGCAAGGTATATTTTACATCAACAAACACTAGCTCTCCCTGCTAACCCAGTCATTACATCTGACACATAAGCTTTCATTTCGCAAAACTGTAATTAGTGTAAGAAAGTCCGCAAATCAGTTGTTACAAATAGATGGTTGCACACGCATGTAAATTTGCCCAATACTTTGCCCAGAGTAGTGTATACATTCACTTTGTCTGATTAGCAGGAAAACATTTTTTAGCATAAAACTGACAATTTTTACATCTCAAGAACCATTTAATTACTGTCACAGCCACTGTACCATTCAAAGTCGTTTTTGTGAATCGTGAAAGGGATCTGATATGGTTATAAGCAGAAACGCACCTGAGAAGTATATGCTGCTCTTGAACATACAGTATTTATCACACAGTGTTGTTAAATTCTCAAATCTGATTGGGCAGAAAGTGTAACAGCAGCGCTGGCAGAAATGGAGATGCAAATCACGGGTTTATATTAATGCCCTCGTGACAATACGTTATCTAGAGAAAACGCGTACAAAGGGAAGTGTTCCGTACAATAATGGAAGGAGTCTCCAGTATCAGCTCTTTGCTTTTTTTTTTTTTTTGGTTGCTACTTTTTTTAGACAGGCGACCGTTAGACTGATAGAAGTGAAAACAGGAATTAACTTCAAAATGTCATTTGTTACAAATCACAAGAGAGTAGTGAAGAGAAAGAGAACAGTTCACTTCATACGTCATACCGCCACGTCACTGATTATTTTCCTATAACAGCACAACACAGAGTGGTTTATTCCTGACATACTGAACTGTACACCATGATAAAGACTACTGTACGACCCTGTCCAGGTCTGAGTGCTATATCTTGCAGCTTCCAGAGCAGTACAATACCTCAGCTTTGTGTTGTCTCTCGGTGCTGTGATTCTGCCTCTCCTCCATGCTCACCAGCTTCAGTTTCAGATAGGAAACCTCATCCTTCAGATCTAGTTTCTGCGACTCAAGTGCAGTCCTGCTCAGTAGCTCCTAGACAATCCCACACACACATGCGGACCCAGATGTGAAACCTTTACTCGGCGTGTCTTCAAACAAAATCCCCTGAACTCTGTTGGGCTTCTGCTTCACATTGGCTAAATATACACAGACTATGAAGGCTATATTTACTTCCCCTCTCTCTGACTGTATGACACAGGAGAAAGAGGAAGAGACAGAGACAGACAGAGACAGACAGAGAGAGAGAGAGAGAGAGAGAGGTGCAGGAAAGTGTCTCCAAAACACTGAAGAGAAGGCAGGAAAGAAACGGAGATTCAATCCAAGCTCACAGAAGAAAACGCACGTTGTATTGGTGACAAAAACAACATTCTGGACTTTAACCCATCTGTTTGAAAAGCAGACGCTGACTTCACTGACTGGCCCGAAGGTGATTTTAACAGCCGTACATTTGTCATACTCTATCCCGCATTGGGTAACTGACTTTTGAGTAAGTCTCGTGCCATTTAAAGACCGCACATGGAAAATATTAAGGCTATGTCACTGGGAGCGGATTGTCTTTTGGAGGCCAAAACCTCATAATGACCACATCTCTAAAATGCTTCCCATCAGTGAAGCCAAAGCTGTAGATTCAATCAGGAGCAGCGCTTTTAAAAAAGAAACACGAATAAAGCTGAAATGTGCAATTAAATCGTTCACAGAATGCGGTAAAGCTCATTACAGTACTCTTGAAATTCACCAGTTTGATAGGAGTGATAGACTGCGATAAAAAAAAAAAAATATAATAATAATAATAAAATATACCTAAGTAAAATTTATTAAGAAAATGTTTGAATGGTTGTTGTTTATTTGAGGGGAACTTGTTTCTAGATTTTATTTTTTTTTTAAGTTGTTTAAATTGGTAGTTATACAGATAGGTTCTACAAAACCTCTTTGAAGAAGGGAACCAGCCCTGATTATCCAATGCCTCCAAAAAACGACAAAAAACAAAAAAACAACAAAAAACAGGAACCAGTTTAAAACACCATTTTTGGTTTCGTGTTCTTCTTCTTCTTCTTCTTCTTTTTTATGTATCATATCATTACTTTCATGTACATGTCACATGTTTCATGTTTCATGTAAAAGCACTACAATCATGCTCATTTTTGTTTTGTTGCAATATATTTATAGTTTGTTACATTTTTCATCCCATAAATGCTTTTCTGTTCCCCATCACGTTTTTACATTCAGCATGTCTCGAACTCTACTGGCTGGTGTGGAAATCAGTCAAGCACTTCAACACACAGACTTCCTGTTTCAAAAGGAAATACAGTGTAAAAGCAAAAATGTTTATAAAAGCAAAAATGTCAGAATTAAATAGCAACTCTTAAGCCATTTCCTAGCGATTTTAAATTCCGCCTCTTGGGTAAGTGTTATCTGTCTTTCTAATCCGTTTCTTTACATGGTTTGAAAAATATCACTGCCATTGGACTCAATAATCACGTCATTTTTCTTACTGTACTTTGGCTCTTTACAGCCCATTTCTTTCTTCTTGCTAATAATGTACTGTCATTTCCTCTAAGTCTGGCTGATGAAACCCTGCAGCTGAAGCTCAGCTTACCTGGCGAAACTACACCATCCAAACTGGGCACTAACCAAATATACCCCACAACCTTGTCAAATATTTGTGTTGTCATGGCAGAGGCCTGACCTTGAGTTATTTTCTCTCGTGAAGCTTCAAAACCCAAGAGCACATGTTCAGATCATCCTTCAAAGACATCTGGCTTAAAAAAAAAAAAAAAAAAAAACAATCACGTATTTGAGTAGTAAATGAGTAAAGGAAGTGCACATAATTAGGAGGAACAGATAATGGGGAAGATGAACATTACCAAAAACACGATGGAAAGAACGCTGGAGTTTGAGAGAGAGTTGATGGTAAACAGCGAGCAGACGGACAGATTAAACAATCTGGAACAGCAAGCAAAAATGTCTGATTCACAGAGTTCACTTTAAGGTTCATTAGCTTTCTAAAATCCATGAGATTTCTCTAAACAAGGATGCCAAAAATAATAATAATAAAAACACACTCAAAGGAGGTTCTAATTATAACCAGACAACCTTGTCCTTTACTTTCAGAAAGGATTACAGACCGAACACTTACGTTCCCAATAACTCTTTAGTCATCCTTTATTAAAGAATCTTTGGGCTGACACTGCAAGAGACGGTTTCTCTTTCAACATTAAGGAACAAGAGGAACACTAAAGGAAGGACAAGCTGCTTTTTCAGATAGAGGGACAGACAAGCAGACATTGGCATGGAGGGATGGATGGATGAATATACAGTTGGTTTGGATGGACAGACAGACAGGAAGGTGGAGGGACAAACAGTCAGATGAAAGAATGGACAAATGGACAGTCGGATAGAAATACAGTCATAGAAAAGCCATACAGAGGAATGGACAGCCAGCCAGCCAGATGTGCTTTACTGATCCTCAGAGAGAAATCTGGGACTTTGTCACTTTGACTTTATTACTGCTAAATTCATAAAATCACACAGACATGTTTGTATTTGTTTTAAAAATTCTTCATAAAAAAAATGAAGCATTTTTGAAAAAAATGGGTGCGGAGCTATCTGTCCATAGTGTTGGCACTGGAGTTATGGCGATCATGCCGGCAGCTCTTAGGGCACTGACTTGCTCTATATTGGTCACTAACGAGCATCGCAATTGTTTTCTTGGTTGCGGCTTCCATAGATACACAACCAGCTACAGAACCACTGCAGTCCTATTGCCAAAAACAAACAGAAAATGAACATTGGAGAATTATACAGAACATTATTTTCTACAGATGTAAGAAAGAGGCAAAAAAAAAAAAAAAATGGTTTCTTCTCCTGGTAACTGGATTCTATTTGGAGTGTCAATGCATCTGGATAAAATCAAACTCGAACATGAAGAAAACTGGTTCAGAAGCTTAGAGTAAGAATAAAAACCACCGAAAAGCTGATGTTGCCCACTCAAGACAAAAAAAAAAAAAAAAAAAGTCCGAAATTTACCAAATCAGAGTCCGTACCTTCGTGTTGTTCGAACTTCATTTGTATAAAATCAAGCAACCAAATTGCCATCATTGGAGTTTTTTTTTAAGCAAAAAGATTGTTGGAAATCAAAAGGAAAAGCTAGTACCTCTGAAGATTTTCATATCAGTCGGTCTCGTGAATTCATACACATTTACAATTGTGAAGCTGTAGTAAGGAATGCGGTACCTGTTGCAGCATTTCTTCGGTGGAGTTTAGCTTGAGCTGGTGCTCTTCAAGGGAATTCTCCAGGTCTCTGATCTTCTCTCCTTGAGCCTCTACCTGGTCTGTCAACACACTAACCTGTGTGTTTGTACAGTATAGTGAGTTTGAGTTTGAGTTTGAGAGAGAGAGAGAGAGAGAGAGAGAGAGAGAGAGAGAGAGAGGTGCGATGTTAGTATTTAATCTCAAAGCCATAAATCTCTCATGAGTTACACAAAACAAACCGGTTCAACACAACAGACTTTGGATTTGCTTTTGGTCTAGATTTGTCCTATAGCACGTAATTTTACTCTTGTCAATAGATAATAATCCAGAAGAGCACAGTACCAAGCCCAAGTTGTCTGAGTTTTGAAACAGTGGACTACAGTCTGAGCTGATAATCCTGAGCAAGCAAAACTGAGGACTGGAGGATTATGGTTATGGCTGCAACATTATAATCACAATTCAGAAAAAAAAAACTCAAATAGTGCTCAGCAAGCTGATGGATTGTCTGCCTTGTAAGTTTATAGCACTTGGTCTGAGTGCAGAGGTATTTTACGCAACCATTCATGCACGTGACACAGCAGAGGAGGAAGGACGGCCTTGCTGCCAAAGCTGTAGCTCCAAGCCACTGTGTTACATGATCTGGATAATGTTCAGGATTACAAGAAGGATCACAAAATCGCTTCCTATAAGCACAGTCATAATTATCAGCCATTAACCAAAAACACTGGTGATACTCATGACTACTTTGAGCAACTAGAAAGACTATTAAACATCACTGGGAATCACCTTGGCAAAAAAAAAAGGTCACATTTAATTGCAAATTAAAGAGTAGATCCAAATTAAAAAAAAAAAAAAATACAAATAATATTAGATATTAAAAAATAAATTACAAGTAATTATTCATGGGAATTAGATTTAAGACGGGAAATCATACTAGCAAATTTGTCACGAAATTAAATGATCAGATTCCTTGAATTATTTTTGTGAAATTTCACTGTGTTAATGAGTATATGATGAAGGAATGAATGAATATTTGGAAATAAAACTAGTCAAGGAATTGAAACAATCTATGATAATTTAGTTCCTAATTAAGAAATAAAATGGATATAGAAGTCAGGTCCATCTAAAATCATCATCTAATTCACCCATTTATGTACTTTATATGTACGGTTTGTGTAAATAACAAAGTATGTAATAGTTCAAAGATTAAAACGTACAGTATCTGCAATACAGCAAAGATTAAAAACAGACCATTAGAAAGCACTACACTCACACACATTCACACACACACACTCGCACACTCACATGGCATTACAATAGAGCCAACCCCCTACATCTTACCTGTAGCACAAGTGATTCCTTATCTCCCTCGAGTCGACAGAGCCGTTCTTGATAGCTCTCGTTGTTTTCCACTGTCCGCAGGTTGACCTAAGGACCAGCAGTCAGCCACAGTGTTACATTTATAC
>JAOVYU010000042.1:34796091-34807691 GCA_025674565.1 Synodontis membranacea
TATTATTATTATTATTATTATTATTATTATTATTATTATTATTATTATTTGGCTCCATGGCCTGTCTTCAAATAAAGACTAAAGACCTACCATTTTGCAAAGCAATTCAATGAGCACTAATTAAATAAAACCTTTTTTCATTGGTGAAATTCTCTGGAAACTGCACAGCTTGTCTTTATATCACTCTGGATATCAACATCTGGTAAATGCTACAAATGAAATATTTTTCTTAAAGAACAAATAGTTGTGAAATGCCTTAGTTAAATAAGTGAATGGAAAACACCAGAGATATCAGATAATGAGGATGTCTTAAAGGTTCATGAAGCTAAAAACTTCCAAGACAAGAATCATAACTCATGCTCACTCATAACACTAACACTACTGATCGCAGGTGGAAACTGTAAGTGTTACTCCATTTGTGCGTTCTGTGATCCTCTGCTCACTGCTGGAGGTGTTTTTTTTTTTTTTTATAAACTTGACTTGAAAGTGTTTTTCCCTTCAAAAAGCCATATAAAAGAGTCAGAGCTTTTCAGTTAAATGAGCAGCATTCAGCATGGTGAACTTTTTCTGGCAATCCTCTGAGCAGAAACCTATCACTGCTCATCATCCTGAGAATGTCTTCTTCACTGTGACGCATGACGATGGTAGCATCATGTTGGGGGAATGCTTTTTATCAGCAGGGTGTGGGAAATTGGTCAGGGTCGAAGGGATATCGCAGGGAGAGAAATTCTAGAGAAACGAGACGGAGCTTGAGGTTCACCTTACAAAAAGAACAATGATGTTAGGTGTGGTGAAAAAGTTACACTCGGATGGCTCAAAACCAGGAACCTGTGTGTGTTTGAATGGTCCAGTAAAAAAAAAAAAAAAAGCAGACTATAAGAAGTATGGCAGAAATATCGGAATAAAGTGCAAAGCTGATTAAGACGTATCATAAACGAGCTGCGGTTTTGACTGCAGCTAAACATGGCTTTTGGTTTTGAACTGAGGGGTGTGAATACTTATGCAACCAACAAATTAATGCTTTGTTTATTTATTTATTTTTAATTCGAAATTTCAGATTGTTTCCAAATGCCATTATATAAATAAAATGCTACAAATCCTTAATTAAGTCCATTTCAATTCCAGGTTAATACACACACTTGTATATGACGAGACGCTGTTGAAGGCAACATAGAAGCAATGGTGCGAGTGTGTACGCGTGTATTCGTAGTACGAGTTAACTAAGACACAAAGTGATCAAAGACAGTATTCCTGAGTCACCCTTGAGACTGAAAAAGTTGACGGGAAGGAGATTGGTATCACCTGAGCCTCGGGGAACACAACGTTCTTCTTTAATCCTCTGGTTGCGTGTCGAAGCCTGACAGCTAATCTCGCTCTGACACTGACCAATAATATCTTAAAGCTCCCTCAAGACAATTACACAGCAGGGAGGTAAGGAGCGCGGACAACGCGGTGAGATTAGAAACCTCCTCCCTGCTGTTTATCTCAGGTCACTCGCAGCATGAAGTGACACTTCTGAAACCATTTGTGAGAAGAAAAGGTCAGCGTGGTGGCGTGCTAAGATCAGTGTCGAACAGAAAGGCAAAACATGCTGCAAAAGGGCAAGCGCCAGTCACGCCCCGAACGGGAGGGCTGAAAAAAAAATATCCCGCTACCTCTAAGTGTCTCCGATTACAATTTTGAAACCATTATGGTTGAGTATTATAGCACAAGGTCATAAAACTCTTACACACAGGAACACACTCGCTGAAACTTGGATATACTGTACAACACCACTCATCATTGGTATTTTTATTTTTTTTTTGTCATGTTTTATGCCATGTCCCTTAAAACTAGCGGTCTTGGTAAAGAGTCGGCAACCTTGGAGGAAAAAAAAAAACAGTAAGGAGATGCAGACAGATGGTAAATAAAGCGAAAGCTAAATCTACTTTGTTAGTGTGAAAAAATTTAGGAAGCCAATTCTCCACTCAACCTCACAGTGCTACCCTGGGAAAAGTTCTTTAGTGGAGCTTTAACACTTTGATATCACACTGTGCCACACTTTTTGAAATCCCACACCTAAGAAGCTAAATAAAATGTATATAATTCTATGAACTCTGTGAGGAAGCGCTTTCAGAGCCGCGGGTTTCACATCGCATTTCCAATCCCACTCAGCAAGTTTAAAGTTAGATTAGCGGCACGTAGTGACTCAGAAAGATCCACCTAGACTCGTTATCTGTTCCCACTGAAACAGGAGTTAAACATGGTGTTGAAATCTCTCAGACGCTGCAGTAGACGTCACACCCGTCATTTGCTGTAAGATTTATCCTGTGCTTTTTGACCGTAATCAGACAAATAATCTTTGTGTCATCCCTAATAAATACAGTTAACTGATGTCAACTACAGTATGAAAGTGTCCAATGTTAGCTGAGTCAAACACACCACACTGATAGATGTTAATTTCCACATTAGTAAACTCAAACCATTCTCCAGGTGATCAGTTATTAGTCATTTTGGATATTGTATAATAGTATAATAAAAATTTTGGTTGGAGAAAAAAAAAGAGAGAGAGAGATAACCCGTAGTACTCTGTTATACAAATTGTAAAAGTTTGCAGGTCTTTGCAGGTTTCATTCGCTCTTTCCTTTGGCATCGTGTTACTGTATATTTGGTTTGTATTAAATAATCATCCTTATGAAATAAGACCTTAATGGAAGCAGTCTATGACTGCTTGAGCTGCACGTCTCTCTCATACCAGCCTCATAAAAATAAGCTTTAGAATATACAGCATTGCTTTTTGTACAGTTTCCATGCGAAGACAAATAGACGTCAGCCTGTGTTCGTGAACAAGCTCCTCAGCTCGGTTTCATGACAACATTAGGTCTTGATTTAGTTTGAAATGCTTGAAATGAGGAGGATCGAGATTGAGACTTTGATTTAATGGACATGCTGTGTGAAATGAAATGCACTCGCTCACACACACACACACAATAATACTCAGGGCTGCTGGCATCGCATCGCTATTATGGAACTGCAATTGAGCTTAGCGTTACGTCTGGGGTTTCTGGGCCAGATGTAGTAAGCTTTTTTGTACAATTTCAAGCACAATTAGGCTTCATTCTGCTAAATAAAACAGCAAATCTGGCATAGAAGTCTAAATGCAAAGTATGCACAGTGTACATGGCAACATAAAGTGCTTTTGCGGGAGGAAAAATAGGAAGTCAGCAAAAAGAGGGTTGAGATATAGTTGGAGATTGAGTGAATCGGGTCGTCCGCAGTGCCAACATAATGTGCATAACGTATGTGTGTACATATTTTTCTCAAAGCAGCAAAACCAGTGTCATCAGGTCCATAGTTTTCTACCAACGTGTGCAGCTTTGAAACTCCTACTTCTTTTATCTGTGAAATATAGTTCAGTCTGCATTAGATTAGATTAGATTAGATGCACTAGTGACTTCTCAGATTCACTCCTGTTCATCCAAATCTCAAGCACGTGTGTCATTAATTAGATCTGCTCATTTTGTAGTGTATTTGTAACAATTGTCAAAATGGCTAGAGCTGTAGCTACTATGAGCTAACTACCTAGCCTAGCTACAGTAGCTCCCTAGATTAGATTTTTTTTATTATTATTATCAAGAAGGTAGATTGGAGTAACTCTGGTGATGAGAAGGTTGTTTGTCTTTGTGTAACAGAAAATGAAGGATGCAGAAAAATCAAGATCGTCTGCGTTATCGTGTGACCCGAAATAAATTAGGACGTCACGTAACGCGAAAGGGAACGTCCCGGAAATGCACAAACTATTTTTTTTATTATTTAAATTGCAATGCTGGAAAATTGGCGATTAAACATTTTTCATTCAATAAGTCGTCATGTCATTTTCACTCACTAACAAGACTCAGTTTTCATCAACACTTTGTCCTCCATATTTATTTTTTCTTACATGCCCCAAAAGCAAACCATGTAGGATTACGCATAAAGCACGCACTGGTAATTGAGAATAAAACAGAAAATGTGAATCTTCTTGCTAGTCCTGAGCTTCTTTTCATCTCTATAGTTGATATTTTACTGATATTAGCCATAAATACTGTATGTACTCATAGATTGTTTCTTTATTTAACAGGAGGTCACAGACACTGTTTGCATGAGGAGCTGCAACATTAATCATGGCTTATCAAGACAATCTGTGCATCAGACATACACAAATCTCTCCCATATGTCGCATGACAGAACCTTAGACATTATCAGTACTACGTGATAATTTTTGTTATATTCTCAACTGACAGTTCCACTCCACTCCACCAGAGGCCGCAATCACTCGAACACAAGGCCACGTCTGGGTCCTCTGAACCCTCACCTGATGCCCATTACGTCCTCATTAACCCACTGTTTAAATACAGCTGGGTTTCTTTAATGAGGTTTCTTTCCTGTTTCATGTCTGAACCATGTGCTTGCTGCGTGTGGTTTTTTTTTTCTTCTTCTTCTCTGGTTTCTGATTAATTAAGGCCATAATTCTTAAGGCCATTGTTCTCTATTAATTTGAAACATAATTTTAAAAACAAAGCACTGGGGTTTTACCTCTCAGGAATGCAATCAGGGGTGGACTAATCACTGAGAAATAAAAGTATTTATAATATGTCAAAAGCTTACTGAAAAGTGAAGTGTCCTGATAGAACATGTGCTCAGTTTTGGGGGGGGGGGGGACTTGGGTACGTATTCAGAACTATTTTCATATTAAAAGCAGCTCTTACTGCTTAGCTAAAGTAAAACAGACAAACAGACAACTTTTTTTTGTTTGTTTGTTTGTTTAGGTTTTAAAGCAAATAGACAGTTTGCAATGTTTAGCATTTGCTAGAATTGAACTTGCTCCTAGGTAATTGTTGGCCATTGATTAATTTAATGCTAGCAAATTAGGAAAATTAACTTAAACAAAGAAGGCAAAGAAAACACCTCGAGTATTTGTTCAGTCTTAAACATGGATGTAGGGCCAGGGGTACTCAAGTTCCCTACTGCAATCTGGTGGATTATAAATATTCAAACACACCGAGAACTATAGCGCTAATTGTGTAGCATCGTAGCAGATAACATGAGCATGACTACTACGGATTTTCTTTACATTTATGGGCCCAGTAGATTGATATACAGTCTTTGGTTGGATGAGACTTTTTTTTAAATATTTATTTATTTATTTATTTATTTATTTATTTTCCAGTCTTGAAAAGTCAGTAATACTCAAGTGAAGTAGTGAAATACAATTACTCAAAGTATTTTTTTTTTTCTTCTTCTTTGCACATTTTGTAAATGGCTGTTACCCTTTCACGGCAGCCGAAACCATTTTTCTATCTCTTTAAAAGCTTCTGTGGTGTTAAACAATGTGCACAATTGATGTGTCATGCTGTCATTAGGTCGACTGGCAACCGGCACTGTTTAATTGAGTCACTTGATGAATAATGCATTCTGGGTGCTAATTATATAAAGGTCATCAGCGGGAGATAAATCAGGAATGCTGACTGCACACTACACTCGTCATTCTCATAATTATAGCCAGTTAAACCTGAGATTTACTGCAGGTTTTTGGTCAGCAGGTTTTTTTTTTTTTTTTTCTGTTACAGAAAAGTTTAAAAACTTGAACGTCCCACGCTGTGAACTAAGGATAGGGCTAAACACAGTGAGGTTATTTATTTCCTCCTCGAGACGTCGAGACAGGAGCTGTATCACCACCCACATGGTTTTTAGCTCGGGTCTTGGTGGATAAGCTGTACGTGATGTGATGCGCAACGTGATGTTAAAGAGCATGCTACGTTTTAGTCCCGTGTTGATCTGCGTCATGTGATATAATGGAGAATATAAACACAAAGCAACAAACAACAGACTGTTCCATGTGTGTGTTTGGATTTGTCTTGTACAAGTTATTTTTGTGAGATTTCTTTTAAACTTGCTGAAATTACTTTGTAAACTGCCCGGGGGACAAAAAATCAAAATCGAACCTCACAGGTGATCGTTTTTACCTATTCACATCCCATCTTAAAACTTTTTTGCTCCTGTAAAATATATTCTCAGTACATTCACAGTTTTTCATAAATTTCATTGCCATAACCATCTATAATTTGATTAATGTACCCTGTAAAAATGGTGGCCTTACCCATGGAACCGCTTTGGTGGAAAACTCAATGGAGCTCTAAAGAGATAAGCAATAATCACTCTTCTTCCGTGATGCCGGCCATCTCCCCACTCCCACTCTTATCTACCTCACCGAAACGCTTATATCTTAGCAGGAACCTAAACCATTCAGCTGGGAAGATGGAGAACACCTACGAGTATGAAACGCAAAACGAGAGCGAGGAAGCTATAATGGATGGGTGAGAGACTGATGAAGCGAAGCACATAAAAGCTCCAAGAATGAGAAAATGGGATTTAAAAAAAAAAAAAAAAAAAAAATAGAGAGTTGTTCTTTGGAGGAGGAGAAGTGAGGAGGAGGATGGAGTGGGAGGAGGTGGTGGAAGAGATGGCAAATAAAAGAGAAAGCAAGAGCGAGAGTCATGGTTACACAGTAGGTAAGGATCAGATGGAATACAGTGTTGTTAAAAAAAAATAATAAACTGGTCTATATATGAAAAATTGACCAAATTAATATGAGTAAAGTTCAACTGTCAGCATTTGACAACTCTCCTATTATAATTGAAATGGTTAACCCTTTCAGCACCACGCAATCATAAGCATCTATAATTCCATATCGAATTCTTATTACACTAAACTTCACATAATAGTGAAGAACCCAACGGACCCACGTCTGTAACCAACTTGGCCTAAAAGCCAAACTCTTATTGCTAGAACAATTGCTTCCAATCAAAAATTGTCAGACAAGTCGGACAAATCCCACAGTTTTTGAACGAAGTCATTTCAAACAAACGATATTCTCAAGAGAGAAAAGATCTATGATGTCAGGTCAACTGCAGGATTATCCATGCTTGAAATCATTTACATATTTATTCGTTCTGGATGAAAAGGAGGAAAATATAAAGCAATAAAAACCATTCGGGACAATTTTCTATCTCAGTTCTGAAGCACAGGT
Source organism: Synodontis membranacea (assembly GCA_025674565.1). Classification (NCBI taxonomy): domain Eukaryota; kingdom Metazoa; phylum Chordata; class Actinopteri; order Siluriformes; family Mochokidae; genus Synodontis; species Synodontis membranacea. The sequence continues at coordinate 34,803,140 of JAOVYU010000042.1, forward strand.
CACCATTTTATAGCCTTGCAATATATCGCTTATGTCGGCATTAATAGACTTTAAATTGAAATAAGTTATGTTCCTTGAAGCAAACAAATAGCACTTTTCATTTAAAGTGAAAATAGTGATGTGCTTTTACATAAAAGCTGGCATAAGGAATAAAACAAACAATACACATAACCTAAGTAATAGATTTTATATACTAAGAAAAACCAAAACAAAAGAGAAAAAAAAGCAAAACATATAGTACCATTTTTTGTAACAATAATTGTGCAGCCAGGACTAATTGGGCAGTACAGTACACTACATTCTTACAAAAATAACTTCCAACTGGTATGCTAAAGAGTCCCTCTGGGGAAACTCTGGACTATTTACCATTAAGAGAGTCTTCCACATGGAGAACTATAGAACTTTTAACAATTCAAACCACAGCAGGCTTTATGCATCCAGGGTATTTACAATTTAGGTAGAGTAGAACCTTTTTAGAAAACCAAGAACCCGTAGCTAGCCAAAGAACCCTTGAGAAACCAAACCAGGCTGAATGCATTGAGTACCGGTTCCAACTAGCAGGCTAAAGAGGTTCTCACTATGTGGGAACTCCAGGGCATATACAATTTTGTGGTTTGCCACATAAAGCCGATCCGTTGCGAAATGATGTCAGGCGTTAGAACACATACGGTATTACCTACCCTACAATACTTAGAAAAAAAAAAAAACAATTCCAACTATCATGCTATAGAGGTTGTTGTTCTTTGGGAACTGTGAATATTTATATATTAGAAAGTTTACCACTAGATCTACATGTAGGAAGCCAAGAACGCTTAACAATCCAAAGAACCCTTGAGGGACCTTGCCAGACTGTAGTGGGAATCTAGATTTGAATCTGCAGGCCAGTGCATTTATTCCAGAGAGCTACGTAGGAAAATTTGATGCTGCTGAAGATGACTGCTTCTGCCAAACTTGAACCTTAATTTGCAATTTGTTCATTGACTCAGACCTTTCACTGAGAGTATCAATAGTGAATTTGCCATAAGTAGATGACTACTTACCGAGGAGACATACAGAATGTCCCTGCACAACTTGGTCTCCCGCGGGAAGTCTACCAGATCCAAGAAGTTGTCCACTACCACCTGTCCGATGATGTCATGCCGTGAAAAACGGTCAAAATCGTAAACTGTGAAGTGGAGCTTTCTTGTGGGAAGTTCGGCGTATGCCACAGGGAAGAGAAAGACCTCATCGAAAATGGGGTTCAGAGTCTTTCGATGCACCTTGGTCTGGTGCTTGGTCTTGCGATCAGGAAGAAGGTAGATCTTAACATAGGGATCTGAGGTCCCAGAAAAGTCCTTGGCAGGAAGATCTTGGGCACGGTGGATCTTGACTATGAGCTGTTCCAGATCGCAGTCATATTTCAGGATGAAATGGAGGCGGCCACAGGTTCCCCCTCGACCAGTGCGGTTTTCATCGGTGTCTAAAGAGCGCTGCTTGTACAGCTCCGGTTTGAGTTGACCGAGACTCATCCCCGTCAGCGAGTCTTGCCTCTGGAACTGGGCTACCATGAAGTCAGGGTTGGACTGGTTCATGTGGCGCCGAATGGAGCTTTGCCTAGAAGCATAGAAGACAGAAGAAGGATCAGACCTAAAGAAATTCAGCACTATAGCTTTTTAAAAGCTTTTTTTTTTTCTGGTAAAAATAATAATAAAAAAAAAAAAAAACATATATGAAATCTTTCATATGTTGATATTAATTGTTACTGCATGCCAGTGGTTTTCAAAGTGGGGACCATGAAGCATAGTTAGTTGGTTTGTTTATTTATTTATTTATTTATTTATTTATTTATTATATTCCCATAGTGCTAGCAATCACAGACCATTATTACCAAAGCTAATGTAATTATTGTAGCTATTTTCCTCTTTGACTAGTCACTTGAATTAAATGGGTTTAATCCAAAACCAAATCTCAGAACCAAGTCTGGGTATAAATTATGATATTGGACCTAATGGCTAAAACACTGAGAACCTTTGCCTTATGTAATCAATTACACTTTTCAGGAAAAGAGTTCTACAAGAGTTTTTAGCTTGCCAAAAAGGGTTGCCTTGGAGCCCTCTCTATAGGGAAAGTTATAGATTTTTTTCTTCTTCTAGACAAATAATATTCCATATAGCACTATGAAGTGTCCCTTAGTTTGTCCTTCCAGGGGAACCATAATCAGTATAATCAATGTTGAATGCTATAACACAATTGCCATTACAAACTTGGTTTCTAACAAATTATTACAAACTCGGAACCCCTTTAGAAAACTAGAACTACCAGAGTTCTTTTACTTGTGGGAACCTTTAGTAGTTCTGTTGTTTTTCCTAACCAGAGACGGTTCCATGTAGACATCCTTCAGCTAGAATAAAAGCTTTAAATATCCAAACAACATGTGAGAAAACATAATGGACTGCACTGTATACGTATGCATATCATTTTATTTTTTTTAAAGAACTAGAACCCTTAGGGAACCCTTGAAGTATTTATGTAGTACCATACAACACTGGGTTTCTCCTTCACCAAGACTTGTAAGTGGAACATTTTCGCAAACTCTGAGCCAATAAGGTTGGAAAGAGCCCTTGAAGAACCCGTTTTGTTTAAAGGGTATACTGATGTATTATTACTTCACCATGCTCTAATAAACTTTACTGACCGAACACAGGTCGAAGATGGATCAGTGATCTGCCTCTGCATACGACCACTACCGTAGATGCCGTTCTCCTCAGCCTTGCACTCTGCCTCCATGGCTATGTCAGGTGAAGTGTGGCTGATTTTCAGAGCTGTCTCAGGCACCAGGACAGGTGGAGGAGACCCAGGTGCTGGCGGTGAGACTGGTGTTGGAGGCACAGTCGTCTCCTTAACCACCGAGCCTCGTGGTTGGTTCCGGCGGTCGAGAGTGGCGTCCACTTCCGTGTAAATCTGCTGTGGTTGAAGTGGTGGAGGAGGTGGAAGAGGGTGTTCTGTTTGGCCCTCTTTGGTTCCAGGAGAGAGACCTCGCTCGCGCCATGGGATCCAGCATAGCTTCCAGGAGACGAAGAGGGAGACGCCGAACAAGGCCAGTCCACAGGCGGTCACCACCAATGACAGCAGGCTCACCGAGACATCTACAGTGTCAGAGACGAAAAGCATTTTGGGACAAAATAATACCTCTGTTTGAGCTTGACTGATTATAATTATGCGAGTGCTAGGCAAGGTGTGAAGGAGCTAAATATAGCATTGGTGCAATGCTGCAGAGAAAGTTTTCATTTATGTACCGTTACAGAGTAATACCTCATTTAGTTTTGAATAAATCATCAAGGAAGGTGGAATGAATGAGCTAGCAGGGCTCTGCCTTTTAAAAATGAAAAATATATCAGAGTAGGATTTTGTTTTTGGCATTTGTTTTGGATTGTTTTCTAGTAAAGTGAAATCATTGTGGATTTTTTTATGAACTGAACACAACAGTAGTAGGAAGAAAATGCACGTGATACAAAGAAGTGAAACCGAATTCCTTTTTTCCGTCCAAAATGTCTTTGTGAGAGAAGTGAAATGAATAGTTGATGGCCTGCGCACTCACAGTCTAATTGCACTAGAGTATTTCTCTTATTTATATATAGTGTTTGTGTGCGTATCAGTGTACTGCAGAGTCTTATCTAGCTCTGACTTTAATTGAATGCAGCATGTTAATTAGATCCACACCATGTCTTTCTTCATTAACTTAAAAGAAACGGTGGCACATTTAATTAAAAATTTAGCCAAACCGGTTTAATTATGTGTGCTCTGCCTTATCTCTGTCCTGTTCATCCCCGTCCTGCTTTTATATGTAAGAAGGAATCAAGTTCATGTGACACCGGCGAGAAAAAGCTTCTGAAGACTGTGCATTAAAGCACGCACATGAATCCTGCCGTTTCACGCAGAGGGGGAGCACTGAGAAGAAGTGAGAAATCACGACGGAGTCTGTGAAGAATCCGCCGACTCCACCACACACACACACACACACACACACACACACAGAGCGATAAACCAAACCTACACGTCACTGGGTGGGTTTTAAAACATTTAGAGCTTTAATGCATTAAATCGAGCTGTGTCCTATGAGAAAAAAATTTGACCTGTAGGAACTTAACATGACTCAGGTGTTTCAAGACGTTCAGTGCTATTCCTCAGCTGTTCAACAGGAATGACCAAATAATTAAAAACAGGAAAGAAATAAAAATAAAGGAATGATAAAGAGGAAAATGGAAGACAGGATGAAGTGAAAGAAGAAAGAAGCAGGCGTAAAATGAGAAAGTATAAAAGAGGCAGAAGACAAGGAATACGTAAGCAAAGAAAAAAGAAGCAGAGACACCAAGTGAAAGACACCAAATATACAAAATAAATGAAGGAGAAAGGAAAGAACAGAAGAGGAAAAAAATGAAAGAATTTCTGGGTCAAGGTTTCTGATTCCCACTGACAGCGGCGTGGTCATGTGACCTGTGGTATTGGTTTAATCCATCGGCGCATCATAATCAACCCCGAGGCCCCATTAACCACTGCGGCGTGTGAGAATGTG
>JAOVYU010000042.1:34807791-34821125 GCA_025674565.1 Synodontis membranacea
GTGGTATTGGTTTAATCCATCGGCGCATCATAATCAACCCCGAGGCCCCATTAACCACTGCGGCGTGTGAGAATGTGAAAATCAAACAAACAATTATTCACTTTACACACCGCATTACACATCGTTATGTACCAGCTCTGTTATTCCCACCGAATCCTGGATTCTGATTGGTCAGAATGGGTTGTTTATTTCACATCTATGGAAGGAGTCTCCAGTAGCTCCAGCCCTAACAGCTGTAACTTCAACGTTTTTTGTGCTTTATGACTTCTGCTTCCTCTGTGTCACGACAAGCTGCGTTATTTCCTTAATAGCTTCAAGAATGAGTAAAAAAAAAAAAAAAGCTCTTTATTCAAGCAAAATAAAAATTCAAGCAACTAACCTGAGAAAAGCCGATTATATTATTTTTGTATTCATGTATTCTAGTCCTGCTAATAAGACACCGCTAATGGTGTTTGTTTTAAAATCACAATCTGTATCCGTAACATTTTGTACCAAGCTCTAAAGTCAAGAATGTTTAATTATATATACACATGAAAATATGTTGGATTTCGTGCAGCACAATGTCGTGACACGGCAGTGGCGATAAATGCAGCACTTATTCCCCGTGTTCAGCTGCTGGAAAATGATTGCTTTGCTCTCTGCCTAGCCTTGATACAGTGATTATTTAATGGCTTTGTACCACAAATACTGAAATCTCCAGCAGAGTCACTGACCAGAGGCATGACGCAAACCTCAAGAAGAAAAAAAAAAAAAACTCAAGTTAAACAAGTCGACATCGAATTCACTCTGTGACTTTAAACGTCATCAAATATATGGTGGCTTTTTTTTTTTTTTGTTGGTTTGTCAGTTACAGTATCTTCAAATATTTGTTGATGGTAAAGAAGCCATAAATGGATATAATTAACAAAAATACAAAATAAAAAAATTACATCTGAAGTTGGACTTGTTTTCTTGTGTGTGTGTTTTGTTTTGTTTAGTATTTTTCCGCTGTATTTTTAACCCTAATTAAAAATTTAGACAATGTGCTGTATTCACACAGAATCCTATGATTCAGCACAGCTCCTAAAAAACTTAATTCCTTTGTATTCTTATTATATTCCTTGTATCTTATTTATATTCTTTATAAAAGGACCTACAACGGTTCTTTATGGATTCTTTGGATAATTAAGCAGAGATTAGAAAGGTTACAAGGAACAAAACAATGAAAAAAAAAAACCTTTCTAATTAAATAATATCAAAAGCATAAAAAAATCACTCTGAATTGTTCCAAAGTGAAAACCTTATTTAAAAAAAATAATAATAATAATATTTAGGTATTTTTCTAATATTTGTTTTATTTAATTTTAATGTTTTTTAAATTATTTTAATTCTAATGTGATACAGCTTAACAACCTAAACATTCTATTAACAGACCTAAAATCCTGTATGATTTTACATGATCTACACAAAGATCTGAAAGTACAAAGCTGATATAGCTGGGTTTGTGAAGATTGAGTGATTGCAGGAAAATATAGAAAGTTTTTTTTTTTGTTTCATATACTCCTGCAAGCAGCAAAGCAGAGTTTGGTTTTTAGCTTCATCTACCCTAGGCTTCTTTTAAGAAGTATGAGGTGTGGCCATTAGATAACAAGACTGAGCAGTCCGGATCAGTACGATCCTGAGACAAAACGGCAGTCACACGCATGTCACGTGATGAAGAAAAATTTACAAAGCAAATCCAAGTTCAAGGCCATGCTGATTGTTTTCTTTGACATTAAGGGCATAAGTATGGAGAACTGGGTACCTGAAGGAGTAACAGTGAACCAACACTATTACAAAAAGGTTCTGGAAACTTTGAGAGACGGGGTCAGAAGAAAAAGGCTACAGGGTGTGGGAAAATTGAGTTCTCCAAAAGTCTGAGATCATACTGAATAACTTGCTTTGTTTTATTTATTATTTGAAACGAATAGAAGGTTTTAGAATTTTGAAATATTTAAAATTAATTCTGCACAATTTCTAGCTCCATATTTAAATCCAAACAAATATTTAGTGACCATGTTAACCAGGTGTGGATTGGATTGGCTATAGGATTTTGCACAAACTTGTGGAGTCCATACCAGCTCAGGTACACACGAGCAAAAAGGAGATGTACCAATTACTCCGGAGATTCTTGCAAATATTCCTACGATTCTACTAATTTCTAATTCAAGTTATTGTGAATAATATAATTTGTAAAAAAAAAACTTGTTGTGTTCAATTAGAAAATCATCAAAATAGAAGCATTATCTCTAGTGCTCTCGCTGTTTTTTTTTTATTATTTATTTTTTTATTTTTTTATTTTGAGCGGGCGTGGAACACTGGAGGATGAACATGAGAAATACTGAAGAAAATTAAATAAAGAAAAATATTTCCCAATTCCTACAGGATTCTAGATCAGATTTTTAAGAGTTCTCTCAGAGAAAGGGTTTTGTGTTTTGGATCTATTTAATGACAGCAAGCAAGTGTCGACTTCAGGAGTATTTAACTAAATGTGGAGTTGTAAATAAAGTCAGCTGCGATACCACTTTAGAGACTTGTCTTTGAGAAAATTGCACTCAGCAGCTGAATTGCAAACATCAGCAAGTTGGAACAGACAGGCTGGACGTTTGTGGACACCTGACCATCACACCTCTGAGCCGTCACCAAAGTTAGAAGAACACAATTGTATATAGCATCTTTTGTACACTGCAACATTACAACTTCCCTTCCGTGGAACTTTGGGGTCCATGATGATGCCCCTGTGCACAAAGCCAGCTCCATGAAGAGACATGATACTGTATGTTAAGGTTGGAATGGAAGAACTCGAGTCCTTAACCCCACTGAACTCCTGACCAGCTGGTCTTTATACTCCAAAGCAAAAAACTCAGTTTGTCCTGACCTTTACAAAGCACTGACACTGGAGACTCCTTCCCATAAAGGTTACATGAACGTCCCCTTAAAGAAAGATTCTTAAAAAGGAGTGAGTTAATCACTTATAAAAATAAATAAATAAAATGGAAGTCACTGAATCTGAAGTGCCTTGCGATGTGGGGTGGTATTTATTTATTTGTTTATTTATTTAATCATTCATTCATTCATACGTGAAATTAGCAAACACCAAGAAATGCAAGCAATGTGAGAAAATACCTCTCAGCTCAATTACCTATCCACCAATCATATTGTTTCAGTGCTGAGAAGCTCTGAACTACGATACTGATTTAATCAGAATAAAGCTGTCCCTTATAATTCTTATTAACGTTGCAAATATCTCAAAGCTGCTCGGAAGGATACACTCGGATTTGGGATTTGAAGCGCCGTGCTCATCACTTATACAGGTCAAATGTGATAAGTGAACTGGCTGATCATCAAACACAAGGACGTGAGAAAAACTGTTTCAAGTATATAGGCCATTTTTAGTGCGTTGCAGTGTCTTAAATCTTTTAAAGATGCATCACGTTCAGATTCTCAGGTCAAAGATGTATAATAAAAGTACAGTGGTTGCAGGATGTACCCCTGAGGGTTCCACCTGAGCAACGGGCACAGATATAGTGCAGATATACACACAGGTAGGGTTTGGGGCAGATATACACACACGGGTAGGGCTTGGGGCAGATATACACACACGGGTAGGGCTTGGGGCAGATATACACACGGGTAGGGTTTGGGGCAGATATACACACACAGGTAGGGCTTGGGGCAGATATACACACGGGTAGGGTTTGGGGCAGATATACAGACAGCAAGGGTTTGGGGCAGATAAAACACAGAAAGGGCATGGGGCAGATATACACACGGGAAGGGTTTGGGGCAGATATACACATGGATAGGGTTTGGGGCAGATAGACACACGGGTAGGGTTTGGTGCAGATGAAACACAGGTAGGGCATGGGGCAGATATACATACGGGTAGGGTTTGGGGCAGATATACACATGGGTAGGGTTTGGTGCAGATATACACACAGGTAGGGCATGGGGCAGATATACACACAGGAAGGGTGTGGGGCGGATATACACACAGGAAGGGCTTGGGGCAGATATGCACACGGGTAGGGTTTGGGGCAGATATACACATGGGTAGGGCATGGGGCAGATATACACACAGGAAGGGTGTGGGGCGGATATACACACAGGAAGGGCTTGGGGCAGATATGCACACGGGTAGGGTTTGGGGCAGATATACACATGGGTAGGGCATGGGGCAGATATACACACAGGAAGGGTGTGGGGCGGATATACACACAGGAAGGGCTTGGGGCAGATACGCACACAGGTAGGGTTTTGGGCAGATACGCACACAGGTAGGGTTTGGGGCAGATGTACACACAGGTGGGGTTTGGGGCAGATACGCACACAGGTAGGGTATGATTGCCTATTATTTGGAGATTTGTATGTTATTTAACTCGAGCAGAGAAAACGCGCCAGAAATCAGACTGATGAATGATCAGATTTAAATGAGCTGTAATATTTCCAGTCATGAGAGCCGACCCGACCCGACCCGACCCGACCCGAACCGGAGAGCTGTGCCTCGCGCTGCAGGTCGCCTTTCACGTCTTGTGAGCGCGCATTCTCCCAGAGCTCACATCAAACTCAACAAGTCTTTACGCAGACGGAGACACAGGAGTACAAATCTCACCTGATTCAGAGTACCTCGGTCTGGCCAAGTCCCGGAAATAGTAGATGAAATCCAAGCAGTTTTCGTTCTGCACCTCCCCTTTAGAGCAGAGATCCGAGAGGAGCTCCAGCGCTTTCTGGCAAATCTCGGCCTCCCTGTCCACGGGCATTGCCCACGAGCATCCTCCTGAGTGAAGAGGCGCGATCCACAGCACCGACCCGCACCTCTCTCTCTCTCCCTCTCTCTCTCTCTCTCTCTCTCTCTGATATACCACCCTGTTTCCTGAGATGCGCGAAAGAAAAAAGATTCAGCTTCAGTTCATGAATTGCATCATCAAATCCGAAACCTGCAGCCTCCTTCTTACCTTCCTTCGATATTATACCCCAACCCTTATTTATTTCTCTTCTTTTCTTTCTTTTTTTATTATTTGATTTTATTGCGTCCGAGGACGCGCCACCGGTTGAATCCTTCGCTCTTGCTGCGCTGTCCAGGGTGCTGAAAGAGAGAGAGAGAGAGAGAGAGAGAGAGAGAGAGAGAGAGAGAGAGAGAGAGAGGAAGGAAAAAAAATGAATGAATATGGAGGGCCGTTCAGGTCAAAGCAGAGTGAAACACGCCCTTCTTTTGTACACTTGTTTGTACACTGGGTCTCATTTATCCAAATAAATTTGTGCGTAAATGTTCTAACCCAAACAGAACAGAACAAATTTAGGAAACATTCAGAAATGCTGATTTTCTTTATACTCAAACTGGTATGTTGACGCGCGTAAAGTGCAAAGCCTGACACAGCTCATTTGCATGTAGTGATGAGTACAACATGGCAATAATCTGAGACGATTTCTGATAAACATTCTGGATGGTAATCTTAATCCCCGATCTACTGAACATGAAACACGAGGATGTGTTTTTGATCGAGACTCCAAAGCTCTTCTGAAAGTCGCTCTGGATGATTGTGTCTGCCAAGTGTGATAAAAATAAACTCCACTGGATATTCCCGTTCTAATGCAGTAATCCATGTACAGTAGATTATGATTTGAAGTTGATCACAAGAGGTTTACATTAGTTGGACTTCTTGTGAGTAGATTTACACACACTCAGGAGGACGAGTAGGGTATGAGTGTTTTTATTATTTAGAAATAAATCTGTTCATATCGAACTTGATAAATGAAGCCTATTGACTGGCTGTGTGAAGGCAAGACAGTTTTCTGTGCACTCAGAAGTCTTTCTTTCTTTCTTTCTTTCTTGCTTTCTTTCTTTCTTTCTTTTCTTTCTTTTCTTTCTTTCTTTTTTTTTGATTCATTGATACTCTGCCAGGCCACATTCATTCATTCAGCTCAGCACAGGACATTTTATTTTATTTTTCTTATGGTATATATTGTCACTGTTCCCAAGTGTGTAAACATGCACATGTGTGTGTGTGTGTGTGTGTGCCTGCACAAATGTTTCATATATTGCTCAAGTATCCAGTGTGTCTGTGCAAGTGTTTTGTCCCAAATGGCCTCCCATAAGAAGAGAGGGTGTATAGAATGTGTGCTCGCTCCCGAGCCCAATGCGCGCTCCTCCTCTTCCTCCTCCTCCTCCTCCTCTCCCCCTCCTGCTCCACTGTGTGCACTGATTTTCCAAGCTTACCTCTGTGTACCCACCAATCATCTCTTATGCACGTGTGCACTGGGAAGCAATCTCTACCATTTCAGTTCAAATAAAGAGTGTGATGCTGATGATGATGATGATGATGATGATGATGATGATGATCACCACCACTTGCTCCTTCAGCTTCCCCAATCTTGGCACAAGCGTGCTGTTCACCACTTAGCAGCTGAATGAAAGCTCATCAAGTGCTATGAAACTGAAATGATGAATATTGCATGTGCTGATGAAAAGCTGCGCAAGGCGGATGTGACAGACAGAGGATGTTCTCCATGATGCTCAGAAGACCTGCGAAGCAGAGTTCGATTATACCTCCATTAACACCGACCATCACAAGAAAAGCCTTTTTTTTTTTTTTTACAAATCAGAAATATAATTTTATAGATAAAGTAATTACTACAACTCATTTTGAGTCTTTTGCTCTACGCTCATCCTTTAAAGGAACTAGATCCAGCTAAATGTTCACAATCCTTATTGCCCAGTGTAGACTCCTTTACCTGGCTGACGGTAGTGGAGACATCACGGAAACATCTTTCATACCTTTATTACATATGTTTCTTTATTTAAAAAATAAAATTAAAGTACATAATTGGACCTTAAGGACCTTAGATCCTTAAAGATCTAAAATTATAGAACATTTGTACTTGAAATGGAATTGATTGCTGTTTTATGTTCTAAAGAATCAAATGAAATAACAGTAAAAAGGTGAAAACATTGACAAGCATTGACAGTGTCTCAAAAAAAAAAGAAAACTTATGTGTTAAATGACTCTGTATTTAATGATCTAATTTCGTTTACATGTTGTATCGATGGACACATTTAATGAATTAAGATTTATTCTGCTCTCTTAGGGTGTCATACCTGGCCCTATTAATTCTGATTGTGCATTCATATTCATTACTGAAATCACTAGTGATCTGTCTGCTCCTGTTATTTCCTGGCCGTCTCTGTGGTTCGGTCTTGACTGGATGAGCGATGAGGACGCAGCGTACGATCTTCCACTTTCACACTACAATGACTTGTCAAATGCAGCAGGTCAGAAAACCTCCGAGTTTTCTCGGAGCTCGGAGGCTTTTTTCGGGTATGTACGCATCACTGAGCGTGAAAATTGGAAATAAAATGATAGTACATTGTATTTGACAGACATTTAAGAGATACACTGTTGTGGTGTGTACTGTACACGTGTCCCCCTTTTCAATACGTAAACTCTTCTTGCTTCTTCACATTTAAGAACATTACGAGACATAAAGTAGCCATGTTCATGACAATGATGTAAAACTTTTTCACAATTTTTCATTTATTGTTAAATATATTAACATCTTGGCTGTATTTCGTTTTATTCTTATAAATTCAGCTGGTAGATTCATCTATACTTTTTTTTTATTATTTAATAAACATTTTTAATAAACATTCTTATGAACTTTTCCCTATGGCATCAGGAACCGCTGTTTAGGAAAATCTGCTATTATTGAATTAGTTTCCTGCTTTTCTGGGCAGGTGAGCATAAAAATGAAGAAGCAGAACCAATGTTTTAAGACATTACATCCTGAAAGGTATAAAACCTCAGCGTAAACCTCAAAGGTTCACAGTGTAGGATTTGTGCACCTTAATGCCCCTCCCTTACCTCTCCCTTTACAAGTGTGTATTCAAGCATACAGTGGATGTCAGTTGCCCGTCGTGTACAACGAAATACTTACATTCACACTCCCTTGCTGTTTTTGTGTTAAATAATAAGTATAATCCTCCATTTTTTCAAAATTTGGGATCTCAAACTTGTTAGCCAGCACCAGCAAACACTGATTCCTCTTCTTCCATCTTCCTCGCCTTCCTTTCTTCTTCCACTGATGAATTCCAGATTCATACTGCCACTTGATTAAATATGAAACAAGGAAGCTGCTCTCTAGAAGTTTGTCCATTCAGGGCTACTGTAGTGACACCACATGCAGCTCTGTAAAGGAGGACCCGCTCTCCGTGTAGACTCTGAGTACGAAAACACTTATTTATGAACTGCAGCTATATTAGGGAATTTATTCTCCATTTCTGCTCCTAGATTCCCTCAAAATCCTACAGTGGACCTTTAACCTAATAAATGTATACATCAATACAACATTGACGAAACTGAGTCGACTGAGGTGGATGGCGGGGGCTCCTCACCAACCTGACCACAGTTTTGATCAATGTGATTCATTTTCATTCTCATACAAATAAATTTGCTAGTAAATATATAGAGGGTTTCTCTGGTCCAACCCTGACATCAGCTTTCGCATCATGAATTGTTAGGAATTTTACAACATTGGAAAATGCTGATCATTTTAATAATAAGAAGGCATATATTAACATAGACGTTATATAATAGTTCATTTTTAGATTATTAACAATCATAACAAATATAATAGAATTATGCCTTTTTCTAGACATACAGTGTGTACTTCATTATTATAATAATTATTAATAATAATAAGAAGAAGAAGAAGAAGAAGAAGAAGAAGAAGAAGAAGAAGAATTAATGAATATAATAATAATAATAACAACAACAACAACAACAACAATAATAATAATAATAATAATAATTAAAGAAAAAAATAAATAAATATTTCTTAAGCAAAAAGAAATAAAATAATAATAAATAAACACATGGGGGGAAAAGAAAATAAGAGAATAAGACAAGGTTATATTTAAAGTAATTATACTTTTTAGAATTAGTCTTAATCATTTTATAATTGCTTACAAAATTAAATTATCCACCAATAGTCAATAAATTTTTGAAAAATAATATCTAATTTTATCTAATAATAATATAATAATATTAATATCTAATATTATTTTTCGAATAAATAATTGTTAAATACATTTTTATGCATTATACATTACATGTATAATTTTACTATATTTATTTTTTGCTTTATTTATTTATTTATTTGTTTGTTTGTTTGTTCATTTGTTCACTTGTTTGTTTGCTTATTTATTTATCTTTGGCAGTGATGGAAATACTGAATGGCAGTTTCAGTACGTAAGCACCACCTTGCTAACATAATCATATGAGCATTAACATGCTCTTTATCCATCTGAGCTTTATTCTCCTCCCTGCACTGCAAGAAAGTAAAAACCTCTCGTCATATATGACCGGTCTCATCCTATCTGGCAGGCGTCATGAAGAAAATGAAAAGTTGTATTAGTTTAGAACACACTGTCTGTTCGATCTGAATACTATACATATTTCATGATTATAGGACTTAAAAATAAAATGATGTACGTTTTAATAAAAACAGTCCAAAAACAGAGGACTAGATGAAATGATTTTATGATGGTAATGAACGTTATTCTGAATCTACAGTGCCTTTCCCATGCTGCATGTAACATGTATATATACACACACACACACACACACAGAAAAGGTAACAAAGTGAAAGTGGTTGAAATGCTTGGTTGGACCACGTTACTGGTGGCGATAAAAGATTGTCTGGTTGTACAGGTTTTACTGGTGGATGATGAAACAGAGTGAAAAATCTCACTAAGTATCCTCTGCTAATGAGTGCTTTGTGAGTATATTTAGGCTGTGTGCTAGCATGGCCATCAGTTAGACATCCATATGTAGTCCATATGTGAGAAAATAAAGATGAAGTGAGACCTGGCTCATAAGATTATTCCTTTTGCCTTTGGCCATGTTACTTGGTGTCCATGGCAACTGACAGGCAGAGGATCTGCAGCTCTCGTTCTTACATACCATTACATAAACAGCTCCCGTAGCATATATAGGCAAAAAAAAAAAAAAAAAAAATGGATGTCTATCCTGACGTCCTGATTCAGTGGATGGCAAAGTGTGGGTGGACGTGCCCATCGTTCCCTGGAGATCCTCATTATTTTTACTATTTAGCCATGATGTATTGTCGACCTAGCCCCAGTTCAGCTGTGACGTTTATTGTAAAATTCTCATCATATCAATATCTTCATCATATCAATTAGGACACAACTGTAATAGGTTTAAAGGTACACAACTGCTTTAATTGGCTGGGGATTCAGGCTTTTCATTGGTCTTTCTTTCTTTCTTTTTGTTCTCTGAAATTTATCTCTGAAACCTCATGGCTGTCAAATTCCCTGAAGAAAAGAGACTTGACATATGACTTGACAGACATCCAGAGTATATTGACTAACGCTAACACACACACACACACACACCACATGTGCACACTTGATGGCCTGATAAGGCTTGTTCATGTGAAAAGGTGATAAAAGACTGGCAGTCGCACCCAAGGGGCATCTAAATCGCAGCACAAATATCGCTCACTAGTGTCAGCGCGCCGTGAAGTAAGAATGTGCTGAGAGTGTGTGTGTGTGTGTGTGCGTGTGTGTGTGTGTGTGTGTTCGTGTGTTGACAGGCCTGGCTCTGCAGTGAAGAAACTAACGAGCGAGGTCAAGTTTCAGAATGGATTGCATGAGAATATTATAATATTGAGAATATTGTATCTCGCCCAAGCCTAAGGCTTTCTCAACGCAACGTCAAGCGTTTTTTTTTTTTTTGGTGATTTCATTGTCAGTTCACACTGAAATGACATTTATGACCACATGGGAAAACAGAACTATCGTTACGTGATCCAGGTCCAGCACAACAGATGAGGTCATTTTATGGTTCTCCATACAATATAAACACATCGTTCCTGCAAAGTACAGTAACTAACATAAAGCGATAATGAAAGCATGTATCAGCTGTTAACAGCGCTGACGTGATAACAGTGCTCACAAGCACTCTCTGTGTTCTATTCTTTGTGAGAAGAGATGACATTATTCCTGATATGTAAATCAGATTTGATTCTCTTCTATGAAATCCTAAATATGTTGTAGAGACAGATGAGACACTGGCACATGCTCCTGAACATGGAGAACATGGCCAATGGGTTAAGGAGATTCTCAAAGTGCTCAGATCTAGCCCCAGGAAAGATCAACACTACCTTAGTGGAAAACAGGATCTCGTCTTCTTGTTGTAGCATGTTGGACATTTTGCCAGAATATATTTGGCTCCATCCTTGTCTTTTTCTAAGGGCTTTCCAGATTCCTCCTATGATCAAGCTGCTTTTGCTATTATAGTCCAAATAATATTATAGTGTAGAAGAAGAAGAAGAAGAAATGATTAATGGAATTAAGGTTACAGCTAAAATCCCTGAGCTTCCATTCCCCATCATTTGTCCTTTACTCACTAAACCTCTGCATCCTATTTTTCAACTAAATCATCAATCAATGCCCGTGATGCTGATTGAGAAAAAAAAAAAAATCATAAACAGATCAACATATTTATAATAAATGCCAGACTTTCAATGCTCCTTTGTCATGTCATTGCAGAACAGAACAACAATCCAGTTTGAAAAATGTTGACGCCGTCTCCCGCTTCTCCGTCAAATAATTGCACCCAGAAGACGTGCTCTGAATCACGGCAAAGCTGAATCATGTCACACAGAATAAAAGAATTGGTTTGACAGTGATTTAAATACGGATAGATAATGAAAGGAAGGGGCAGCATTCAAAGAATTAATGCACTGATTATTTTTATCTTTTATTATTATTATTATTATTATTTTATCTAAACCATACTTTTTGAAATGCTGCACGCTCTGGAGAAAATAAGTGTATTTACTTTGATTCACCTCAGACCCTAAAGGAAAGTCAGCATAGCCTGTCCTAAATCACCCATTTCTGTTCACTACTCTGGGTGCGGACTCATTGTAAAGAAATCGCCTGAGGCAAGCAGTCCAGCTCTAGAAAGGTTTAAACACGTTTTCCTGACCATGCTCGAGGGTACGAGTGGGATTAATGGGCTTCATGTAATGACTTACTGGGAGACTGTAGGACATCGTTGAACCTCCTCCAGGCTGTGAGTGTTGACATTTATAGCAGGAGGAGAAATCTCTATGGTACGAGCGAGAGTGAAAATATGAAAGAAAAAAATAATAATAAAAAGATTATCAGGTCCACTTACCTTCATACCTTTCCTCAAAATGTTCTGAGACTGGATCAACAGCAGGGATTTATTTACAATGCTTGATATCAAAGGTTCGCAAAACATCATGTGGAGACTAAAAGTGTCCAATGTGAAGCTCTCCGGATAAACGAACACCATGTTCATTAATAAATAATGCGCGGCATTTGGTTTCTTCTTTCATTCATTCATTCTTAGTAACTGCCTGGTCAGAGATGTGGTGCTATTAAATTAAGCTACTACTTTAGTTTATATTTTGGGAAACTACAATAAATTCCACTCCAACGTTGATTGTTTTCCTATAACAGCACATACATAAAGTGCGTTATCATGGATATATATCGCACCATTTTACCAACATTTACAATATCCGATACCTTTTTATCCATTTATAGCTACACATAAATGTTGTAAATTGTCTATGAAACATGGTCTCACTTCTTTTCTCTGTCTCCTGAATATAAATATAAACGTCTCCTTAAAGAAGATTTCACCACATTGACAATTTTAGTTTGTTCATGTGGAACATACGCTGTTCAAGTCCCTATGAATGAGCTGTTACTATAGAAACCATAAAGTGTTAGAATAGAACAAGTGCATTAATATAAACCCGTGATTTGCAGCTGCACCGCTGTTTGAGCTGCTGTTATAGAAAGTGAATAATGAATCAGTACACCACAAACAATGACGCTGGGTTATTATAACTAACTGCATGTACTGTAGGTATAGCTGCGGTTTTTAAAGATTCCACTTGACCCAGCAACCTCAGGCTTTCTGCATTATTTCTGAATTCTGTCTGGTCACAAAAAAACCAAATAAAAAAAAAAACCCTGGATGCTATTAATATTCTCACAGGCAAGGAGCAGGAAGACAGCCAGTGACATTTTCTCTATAAGCATCTCCATTTCTCATAAACCTTTTCCACAGGGAGCATCTCAAACGCTGCTGAGAAACGCAGCATCACTTCCTGTGAAGAACAAAGCAAGACTCTTATTTAATGACGGCCTCTCTTTGTGAATCAACCTAAACAATCATTAATGTTTAAGAAAATGAAAGATAAGGGTGTATGTGTGTGCATGTGTGTGTGTGTGTGTGTGTGTGTGTGTGTATATA
>JAOVYU010000042.1:34852648-34864194 GCA_025674565.1 Synodontis membranacea
AGTTCAGTACAGTACAGATGAATAATAAGTTCGGACGTTTATGTGTTAGACCACTGAAACACGAGTAGTCTTTAGTCTGGTGGACCTGAACAGAGTCGAACATCTAGTCGTGCGCGTCACCTCCCTGCAGATCGATCCGTTTCTTTTCACAGCGAAATCTAAATTAGCGGGTAGCTTTTGAACTGCAACGTGTCCGCTGGAGACCATCTAACACATCTCCAAGCAGCTAATTCAACACTTATGACTCAACCTGAAGACGCGTCAGCCAGTTTTATTCAGTTCAGAATCCATATTAACTGAATGAAACTGGGTGACGCTGGGTGACACACTGCTTCCTGCTAAAATCATGATATTTCTGAAGTTCATGCAAGTTCGCTTTTTCTTTTTTATAACATTTTCCGATATCTGAGGCTGCATTGTTTTGAATCTCTGGAATCTCCGTTTCCACTGTAAAATGTACAGGAATATAATTAGCATTGTAATAGCAGTAACTGTAATTAATATTTGTACTGTTCTTACTTTGGTACTAAACATTCATCATCATTATCCACAGCAGTCATTACTCTACTGATTAAACCTTTATTAAACCATTTAAACCTTTCTATTGTCAAATATGCACCTTAGATTTATTTCAAATAGTTTGCAAATGTGATAAAAATTTGTTTTTAAAGCGATAATTGTAGTCATCGTAAGAACAAAGTCCTCATAAGATACACAATATAAAGCCACATAATGGGAGTTAGCTAACTGACAGATTACACAATAAAAGCTTGCTAAAGAAAAACATTACATAATAAGAGCTTGCTAAAATGCAAGATTATAAAATTAGTGTTACGTCAGTGCAGGATTTCACCTCGAGCAGCACTTCCAGTTCGGAATTCTGGACTACATTTCCCATCAGCCCCTGCACATCACCGCACATGTTATTGATTACTAGCACCTGTTTTGAGTTGTGTTTAAAGTTCTGGTTTTTGTGCACTTCATTTGTTGCTATGCCGTGTTTTGTCTAGCTCTCGTTCATGTCTTTTTGTTCTTTAAGTAGATTACATACTGTAATAAGAGCTTGCTGAAATCTAAGATTTCACAATAAAATCTTGATAAAACAAGATAAGAGATTAGAAGATAAGAGCTCGCTGATAATAAAGGCTGTGACGCGTGAATTTGTTAAAAACAGTCATCGAGAAATAAGAAAAAAAAATGCAGCTTATGTTCCTGAGAAACAGCAAAGTTCAAACTCCTTCCATCCTGAAGATGTCAGAAAAGGTTCCAGCTTTGCGTCACTGTTAAAGTGCTGATGCTGAAGACTCCTTAAACTTCCTTAAATGTTAAATAATAAACATCTCCACTAAAGCTCATCAAAGTGGACGCGAGTCATGGAAGGGTTTAGCTGTAACTGAGATCGAACTCAAATGAAAAATCCTTGAATCATTTAGGATCCTTCTTATCATGGATAAACAAGTTCATGTTGACCTTTTTATTGCTTCCCGTTTATTACTCCTCCACTCAGGCCTCTCAGAAGTTCATTCCAGGAAGCTCTGAGAAACTCTTCTGAAGTGTAAACCGTGCATTAGTGTGTCTGAGTATCACACTTTTTAATTAATTTATGTCGTATCACGGAGCCCCTGGAGAGGAACACGGTTTCTCCACACGGTTTCTATTACGGGTGTCAAATGAACCACTCGACTCCATCCTCTCTGTAACATTTCCATGCGTGCGATCAGACATGAGTGTGAGAACATCCAGTAGTCAACAGAAATTCATCAGTGCTTTCAAAATAATATGTAACATGGCTCAACGAGGCGGGGTTACTGTTTCAAAAACGTCAATGTGATGTAATATATAAAAGGTGTTTTTAACCTATTTAATGTAAAAAAAACACCCATGTTTGACTTTTGTATTCTATATAATTATTATTTTATATTAATAAGTAATTATACTCACTCTGAGAACTGACGCACTCTCTGAGCACATGGCTTTAGATTAATAAGCAGACCCCCATACAGCAGAAATCACATTTTATTTCATACTCGAGAACCAAAAGAGCGCAGGATCGTTATTTACTAATATTTGCATTAAACATAAGACCGATGTTGTTGTTGTCCATTGCTGCGTGAGCCGTGTCAACACAAACCTGTGCGGAATTCAGTTCCCAAATGCACCAAACAATTAATTTATTAGTATTATTTTCATACATTTAGCAAGAGTGGACCTTATAATTTGTTAATTGTCAGTAGAATAAAATAGGATTTTCTTGAAAATCACATATCTACAGAAACAAAAAAAAAAAAGCTTTACCAATAAGAAGAGTGACTAATGTAAACCTCCACTGGCTCCAAATCATAAAAACTGCTACGAGTTACCGCTCTTTAATATCCAGATTATACATTTCTAATATTCTAACAGGCTCCTATACGATAATAATCAACTTTACACAGGAAGATGAATTAGTTAAAGATCTTATAGATTAGTTATTTTGTACCAATAATACACAAACGGTTCATAAACAGGTTTATAAAATGGTTAACGCTTCAACTAAGAACTGACTATGATCATGTTATTGGTTGAGATGATGAAGAGTTTGAATGAAAACTGGTATTCAGACGGAGTGATGTTTTATTTGTTGTGATTTTCAGACACTCGGACTTACACGTTGAGAGGCTGCCACGCAGGCCACTGCGCCTTCATCTTAATGACCGTCAGCACCTCGTCACCCTGCAGGGAAAGAGGGAACAGAAATGAATGTAAAAAAAAAAAAGTAAAGAGTGCACGAGAAACATTCTGTTCCATCTGTGCTCTTAAGGTGACGCAGTGAGAAAGACGAAGTTTCATTCCCTCTCTGCTGAAGGTGATGAATGGAGCTGCCTTTAATGCGGTGCTGAATGGATGACGGCACGAGAGGCTCATAAATTTTGGATAAATATTTAATCAATTGCTCAAAGCATGCAGGTCTGCTGCGTCATAGCGTGTGTGTGTGTGTGTGTGTGCATGTGTGTGTGTGTGTGTGTGTGTGTTCTAGAGTGAAATGAGAACAAAACAAAGGGCAGGAGAGACTAAAAGCAGGATATTGTCAAATTTTTGTGCCGAAACTGGAGACTCCTTCCATCTTCCATAACAAATCCTTGTGAATGAGCTGTTACTTTAAAAGCAATCACATTTTAGACAAACACATTAACAGAAAACTGCGGTTTGCAGCTGCACTATTGTCCGAGATGCTGTTATCGAAAATGAACACCTTCTGATCCGATCGCGATCCAGAATTAAGTGTATACATAATGATGCTCTAATATATATATATTCAGTTTGAAGACTAAGCCTCATCCTGACACTGAATTCCATAAATATTTACGCAAAAGGTTCGAATTCTGATCATGGATTTATTTGTTTGTATCCGCCCGGCATATTTTCTGACACCTTCCGTTTTCCTGAAATATCCTAACCTTTCTAATTTAAACTACAACAACGACAGTGACCAGGCAGTTCCTAAGGATGAAGAACTGAATGCTGTAAATGCATGTTGTAGTGTCACAGCTTAATGTTAATAAAAGTGGTATTTGTTTGTCCCGCAAACTCGATATCTACGGTACAGTATCTCTTCGTTCAGCCCTGCATGAAAGTAAAAACCTCCCTCTTATGCAACTTTCTGTTACGTCCCACAGGAGCCCTGTCCTGATGCACACACCTCCAGTCTGACCTTAAAGATGCCCTGTGAACATTTCTGAAAAGGAATCGCGCGCCCCCTTTTCATATCTGCATTTATATCCATTTACAACACATTGTCAGTTCATTATGTTTAATGTATTCATACCTGCTTAGTTTAGAGTGGATTATATACAGAATGTGATAATTAAGTAGAACAGAAAGGAACATGCTTGTAATTTGGTTTCATGCGATGTCACAAAATATGTTCCATGTAAAGACATACTAGAGTAGGCGTTGCTGTTAAATAAAGAGCCCGAAGATGTAATTCAATTTTCATAGAGAAAACTTTCCCCTTCAATATTCTTTTCGTCCTGCAACTCCACACTGATGCTCTTCCAATGGTCAAAGCAGTGCAGTAGGTCTAATTCCGTTAGTTGTCTCAGAAGCTCTGCTGTTTTCTTCTTCACATCTGGAACAGAAACGAGTTCCCTTGAGTGAGGAACTTGATTTTAGGGAAAAGAAAAAAGTGGCATGGTGCTAGATCAGGTGAATAGGGAGGATGCTCAAGTAGTGATCTGGTTTTGGGCCCAAAGCTGCTCACTGAGAGCGCTGTGTGTGCGCTGGCGTGTTGTCCTGATGAAAGAGGAAACCAATTTCCCACAGCTGTGACCTCTTTCTTCTGACAATTTTTGCAAAGTTTCAAGAACGTTTTAGTAATAATGTTGCTTCACTGTCACTCCATCAGGAACCCAGATCTCCATAATTACGCAATTAATGTCAAAGAAAACAATTAACGTGGCCTTGAACTTGGACTTGCTTTGTCGAGTTTTCTTGCACGTGTTTTCCAGTGACTGCTGATTTGTGTCGGGATCCTGATCATCTGGACTGCTCGGTCTCGTTATTTAATGCACCACGTATATGGGGTACATGTTCCCGACAAATTAAGTTATATTTCTTTACGGTTTTGAAAGTTATTACAAATCAACGCCCCAAGACTCAGGTATTATCCGAAGAAAGGCGTCGGTTATGGAAGGATTATCCATCCATCCATCCATCCATCCATTCTCTTCCACTTAATCCTGTTCAGGGTCGCGGGGGGAGCCGGCGCCAATCTCCAGCTAATGGGGCGAGAGGCAGGGGTTACACCCTGGGCGGGTCGCCAGTCCGCCGCAGGGAAACACACAGACACAGACAACCACTCACACTCACATTCACACCTACGGCCAATTTAGAGTCCCCAATCCACCTAATCCCCTCTATGCATGTCTTTGGACTGTGGGAGGAAACCGGAGCACCCAGAGGAAACCCACGGGGAGAACATGCAAACTCCACACAGAAAGGCACCTGTGCCAAACCCAGGGCTCGAACCCAGGACCTTCTCGCTGTGAGGCAACAGTGCTAACCACTCAGCCACCGTGCCACCCAGGATTATCCACATGACAGTTATTTTTGCCATGGAAACAAAATGTCAGCTTAGCTACAATCGCATTGCATTGTGGGTAGTCGTGTAGATCGATCCATTAGGCCTTATAATTGTGAATTATAGCTGCAATCCCAGAGCTATCGTCTCTCGCAAATTAGCACTTATTCTGTGCCTTAATGACCACTGTGGAATTCAATAAGACCGCTTCAAGCACTGAATGGGTGAGCTTTAAGATTTTTCACCACACTCCCGCTGACCGCTCCGCCACACAATGGGAAGTGAGTGAACAGGACACCGGTGCCGAATGAATTATTCATGTGCTTCCGAATGCCTTTGACGCTGCTCTTTTGACGCATTGACTTTTCCCGCCAGCTAAGTCGGTGATTGAAACGGTGTAGGCGAATATGCATGACTCTCTCACTATTTATTTGACATCACAGAGACTTGCTAACCTTGCAAAGAAAAGAAACGGAAACTATATTGATATAAATATGAGTATACCAGTCATCTTTTCTCTCGGGGAGATTTTCCACCTTGCTCCTGTTTAACGGCTTGTTGTCGGCTTTAAAGTCTGTCCTCCAACCGGGTTCTGGGGGAAAATCAAAACCAAATTTGCTTCCACTACCACTTCAATTGTCAGCACTCAGCTGGTTCTGCCTGACACACAGATATAATGAGATATTTCAGCAGAAGACATCATGCAGCGAGCCAAAGAGCGCTCTCTCTGTCTCTCTCTCTCTCTCTCTCTCTCTCTCTCGTGTTATTATGCAATGCCATCTGTCAACATGCCATCTGTCAACAGCAATGCATCATAAACCCAGAATTAACCACGCTCGCTGCATCCTCGTCGGAATTATTCCAGTTTTACTATCGCCACATTTCTCCATCAGAGCATCGGAATACAGATCCTGCATAGATTTATCTTTATCTGTCATTAGACAAACAATGTCTGTCTACAACTGTGTGTGTGTGTGTGTGGGTGGGCAATTATACACTACAGTGGATTAACACACTATACACTTACAGTATACTATACAAAAAAATGACATCTTAGCAGGTGAAACATAAAATAAGGTTAAATTTATCTTGTATTTCAAACTTTAAATCAGCTTGTTCTATTGACAGCTACATTAGAGAGACTGAATTCCAATGCCGTACCAATATTTATGCAAATTTAATTTCATAAAGAATTCAGTTTTATTTGTTTTGCACTTTTAAAAATAGACGCTGCAAAGTGCACTGCAAAAACGATATCTTAAAAAATATATATCTTTAATAAACCAAACAAAAGATTTATTAAATACATTTATAAACATTTTGACTAATTTCAAGCTTGAAAAACTTATTTTATTTTATTTTATTCTTTTTTTTTTGTGGGTGGTGGAAATTTATGCAAATTTTAAGCATTTATTTCTGCAAATCTGGCAATAGAATAAGCTTGAAATGAGTAAAACTAAATATATAATTGAACAGGTTTAATAATGATAATAATAATAATAATAATAATAATAATAATAATAATAATAATAATAATAATAAAAATATATTGGTTTATTTTCATCTTATAGCAGTGTTATGGATTAGCGTTTTTGGCGACCTATTCTGTCCGCGCTACGTTTCGCCGGTCTTCAACTGTCCAGTTTTGATGAGGCTCAGCTTTCTGTTCTTGGCTGCAGAAGCGGAACCCAACGTGGTCTTCTTCTGTTGTGTCCCATCCGCCTCAAGGTTCCATGTGTTGTGCATTCACAGACGCTTTCCCGCTTCTCACACTTGGACCGATTATCCGAGTTACTGACGCCTTCCTGGGATCTCGAGCCAGTTTCCATAGACCTCTCTCATCAACGAGGCTTTTCCATCAGCAGAATCAGCGATGCTTTTTCCTCATTGCGTCATTCGGAGTAAACTTTAGAGACTATTGTGTGTGAAAAATCAGCGTTATAGAAATATTCAAACCAGCTTGTCTGGCAAGATCAATCATTCCACCATCAAAATCATACTTCTGATGGTTCACTATTCTGAATATAGTTGAATTTAAAATCGTATTTCATGTTATAAGATTACAGCAAACCAAATATAAAATCATATAAGTATTTCTAGACAAATTTCGTATCTTTAAATTCTTATTCTGTTAGCAGACAATTGAACTTCCTGCTAGAAATCAATGCTTAAAATGATTGAGATCGGGGTTCCGGTAACACAAGACTATTTCAAGCCTGAATTGACTAAAATATAATCTTACTAATCTGGTAATGGGTTTATTGTAATCTCATAATTGGAAATACTAGATTCGGGATTATTTTCAGTTGAGAATTGGACTTTTTTCTTTCTTCTTGCGGTGAATTGAAGGTGTGTTGTCAATAAAACAGAGAAAAAATGAATATATAATAATATAGAAGAACAAGTCAGCTATTATACAGTCTATTCTCTGGTTAAAACGTGCACTCTGTTTTCATGAGGTTTGTGATAAAAATCGTCCTCCTTTACGTGACCGTCCTGCTACTTTTACGAAGTGCGTAGTGATCCATATTAGCAATACAATGGCACATCTTGTCTGGATAGATAGATATATTTTTGATCCAAAACACAGAACAAGGGAGGCAACAAATACCACGTACTTATTGTATTACTTGTGTGCTTTTAGATCAGAAAGTAAAAAGGCACAGAATTTCAAGACCATATTACACCTACTGCATGTGACCGCGGCCGCTACGATGCGCCGGAATAATGTCTGAAGGATCAGCTGGCGCTGCTGTAGCAGTGACGGTCTGGGTCGCTATATCATTATTTGATATTTTATACAAAAGGAGGCAGAGGTTGTCCATGTGGAGAGCTATTCCCGCTGCACTACAATGCACTCTGGACGGATAACCGCATTTCAAAGCATCTGCAGCTCATGCCCTTGCCACTTTAAAATCCATTCCATTTAATTGAGGGAGCCTGGGATTCAGAGAGAGAGAGAGAGAGAGAGAGAGAGAGAGAGAGAGAGAGAGAGAGAGAGAGTCGCTATGCTCCAGTTGCAAAAGAAAACATATTAGAAATCCGTCCTGAATGGGAGGCGGAAACATTCGGGCACTTTGATATGGCGGAGGGGATGGATGTAGTGAGAGTGAAAATGATCATTCATTTCAGGGTAAGAATGGTAATAGAGACAAAGATCCTCTAATTCATCTGGACAAAGACATGGGAGAAAAAAAGGACCTGAATCATTTCATTTCATTTCATTAAAGAGGACGCTGACTTCAGTGTGACCCGGGATAAACCTTTAAACATTTTTTTAATGTTTATAACATTAGGAAATGATTTCTTACTTTATCACTTTATCATCATTCATATCAGCCTCGGTCTCCTGAGGGTAAAACTCTCTCTCTCTCTCTCTCGAGCCTCATCGTCGTCTCTGTTCACGCTAACATGACTGGAGCAGGAATCACTGAGTCGTTCACTCCCTTCTGTTCTGTCGGCTAGTTAATAACATTTCTATTTACTGTACAGTCATTTATACATTTATACATTTTAAAACCCGTCTGTCGTCTGAACAGACCGTGTAAGCGCTCTTCTCTGTTTTGATGATGATGTAAGAGAACTAAAAAACAGCAGCCATGAAACAGACGAGATGGAACAGACGGCTCTGTACGGACGGGCAGATGGACTACAGATTACAGATTACAGTTCAGTCCTTAGAATCTAGTCAGGAAACTGTTACTCCAAACCTGACCGTCTTATTATTTTCTGTTATTATTTCCATATCCACGGACACTAAATGGAATGTACCATCAGACGGGATTATATTTTACACAAGCAAAACCACTAATGCGTTTAGCGAAGTACAAATTAAAAGAAAAAGCAAATCTGTACTGAACGCCATCAGTCTGTAAAAATCCTTCATGAAAATCTATTACAGTACAAGAAAACTGTCTGAAAATTATGACTAAAACATTGACTAAAATTAGACTAAAATCTCGACCAAACCAAAACAAAAAGTCTAAAATGTGACTCAAATTTCAGTCCGTGACTAAGACTAAAAAGAAATACAAATTTTTATTTATATTTTATTTTATATTTATTTTTATTATTATTAATTAAAGTTTCTTTGTAAATTTTTCAACATAATCAGTAAAATCAATCAATAAAATATTATAAAAGTTCAAATGTAAATCATTAATTGAGGAAGTGTTTATTGGAAAGTCATTAGTATTTAGTAGTTTATTTATTTACATTTGTTCATTAAATGAAACTTTTATTTATAATTATATTATGTTTTTTTTATTTTTTTTATTTTTTTATTTTTTTATTTTTAAACACTTAAATGAAAACATATTATATAAAATGTATTTTAACCCTTCGAGGACATCCAGTGAGACTTTTCACGTGGCGATTAAAATCAAAACGTGGCGATTTTGTCCGCACTTTTTGTTTTGACACTGTGCTCATCAAAGAAGACTGATTGCTTTACCTGTAATTTTGTGTAATTGTTGCGTTATTTCCTACAAACCACATGCTAAAAAAAAAAATAATTAGCATTAACATATCACTCATCATGTATTAGGAGCTTTTACGCAGCAACACGTCATGACAGAACTCTTTTATAAGGAATGATGTCACAGCTGATGTAACACGTATTTAATTAAAATACTTATAATAAGTTCTTGTATGACAGCAGCTATCGATAACATACATCATGTCACATGAACATGTTTATGACACGGTTATGCCAACCTTATGACAAAGTGTTATTGTTTGATTATTTTTTATTATTATTATTATTATTACTTATCAACAGTGATGTATAGTTTGATGACAGCATTGTTGAATTCTTGAATCTGATTGATCAAAAATTTTTTATTGTTTTTATAAGTAATGCGGCTGCAAGTCACAGGTAGGTCATTTTTTTTACATTAAAAAAAAAATGTGTAGTTGTGAAGTAGTGACTTAGTGACTTGATGAGGTTTTCTGTAAAGGAGATTTATGGAAGGAGTCTCCAGTGTCAGCACTTGAACACAATGCAAAGGTTCTGACATCTTGAAGATGCAGGGGATGGATGAATGAATAAATAAATAAATAAATAAATAAATGCTATTTATAGCTGCTATAAATAAGGACATTAAATGTAACTTTAAATGTTCCATGTGACACACTTTAATAAATAAGGACTGAAATTCTTCATGATGTGCTGATTATTGGGTTCTTCATGTTAACAATGTTAATCAATGTCATCATGTATTGTTAAATCTTACCCAAACTCAATAATAATCACTGAATAAAGACAAAAAAGGAAGCGAAAGAAAAGAGAAATGGACAAGACGGAATAGCATGCGGTTAATACAGAGTTAAAGCATTTAAGACCCCGTAACAACTCTAACAGCCTGTCACTTACCAGTGGCTCTAAACCTCTCTCTCTCTCTCTCTCTCTCTCTCTCTCTCTCTCTCTCTCTCTCTCTCTCTGTGCAAAAGATCCAGCATTTATCAAAGTTTTAAGTGCTAACAGTAACAGAAGGAAAATAAAGAGATCAAAATAACAGGTTTCAAAATGAAACAAGCAGAAAATCCATCTCTTCTAGCGTCTTAAAGTTATTACAGGTGAAACTACAGATGTACAGGCTATTAAAATATATTACAATTCATCTCTGCCAGCTGATTCAACTCATTTTTGTGCTATTACTGTTTGGTTTTTTTGTTGTATCAGGCTTTCTCAAATAAAAATGCCTAGAAATATGCATGCTTAATAAAATCTAAAGACACTCTGAAAGAAGTGAAAGCTTTTATAAAACAGGGATGTATTACTTTCTTGATTAAAAAAAAAAAATCATGCATTGTTAAATAAAAAAAAAAATGTAACTGTTTTGGCAAATAAACATTTTGGGCTTCTAAATAATGACACGTAATAAGTAACCACTTATTTGCACTTTATGACTGTAATGTGTTTGTGTGAAATTGAGTTTTTGTCCTTTTAGCAGTACAGTTTAAGAGTATAAAGTACAGTATGTGCTACGCGTGAAATTTATCCAAAACAAATCTGAAAAATTACTATGTATCGTGTAAGTGGCTGTTTCAAAAAAAAGAAAAGATCCAAAAGCTGAATCTCTAGCACAGTCATTAAAGGTCCGATATGTAGGATTCAGTTGATTGCGACCCCCTCAATGCCCCTCCTTCAACCCTCCATTTCCAAGCGTGTACTGTACTAGAGCGTACGGTGGCTGTCAGGTGCCAGTTGCGTACTTCCAACTATTTATATTCACACTCTCCTTGTTGTTTCTTTGCTAAAAAATAAGTACGATCCTCTTACTTTTTTTTTTCTAAGGTTAGGTTAACACTAACCCTAACCCCGATTCCTCTCCTTGAGCGTAGCATGGCGGCTCGGTAGAACTGGACCCGCTCCATATGTACATGAGATATAAAGGGTTTGTCCTAAATAGGGATGCACCGAAATTTCGGCCGCCGAAAATTTTCGGCCGAAATAGCATTATCGGTTTCGGCCGAAACGTAAGAA
>JAOVYU010000042.1:35003648-35016247 GCA_025674565.1 Synodontis membranacea
TAAATGAAATTAAAGTGCTTTCAGAGCATGATTTAGATCATATTTAGGGTTTAAACTTTAGAAATAAGCATTTATTATCATTTTTAGTGACCCCACCAAACATTTCACACATCCGCGCCGGGGTCTGGAACCCTAACCCCACGAATGCACGAGGTATTACTGTATATAAAATCTGTACTGCGTAAATTACTACAAATTACTACTGAAAAGACGCACAACAGGACAATCTACCTGAATAAAATCACTACTGAATAAACTACATTAAATACTACTGCATAAACTACTGCATCCAGGTTCTGCATCATTATATTTTAATAATTAGCGTTTTAGACTTCATTGGTTCGAAGGTGTTTTTTTTAAGCTCTTGTGTAGCCCCGCCCCCAAACGTAGTTTTTTTGTAGACATTCTGAAAAGATCCAGGTGGAGTTTCTCGTCTAAACATCATGTTTATGAGAGTGTTTTTTTTTTTTATTATATTTTAATATATTACGCGACAGAGTTAAGGCGGCGACTCGGGTCAGTTAACGTTTTGGCCGTGTTTTGACCCCGGGGGTTTTTTTGAGTAAGCCTGATGATGGGAGTGATGCGGTCACGCCACGTGAGGTTGAGGGTGATGCAGCTCCACTCAGGGCTCGTTAGTGCAACCTGAACTGACAGCTTAGTGTTACTCGGGTTACACCGGTGTCTCGTTACTGCTGTAAGCGTGGCTGCCTGCGAGCCTCCTACTGCATGTACACAAAAGATGAAACCCTGTATGCCATGACTCTGCCTCCAAGCACATCCACCTTAGCTTCCCTTCACAGCTCCACACCTGACAACCCCTGAAGAGCAAGAATGCCTAGCTGGTTTAAAAAAAAAAAAAAAAAACGCATTGCAGTAGGTTTTCGATAAAGTTGTGCTCAAGTGGTTTCGGTGCCTCTGCAGTGAGGAGCGCGGGACAGCAAACGGCACTCTTATAGCATTTTAAACATCACGTCAATTCAAATTATTATTGAAATATTAATATTTCAAATAAAGAGCTAGCTGATGTTCAAAGGCATCACAGCTTTCTGTGTCCTTATTTCATAAAGCTCTGTAGAATTGTTCTTTATATTCTCTGTAAATATGTTTCCTCTGGGCACAACGCTACTATTACTCCGAGTTCGTGTTTACGTGATCCCATTTTTATACGCTCTATGCGTCCTTTATTCTAAGCGCTTGTTCTAGGGGGGCGTGGCTGATCATTACTAGGTCACATGACCGTATATGAACATGCATGTAGGCTGTATCTGTGCAACCATCTCAACAACATAACTAAAAATTAATCGACGCAAAAGATATTTGAAAACTAGCGACGTGATTGGCCCGTAACTCTGATCCTTTCAAGATATCCTTCTCTTCATCATCATCATCATCAATAATCGTGAACTAACATTAGGACAAAATCAATCACATATGGTTTGACTGCATCAGATTCAGTGGGATCGTCAAATATCAAATACGCCATTTCCTGATGGACGTCTACCATTAGAGGATCTCAATCGTACATGTGGGGATGGAAAAGAAGAACGGTCTGGCAGGATGGTTGGTGGGTCTGCAGATCTCGCCGGCTTCCTCCAGCTCCATCATTAACCATCGTGATGGAAATGTCCGATTTCTCTAACATCATCAAGGGCCAAAAGTGCTTACACATGGTGATACAATGGCGTCAGGGTTCTCCGGGGGGTGAAGAGTGTTGTGATCTAACTGAGAACCAGCCGTGATGAGAAGAGTAATAACACGAGTGAGATCAGCGTTTAAATGTTTATCTGTGATGTTAATGGGGCATGAAATGGTTCTCGGAACCCAACAGAGATCCATGTTAGGGCCATCAGGTCTCATCTGAAATATTACACAAACACTTCAGCTTCGCAACAACTTCACTGAAAGGAAGCGTAAGCGCAGCAAAAACGGCAAACATCTCCGACGTGAATGAAGAGCAGCATCACGCTCTGTACATCACGGTCAACATTCCTGACGACATGTGCTTTCCATGATTTCCCTTCAAACCTTCTTCTTATAGCCACGTGGTAATAAATCCAGAGTCCCACATTTGGTCGATTTTTCCTTTGCCACGTGAGCCGAACCATAAGGACACCTGCTCAGTTTCGTTCCTCTACATGTGGGCGGAGCTATAAATACCGCAGATCATCGATTGGCTGAGAGAGTTCTCCACTGCTGCATTAATAATCCCGGGGTTTAATCTTCGCCGTTCACACTTCTCCGTTCCTGTTAAACCCATTTCTTTTTGAAGAACGCTATAAATACGTGGCTATAAATACGTGGCTATTCATGACCCAAGGAGTCACCCTTTACCTGAGCCACGTGTTTGGGCATTGAAGCTATTGAAGATATCGTTTTCTCATCATGAGCGCAGTAAAAACAGCCGAGGAGTCACAGCGCTGCAGAGGTTTAACGTTTCCCAATATCAAAGCCAACGCTTTTCCAATTAGAGACTGAAGCAGGGGATATTTCAGTATAAATATAGCCCGTCTGATCTCATCCCTTGCTGTAGAATTCTCACGTGTCTGTAGTGTGCTTACCCAGGAATTCAACATCATTTTATTCATTTCTTTATTTTCATAATTACATTCAGTATTTGCAGTGATAACCTGGTCTCCCCTGCATTCATTAAACTTTTTTTTTTTTAAGGAAAAATTTATTACAATTTTTTTTTAACAAAAGTCTCATCATTATACATACAGTACATATGTAACAAAACAAAAAAAAAATCCAAACAATCAAACTGCCGAATTGTTTTCTTTTTTTTTTTTGACTTTGGAAACTGGGCGTGTCTTCATGACATGCACATCGTCGTCACGCTAAACATTCTACGCGTTCTACACACACCGTTTTAATCTAACATTCGTCTTTTATCGCAAGAGCTTGTTCTAAGGGGCGTGGCTGAACAAGTTTGATCAATTCTTAGGTCACGTGACCACTTACGAACATGTACATGGGCTGGACACTTTTGTAATTTGGTACCGTAATTAAAGCCTGACGTTGTCGTCTTTACTCCATATCTCTCCCGTTTTACGCCAGTATTTATCATGTCATCGTTATAACATGAAAGAGATTTTAATTGGCATTTTGAAAGCGCCGACATCGAGGTAAACGTCTGATCATACACCGTGACTAAGCGTAACAACAACCCTTATGACAAGAGTATGAAAGCACATCATTGATCTTCTCAAGAGAAACAGAAGAAAGGAGAGATCTAAAAAGGAACTGTTCTAATGCCTCCCTGTTCCAACTCGCTTCCCGACTTAGTTGTCGTGCTTGTCGAGAGACCAGAGGCCAAACAACTGACTCCGCCCCCTTTGTCACGTGCGTCATTAGATATTCAAGGACCTGTTAGTGAAACGACTAGTTATCGTTTATGCAGAATGTAAAACCGATGATATTCGGAGTCCGTGAAGAGAAAGGAATGCTTTGTCCGTGCTAATCCTGTCCGGATGCGGCTTTAATCAGCTGATATGTCACTATTTATTGGTCAGAAATATATGTATGACTAAAATCAGTATCAGGACAGGACTAAATGCCCACGGGGTAATTTTCCTCTTTTACAGGAGCTCCCCTGTGACTTTATTTCCAGCCGGATGTTGTCGTTTTTCTCCGTCCTCCTCTGAGAATAAGACACATGGATACACGCACGTTTCCAGATACATTCCGGATACGTTCCCATGTGCATTTGACTGCCGCTGCTTTCCAAATTTAGTCTCGTACGGTGCGCCAATTTTCAAATAGTTTATATAAACCCGATTCGTCTCAAACTGAAAAAAAGAGTCAACGTCTATTCGACTGCTTGGACTCCACGTTGTGAATGGAGCACGTGATCACATGACCACGTGATGCAAACATATCCACGTGACTCGTTTATCGACGTCCTGCTGATGAACTTATCCTAATCTGATCAGGGCTTCAGCATCAAATACACACTGAATTTAATTACTGATAAACCTCCAACCTTAATCCGATCACTTTAAAGGGTCTAATCAACCGCACACTCGGTTCAGTCAAGCTTTCTTGAAGCCAGATGAACTCAGAATAAACGTAAAACTGAGTCGTTTGATCTGGATATCTGTTGCGTGCAAAGCGGCCAAGAACTTAACGGTTAATTCCCACAGCTGAGGTCAGAGGAAATGACTCTTCTAATTTTTTTTTTCCTGCTGAAATGTAAGAACAGAAATGAGAGAAACTGTAATAAAGCAGAATCTAGATTAGGATCTTTTGAAAAGCTTTCAGACAGAAATGATCAAACAAAGCACTGATAGAACAGACATCAGAAGTGACGTTTAAGTTCGGTAAGAAAGTAAATTTTTTTTTTTTAAATGACCGGTTCAGTAATAACTCTTTTTCTCCGTATGCTCTGTAGTACAGAAGGATAGTCGTATATCAGATTAGTGTCCTGTGATAAAGGGCAATTCTGACATCCTGGGCAACTTGCCTGGGCTCATTTTAGTCTGTGCAGCGTGCCAGAGCTATGCTCAGCATTTTGTTTCTCTACACTGGCTTTAACTGGTGCTGGATGAACGAGGGCTGAGGAGATCTGCAGAACTTCATCCCGCCTTATTTAAGGAAGGAACGATGCTGCAATCCGTTGCAATTCAGAAAGTTCCAAGCTGGTTTTGCCCCCGAGTTCCGATCTGAAAGCGTTTCAGCAGCGCTTCGGCTCAGATCGTATCCACATGCCTAGACTCTGAGTAAAGCAAATCTACATCTGCATGATGAATGAACAGAAACGATGTATAATATACAGTACATTAACTAGAGCTCTTACCGCGGTAGCGCCGAAATCAGCGGACTTGCATTTACAACAAAATGTTTCACATCACAAATAGCTACGCGTAGAGATAAATGACGTTTTATCAAGTATAAAATGTTGCAAAGGAAAATCTGTTGAGCACCGCCGTGATGTCGGGACGTCAGGTGGATTAACGTCAGAGAGCTCAGTAAGACGGAATTCCGAGCTGAATGGCTGTTCCGTGGCCCCGTTCCATGTCGGAGGTCTGTTTTTCCCCCCTGAGTTCCGCGTATTATGGATTGCAGTATAACAAACTGTTCGCGAAAAAAATAACCCATGCTGCGGTGGTGTGATACGCCCCGACACGCCCACTCCGAGGATTAAAAAGAGTAGCTTAACTGGCGTGTGATGATCGAGGGATTTTTTTCCCCGCTCAGATTTTAAAGGAAGTACAAAAATCAATTATTATAAAAAGTGATAAACAACCAGTAGGTAAAAATGAACATTTACAATGTCTACAAAAATAATCCCCGAGCAGCACTGCTGTGTCTGAGGTCAGTTTTTAAGGAAACCTGTATGACCGTATATCCTGGAACATCAGTGAAATGATTTCTGTCACGTCGCCCGGAGACGGTTCCTACATCAGCAGATACGAGCACGATAAATCGCAGATACGTCGACGCATCCCTGATTTAAAACCTCTCTAAAGAGTACGTGATGAACAACTGTCACCTTAATGAACTGAAACTCACCCTAAATGACTTCAGAGTTGTTTTTTTTGGCATTCAGAAAAAGCAAAAAGCTATCTTCCAAGAATTGTGAGGAAATGAAACATGCAGCACGCAGAAGGAGGAGTCGGAGGAGGACGACTCGGTCACTAGGAAAAGGTAACGAAGGTGACTAAAATTAGGCCACAGTAAAAATTAAAAGTGGTAAATGGAAAAGCTGCTTCATTTTTGATTCCTAATGATTGCCTGGATTTAAACAATCAAGTCAAAGCAAGAACATGTACTTAAAAAGTCCTGAAAAAGAAAAAAAAAGTAGAAGTATATTTAAATTATAATGTTAATTATGGTCAGAAATTCTCCAAAACAATACTACACTTCTATACAGAACCTTAAGGTTCTCATAAAGGTTCTTTAGAACCCTAGAACAATGGGTTTACTAGAAAAGGTAAAGAAGAACCGTTGAGGAACCCCTTTTTTGTGTTTTATCAGGGTAAATGGCCGGTACAAACATTTAGCACATTTAAAAAAAAAAGTTTGTTTGTTGGATAATTACAAGTTTTTAGCCTCCTAAAAATTTCCTACTTGGAACTCTCTCATTTGAAACACTTTAAGGGAACTCTGAGAAGATTTTAAAGAGAGCTTACATTTTTGGGATAGTTAGGTGTAAATAAACAAACGTATGAATAAAGGTTTGATTATGTAAAGAAATGAAAGCAGCTTTGTCTTCTGAACTTCCAAGTTTCTTTGAGAAAATGAATAAAACTGACTTTCATTATTTTATCAACACCATGTTGTGAGTTCTACGTAGACCATCTACATAACCCAAAAGTTCAACATTTTCATAATTGTGTAATTGTGGTACTTCTAAACGTTTGCTTTTTTTTCTCTCTTTTACAGATTCTGTGGGGAAAAAAAAAATGGAGAAACTAAAAAGAGACAACAGTCGACTCTTCTACGATTTGCAAATCTGCAACCACTACTACTTTATATGTCTGGAGACGTTTCCAATAGAGTCATCGTATTTCTACATTGGCTATGTTTTTACACTTAGGAACTTTACTGCCATCTACTGGATTTTAAGGAGTATGGCACTGCTGAGCACAGACCGTCGCCAAACGCTGTATCTCTCAATGCCAGCGAAAGAAAAAAAGAAAAACTCAACTCTTCGAGTCACCCTGTGACTCATATCCACTTCAAAATTTATCGGGTTCTTCCCTGGCCCATGGTACACACTGTTACCAAGTTTCATAGAAATCTGGCCAGTATATTTATGCAAAATGCACCAAAAACATAACCTCCTTTTTCGGAGATAAAAACAAGCGAAACCAAAAGAAATAAAGGATGTTGAAACCTCATGAGAGGAACGAACACTTCCGGTTTTCTTTTAAAAGCCAGGAGAGG
Source organism: Synodontis membranacea (assembly GCA_025674565.1). Lineage (NCBI taxonomy): Eukaryota > Metazoa > Chordata > Actinopteri > Siluriformes > Mochokidae > Synodontis > Synodontis membranacea. Next base: position 35,010,540 of record JAOVYU010000042.1, read on the forward strand.
AGAGGAGACTCGAGAAGAGAAGACTCCTGCCTACAATCACAGAGCAAAACCGTGACATCGGCTGCTGAGAAATGTCCCCACAGCGTTCTCACACGGAGAGCATGAACCCGAGCGTCTTTCATCTTTCCCTCTTTCTTCTTAACAACAAAAACCTCTCACCCTTCCAGCGATCTCTGAGAACTCTCCCCGGCGCCGTTACTCACTGCAAAATTAAGCAATCTACGCAGTGAATCTGTTAGTGACCTAACCATGACACAAAACAGATCGTTTGTTAACCCAGTTCCCAGAAACAGCAGGTTTAACAGACTCTCATGAATGAAGGAGGAGGCTGAGCTTCAATATTCAACACAGCACATGAGCGAAGACACAAAAACCATTTGGACAACCAACTGCCAAAACTGACGAGGAGTAACGGGCCACGCTTCTTTCACAAATCATTAGACTAAGCTAGAAACTGGAATGTGTGCTGTATATACTAGGGTTTTTACGGTAACCGCCAGGGGCTTGAGGGGGAAGAGTTCCCATGCTCCTTCTTCCTGTTCTAGTTAAAAGACTTTACTTTCAGAAATTACTGAAGAATTGTGTCTACAGTTTAAACAGACAAGGAGCAGCTTTTTCCCCTCCAAAAGCCTGGTGCTTACCGTAAAACCCAGTTTATACACACACTCCTGTTTCTACACAAGCTGCTACTGTTTCTAATCATCATTACGTGTGTGTTAATAAGTGTCAAATCTGACAGTTTGTTGTAGTTGTCCATACGCGTCTGATGTTAGCAAAGTTGAACACACTATTATTTTATTTCACGTTAATGAACAAAGATTCTGCGTCAACTCATTTGTCAAGCGAAAAAACGGAGTCGAGGCCAAATCACAGTTCAAATCACCACTATAACAACGCAAGATAAATGGGCGGGGCTTCCGGGAGATGTCGGTTAATACAATAGCGTTCGAAAAACTAATGCGACTGTCAATACATCATTCTAGACTTATATTCCAGTTGGTCATCTGTCATTTTTAACTCTTACGTCCTTTTACGTCCAACGTGGAGCTTCTAGGCAAAATACGAATAAATTTCAGGGGTCATTTCTGCAGATGATGTCAGCGTCAGCTTGTTTAATGCTTTCAAGAGCTTAATTAGGGTCTACTTGACTTTTACATTAGTGAAAATGAACACCAGAGTTATATAATAAAGTCATCAAACGCAGCAGACGCACTTTATGTGCAAGACCCCTTTAACTCAGAGAACTGATCTTGAGCTGTGACAGAATTTCATCCGGACCACCCCTTCACCCCGCCCAACACCTTTGGCGCGGGCTATCTGTATTCCGCCTTCCGAAAGCTACTAAAACAGCTGACTATTTAAGTTAGTGACCTTGACCAAGAGCTGGGGCGATCTCTCCAGCATGCATTTCATCCTGACTCATTTCACTCCAACTGCCAGCGCACTTCACCATCTATAGAAGTCAAACTGCGCTGGCGAGCCTCCCGTCAGCTAATTTTAGGCGGCTCAGCTCTCTCCAGCCCTCGTCCCCCCCCCCCCTTTTCCATCTGTAGGTTTGGATATTTACTCTCGCTGGAGAAGCAGCAACAGCAGGCGCAGCCCGGCCATCACCATCGTATCAGATGCCAAGATCTTCGGCAGGAAGTTAGAAGCGACACTCAAAGTCGGAGGCTTTCCTCACAGGTTCAGAGGGCAGAAGCAACAGTAAAACACAGCCTACTGTATATAGCCTATGCCAGTATGAAGATATCGCTGATGTGATATGTAAAAATCGGTAGTTGTTCTTTATTATTTGCTATTTTTGCACCGCTAGTTTGATGAAATTCCTTAATGCTGGACAAAATCTCAGAGCCTGCAGAAGCAAAATTATACATCCTAACAAATACAGTGTGTCGCAAAGATGTCTTCAAGAATTCTTTCCGATATTTCAACCACATCGCTGACTCCTAGCATCTACGCTAATTACGCCAAAGTTCCTGTTCTTAAGAGAGCTCCCAGTAAGGACATGTGCTCTGGAACGCTGCGCTCCATGTAAACATTCTCACAAGACTGAAGCTCACACTGAGAATAACTAGGTCAGTCTTGATTACGTAACATGTATTACAGGTTCATTTTTATTAACTTGAGAAAGAAACACAAAGCAGCCGCTCATACTCAGCTGCCATGACTTATTAGATTTCTCTAAAAATTTGCCTGTTTTTGCATTTCAAAAAGTTTCTCAAAGTTTTAGGAAACATAACTTGGGGCCCAAGACTCTTAAGCTAGAAACCTGTTAGGATGACTATTGTTCTTTTTCTATAGATATTTTCTGGCATGCTCGAAAGCCCAAAAAATTTGGCACTCGGACCAGAAGTGCTGGCCATCAGGATGTGGCAAAGGCTTAGACGCGGGCGTGGTCCTGGGGTCCGATTGTTACATTTCTCTTCATTGTTAGCGTCCGGTTTCAAGTACGTGCACCTAATCTGGTACACATCTTGGTCTGTTAAAGACAGACAAATTTCACAATTACACCCATTATCTCCTCTCAACAGGAACTCAGCCACAGAACATTCTGACAGGTACTCGATACCAAATTAGGTCAGTATGATGTCAAGACATTCTAGGCCAAAGCTCAGACACTTCTGATTTCTTAAACAGCCTTGCCATGGCCAGGTGATCTTATAAAATGTCACAGTGGTCAAACAGGAAGTGTGGCATATTTCCACACCTTGCTCAGGGTACCTCAGTGGTACCTTGCTGGCCGTGGGATTCGAACCTGCAATCTTTCGATTAAAAGGGCACTTCCCTAACCTTTAGGCCACCATCTGCCTCCCCCCCTGGTTGCAATATAAGGGGCATTTATAAAGGGAAACGATAAACACTCCAGTTATTAGAAAATATTTATTTGACATTTAGTATGGAATACATCACCTTCTGGAGCTTAGAGGAACGTTTGTGAAATCAGATGCACTGAATCTTTTGTTGCTAGAAATGAAATGTCTGTCTTTGCTTTGTCGTGGGTGCACAAACTTTTGCACTCAAACCAAAATAAAGACATTATTACACAGAAACAAATAACTGAAAAACAAAAGAAAAAAAAATGTTCAGATGGATGAAAACTCACATAAAAAGACATAATCTTATGAACTTTGCTTAAGATTCTTTAATTAAGTTCTTCTTTCCTCCCAAACGTTATTGCATTTTTTTTTTTTTTTTGTCTTAAAAAAAAAAGCTATTGTGCTGGAGCATGTTTTCAGACACACCGCTTCCTTTCCCATACTAACAGACTATAAATTCCCCCCATCCTGGCTGTAACCCTGTTTTACAGAGTTGGTATGTGGTTCCTGAACAGACAGGATGTTTGTCATAGATGACATTTCCTTGCCAACAATTTTATAAGCCCTCGAATATTATATGACCTGATTAAAATGCAGGAAAAATTGCAGCACTGCTTAAAAATAACATCATTATTGCATTTTAGTATTGTAAAGAATGCCCAGGCTTCAGATTTACCTTTGTATTAAAGTGTCTATTAAGATATCAATACTCGAGATATCGCCAAACCCTGTTCTTTTTTTTTTTTTTTTGCATAGAGGAAAAAATTAACTTTTTATTGGAGAGGGAAAAAAAAACCATACACACAAAAAAAAACCCAGACACTGCTGTAGAAATTTCAGGTCAGAATTAAGTTTGTTTTCTACATAAGAACACTCAGCTTGTCGATACTAGCTTTGCGACAACTGATATATTCATGCTACTGTAAGACGAGGAAAGATCTAGCTACATTTATAAATCTGCTAAATGGCGGCATTTGATGGACAAGTGAATGCACATCAAGATTTACCGAAAATATAAAAATCAAACAAGCCAGTTGTACGGTCACAAAAAGTGTGGAACACCAGAAAAGAGAAAAGAAAAAAACTCACAAGCCCATGCATTCACCTTACACACATACCTGTAGTACCGCGACTGTAGGTACGTGGAACAAACGGCTTCGGAGACGTGGCTGGCGGAACCAAAGTCTATGACCTTCACTCGGTACGGCTGCCGGACAGGATCCACAAGCATAATGTTCTCAGGCTTCAGATCGGCATGGATCAGACCCATCGCCTTCAGCTTCTTCAGCGCCGTAGCAACCTGCTGAAGAATGGGTCGGATCACCTTTAGAGGCAGCGGGCTGAATTTGTTCTGCTTGAGGAAATCATATAGGTTCTGCTCAAGCATCTCGAACACAAGGCAGGTATGGTTACGGTGCTGGAAGCACTCGAAAGCCCGCACCAGGTTATGCTCGTCCGCATTCTCTCCACTCAGACGGGCCAAGATACCCACTTCAATCTGGCCCTGTCGCGCATAGGACGGGTGATTTTTCAGGATCTTTACCGCCACCACCTCACCGGTGCCTCGTTTCCAGCATTTGACCACCTGACCAAAGGTACCACGGCCAAGGAAGTCCAGCACCTCATAGGTGTTCTTCATTGAACAAAGCACCTCATGTTGTACCAGCTGGTAGTCACCATCCCCGCTGCCAGTTCCACCTCTTTGCTTTACTGGCACCGCTGCTACAGCTGGTGGGACCCCAACTGGCGGGTTCCCCACATTCGTTTGCAACATTGCAGGCAACATTGACAGGTCCTCCACTATCTGCATGGCGTTTCCCTGGTTTTCCAGCTCCTCGCTTTTACGTTTCAAACCACATCGCTGGGAACCATCTGCCAAGTTAGAACTACAGTTGTCTTCTTCCTTCTCGTCCACCCCTCCACCGGCAACTCCTTCACCCCCACTACACCCGTTGTCCTCACCCCTGACCCCTCCAGGTGCCCCTGTAGCTCCACCGCTGCTCCTGCCTTTTTCCAGATGTTCTGGCTCTTTGCCCTGTAACGGGACACCTCTTTCTTGTTGAGGTGCTGCTGCACTGGCTGGTTGCCGTTGTACACCTTGTACAGCGACAGTCTGAACTGGAAAGTCCCCACGGCGTCTGCCCCCTGCAAAGTCCCGTGTCTTGTACGTCTGTGCAAATTTCGTTGGCTGTCCAATGCCAAGGGTTCTACCATTCAAAAAAGTCAGTGGGAAGGCCCTCTCATGGTAAACACAGTTGTTGGGTTCGACTTTGAGTTTCTTCACACTGCAAAAGGCACTTGTCTGAGTTTGATAAACATGTGGTGGGTAGACCAAGACTTGTGAGGCCATACCTGCATAAAAAAATTAAAAAAAAAGGAAAACAGAGTTAGTGACACAGGCAAACACAACGTTAAATAAATGACTAAGGGGAAATATCTATAGTATGCTTTTAACTTCTGATGAATGTGCTACAATATATTAATCACACTCAAGTAACATTTTGTTTAAAATGGCAAGACTAGCGAATTGGAATCCCGGTGATGCCATAGAAATCCGTGACCATAAGCTCAATAGAGCAAAACTGTCCTGTATTCTCAGGGCGGAAGGAGTGGCATACTCTCTCCCCTGTCAATTACAGGGACACTAGCCAATCGTGGGCGTCTGTGAGCTCTTGCATATGGAAAAGGGGCGGAGAGTGCTTTCCTCTGAGTGCGTTACGCTGTCCCCTGGTGACGTACGTGCAACAGTTGAAAAAGTTGTTGTTAGCTGGCTTCACGTGCCTCGGAGGGAACAAGGTTGGTCAGTCCCTGGTTGCAGAGATGGAAAGTAACGAAGTACAAATACTTTGTTACTGTACTTAAGTAAAATTTTCGGGTATCTGTACTTTACTT
>JAOVYU010000042.1:35186124-35199601 GCA_025674565.1 Synodontis membranacea
ATATGAGTGTGTGTGTGTGTGTTTATAACATTACATTTATCCTACAAAGTTTTACAGATCATATCTCCTACTAATAGAATACTTTCTTGTGCTATATATATAAATATATATAGCACAAGAAATTTATTTGCTATATATATAAATATATTTATTTATTTATTTATTTATTTATTTTATGTGCCAAAAGCAGATTTTAGGCTTGTGATTGATTTCAAACCCCTTATCATGATGAAGTGATATGGTCATCACATTTCATTTCATTCACCATGTAGTATAAAGTGGATTAGTGTTGTGGTATCGCTCCCCTGGGGCGGCACTTCAGCCAGTTCAATCAGAGTTTAAACCTGTTGGCAGGTTGTTTATCTCCTCTGTGATTTGGAACAGAAATATGGGAGGTATAATCAAGACTGGCAGAGAGACAGCAAATCTCGACGTGCTACACGTGACACCACATTTCTATCCTGAGTATCGCGGTCTCCTCCAGGATGACCCCGCCTCTATCCGAAGGACATCCGCATGGATCACTTAAAGAGGTACTGCACGCTGAACTGAGCTGGAAACAAAATAATACAGTATATGACTTTACTTCATGAAACACATCAATGCTGTTGTTAAAACTGAGAAATTTACCATTCTTTTAATAGAAATCGGCATTTTATATTCTGAAAATGGCTCAAAAGACCATCTAGTGGTTATAATCCTCTCTCCTCAACTTTGCTGATGCTGGTGTAGAGTTGACCATTCTTGGGAAAAGAATTTTACTGCAATGTAATCAGAGATATATACCGATCGAGAGCAATTTCATATCTACACCCATCCTCCCATCTCCGCCCTCCTCCTCGGCCCCTCTTTTGTAATTTTGTAACCCAGGACAGTACCCTTCCCTGCCAGCAGGGGTCCATGTCTCCAGAGTTCTAATCAGTTCGTATTTCCTGTTAATTTCCTGTTTTCTCTCTGGATAAGCATATGATCTTCAGTTAATCATGCCAATCTCCCATGTTGGGTTTTGGATTATGTTTTAATAAACGTTGTACATTTATTATCTTCACTCTTCTAGCAGGTCTGGTCTGTTACACATAATCAGCATATTTCTATCATTTAGTTGTTTATTAATATCTTTGTATAACTTCTTCATCATGTTATTAACGAGGGCGAGATCTGGCGTATCTTTGGCCAGTAAGCTAGTGATTGACTGCAAATGACTACAGTCATATCTTACAAACAAATAAGAGCAATGTTTTTTTTTTTTTCTCATGCAGATATAAAGCTTGTTTTATTACATACATTACAAAAAAAAATTGTAATTAAAAGAAACAGACAGGAAAAAGACAGAAAAAAGCACTAATCATTTAGAGTCTGACCTTTTTTTCCAGCTTTTCCATTTCTTTTTTTTTTCTGTGTTTGTATGTTTGATGATTGTTTTCTGTTTTAATGTCATGTAAATATATTATTATTATTATTATTATTATTATTATTATTATTATTATTATGTAATAATGTATTTTTCAAAGCCTGCACAAACATGAAAATGATTAAATTATTACACTTTAGTGTCATTTCTTGGGAACAGGTTCTTCTTTTCAGTTCTTAAAATATGGAAACTGGTGAAAAGGTGCCTTCAGCACATTCAGATTCAGAAGTTCATACTGTCCTGGATTTTCTCCACTATTTTACTATTTCACAAATTTTCCATTAATTCACTCACTTCCTTTTCCTCCTATTTTTGTATCTCTGTGTGAAAGAACGTTTTTGAAAAGAACTCATTTCCTTCCAGGTTGCATATATAAAGTCTCCAATGTGTTGACGTGTGTGTATGTGTGTTGGGGGGGTTATAAGCAAAGTTGTAAAGGTTTATTGATCTTTACAGCACACACACACACACACACACACATACACACACACACACACACATAACTATAGTACATGCCATACACGTAGAAGCGTTAATGCTAAACATGGTCTAATCCACTACCAAAGAAAATGCAATAAATAATCTGGGGTTAAATGATGATGATTCTTTTATCCCGCTGTAGAGATACTGTAGATATAACAAGGAACAATTTACCTGCTTCTTTGTCACAATAGTTCTACAAAACCCTTTTCTAATAGCACTCAAAAGAAACACACTTTAATTGCCCCTTTGTGGACTCCAGATCATATTGATTCAGAAGCCAGTACCCCCCCAAAAAAAATCAAACAAATTAATTTTTGATCAACAATAAAACACTGCAGTTGCAGTGTTATGGATGTACCATTTGCGCTAACATCGACTAGAAAGCAATGGATGAGTCAATCTGCATATATAATCATTTAGATGACAAATCATAAAAACTATTATTTCATTTATATATTTCAAATACATCACAGTTTAGTTTCTGAGTTTTAAGTCTCACATGTAGAACGTGAAAAAAAAAGAGTTCAATAAACACAGGTTTTGAGGGGAAAAGAAAAATAACGGCGAGATATTGTTGTGCTATGGTTGTGACGTGACGTGTCTGAAGCGGTCAGTACTCCAGATATTTAATGTATAAATGATGCAGTTTTCTCTATAATTCATCCAGAGAAATTAAAAAGACCGTGAAACACGAGAAAACATTTTAAAAGTAGTTCTCCTGCGTCCTCAACTTTATTGTTCCATGATAAGGGTGACATTTATGTCAAATTGCCCAGCTTTATTTATTTATTCATTTATTTATTTATTTATTTGTATTATTATTTTTTAATGGTAATTGATATTCTTGAACACAGTCAATTACAAGGTACAAAAAAACCCAATAAGTCAAGACATAGACACAAACTTAGGAGCAGGTTTTCACTTGTGAAGCTACAGTATAGAGTTCTATAAGTTTTATATGCTTTGTTTGTTTGTTTGTTTGTTTGTTTGTTTGTTTGTTACTGAATCTGTATACCATTACAGTAAGCAACAAGAGCTAGACATTATAGTCTTCCACTGTCCGGTTTCCAGTTTTGTGAACTTGTCCCCGTTGTAGGTCGTTGTACCTGTTGAAGCCCAGGCGCCTTGTGATTTATTAATTTTGAGATTCTTTTCTGTTCACCACAGTTGTAAAAGGTGGTTATTTGCATCATCACAACCTTCCTGTCGGCTCACAGCAATGTTTCCACCTAAAGACCTGCTGCTCGCTGGATGTTTTTTGTTTTTTGCACCATTCTGTAGTCTGTTGTAGGAGAAAATTCCCAACAGATCATCTGTTTCAGAAAAAAAAAATCACGCCATGCTAGACTCACGCTACATCACGGAGGCTTTTTCCCGATCTGTATCTGCATTTAATGCTCTGTTCTGATTGGATAACTGCGTACCGAGCAGGTGAACAGGTGTTCCTATTAAAGTGACCAAAGGGTGACAGAATGAATTTAGTTCTAACTAAAACATACAGACCGCTGAAATGGTTGCATTCTTTGGAGCAGGAAGGATGGCAGCGATGTTCTTTCATTTCATTTGCAGTCAGAAGCTAAGGAGGGAAATATGTTTAAGAGATTATATGACTGTAGAAACGTCACTGATAACGTCACTGTGTCTCTGCAGATGGAAATACAGATGTTCATTTAAAGCCCTGTCCTGAAACTGAGCAGTTCCTCCTGCTGGCTAGAAGTCAGTTTACTCTCACTCAAATTTATACCACAGTTTTCACTAAATGTGTGAAGAATTAAAAAAAAAAAGAAAGTCCTGTATGACTGTATATATATCCCAAGCGTGTGTGTGTGTGTGTGTGTGTGTGTGTGTGTGGGTATGCAGTCTCATTTCCCCCTTTCGTTATGGTCTTTTCTCACTGCAGGAACTCGTTATGGAACTCGTTACGCAGATGTTACCTCGCTACGCCAATTAGCCAGAACGCTTTCTGTGGTGAATTTTGCCGTAATGCACTCAACCAGTTATTGCCAACATTTACCCTCTGACAGATCTGAAGTTTTAAGTGTTAAAATGACATTGTGAAAAACAACAGAGACTGAACTTGACAACTAAAGATAGAGAGATGTAGATAACGAAGAGTTATTTTAATGTCTTCCGAGTGGTGAAAACGCAGTAATAGTGCTAAGAATTGTTCATGTAAAATCTTATTGTATTTTATATATTTTTTTCAGTATTTTAGTATTGTAATGGCACATTTTTAAGCTGGATTTACAGGACTAGACACTGTATAAGGAGGAAAAAAGATCTGATCATTTTAGATTTCCAGGGTAAAGGAGATTTCATTCTTTCATCACCAAATTTGCATTTTAAATGCAGTATAGCTGGGAAGCAGGCAGGCTGTTAAATCGGGGATTTTTGTTCATTAGTCCATGAAGCACCAGTTAATCCACGAGCCTGTTCTCAGATTAAATAGAAATTATAAATAAATCATCAAGTAATTTCTGAAGCTAAACCTGAAAAGAGAAATGTGTCACACCGAGAGGAAGAAAACATGACGGGAATTATAGCAACATATGAATTTATATATTATAAATAAATCTCAAATCTCAACACAAATAACACATAAAACATTAAGACAATAATAAATCATTCCAGTAGAGCTTAGCGTATGGACGGTCGTTCATTATAACCACTCAGCACTCGTTTAGGGTGAGCAGCACTTCCTGTATGTCAGATTACATACATTGTGGCTCGAGCTGATTCGTTAAGTTCTGACGTTATTAAAGGGCAACAGCGTAATCCTTACAATAGCACAGTCTGAACCCAGCAGCTAATTAAACATTTACACTAATTAATCATCCTGTGCTCATTGTCCTGCTTTAACAATCAGCTGTTTCAATACTGCTCATTATCCAACACCTAATTCATATCACAATACATCACAATCAGACTCACTTCTTTTAATTTCATTTAAAACTTAATTTGTGTGAAATCCAAAAAACTAATAATAATAATAAATTGACATAGGATCACTTTAACAATTAGCAATTAGGAATCATTTAAGCAGTGAAGAATCATTTAAGCATGTACGCAATCAGGAGTCATTTAAGCAGTCAGGAGTCATTTAAACATCAGGTGTCATTTAATAAATCAAGAATCATTTAAGCATTTAGGCAGTCAGGAGTCATTTAAGCATTCAGGAGTCACTTAATAAATCAAGAGTCATTTAACCATTTAGGCAGTCAGGAGTCATTTAAGCAATCAGGATTCATTCAAGCAGTCAGGAGTCATTTAATAAATCAAGACTCATTTAACCATTAAGGCAGTCAGGAGTCATTTAATAAATCAAGAGTCATTAAAGCATTTAGGCAGTCAGGAGCCATTTCAGCAGTCAGGACTCATTTAAGCAGTCAGGAGTCATTTAAGTATTTAGGCAGTCAGGAGTCATTTAGGCAGTCAGGAGTCATTTAAGTATTTAGGCAGTCAGGAGTCATTTAAGCATTTAGGCAGTCAGGAGTCATTTAAGCATTTAGGCAGTCAGGAGTCATTTAAGCATTTAGGCAGTCAGGAGTCATTTAGGAAGACAGGAGTCTTTTAAGCAGTCAGGAGCCATTTAATAAATCAAGAGTCATTTAAGCAATTAGGTAGTCAGGGGTCATTTACATGGTTAGGAATCATTTAAGCAGTCAGGAGTCATTTTAGTATTTAGGCAGTAAGGAGTCATTTAGGCAGTCAGGAGTCATTTAAGTATTTAGGCAGTCAGGAGTCATTTAGGCAGACAGAAGTCTTTTAAGCAGTCAGGAGCCATTTAATAAATCAAGAGTCATTTAAGCAATTAGGTAGTCAGGAGTCATTTACACGGTTAGGAATCCTTTCAGGAGTCAGGAATCATTTAAGCAGTCGAGAGTCTACTAAGCATTTGGGCAGTAAGGAGTTATTTCATCAGTCATGAGTCATTTAAGCAGTCAGAAGTCATTTAAGCAGTCAGGAATATTTCAGCAGTCAGGAATCATTTAAGCAATCAAAAGGCATTTAAAATTTTAAGCAGTAAGGAGTCACTTAAGCTTTCTGGAGACATTTAAGGAGGCAGGAGTCATTTAAGCATTCATTTAAACAATTAGGAGCCATTCAATGATTTAAGATATCATGAGTCATTTACGTTTATCCTTAAGCAGACAGAAATAATTTGAGTATTTATGCAGTAAGGAGTTGTTTAAGAATTTAAGCAGTCAGGGATCATATAAACATTTAAATGTCCAGGAGTCTTCTTAAAATTGCAGCAGCCAGAAGTTAAAATGTTATGTACAGTAAATATTAACACATCGTGCATGTAAACATCTCTAGTGTTTATATTTTAACTTAAATGGACAAGTGGCAGCTTTTTGCACTCAAGTAGTACCCGCTTAGAACTCCATATGACCTTCCAAAAAAAAAAAGAAAGAAAGAAAAAAGAAAGATGAAAACAAACAAACAAAAAAAAGCTTCAAGAACTCGCAAAGTCTTGACCTTGACCTCAGTGTCCTCATAGGGGATTATCATCTTATATCTTTTTATTCAGAAACCAACACACAACATATACATTGATCTTGCTATAGAAAGACATCGAGTGACTAAACTACACTCACGAGAGATGTTGGCAGTCATGTTCTAGAGAGTAAATTATCTGGTTCGCCCCTTAAGCTAGTCGTGTCCTGGATAGAATCCAAACAGCTTTATGGAAAGTTAACAGGACCTGCTGTCAGAATGAGAATGAAGATCCACAGTGATGTGTAAGCACTGTGCTACACCTCCATATTTATGAAGTTTATATCAAGAGGCTTTATACCATGCTGATTAATTTATTCACACGTGCACCTTGTGGGCTTTAATTTGGCAGCAGGTTAAAATTTCTTGTTTTATTTGTCAAAAATGAACCCATCGACCTCCCATGGTAATGTGTGGGAAGTGATGTAAATTTCTCCGCTAGCTGATAAATCCGGAGATAAAAGAGTCTCATTATAATAAAGTAATTACTGACCTTCTGCCGTTCTACCCTTGCTTAATAGAATCATTTGCTCCCTGTATAATGCTGTCGTAATCCCTGTTGATATTTCATTCAATGTCTGTTTTTTTTTTCAACATCAAACTAATAACTGCAGTCTCACTGAAAACAGTCAAATAATATATAAAAAAAAAAATGTTCAGAAATGTTTTAGTGTGATGTGCCGTTATTGCAATTTACAATTTTATCCTTCTTTCTTGTACAGTTTTAAATGCAGCAGAAAAGTAATCGCTTACTGAGTAAGAAAATCATTGAATTCAGCTTAAACTTTTCCAAAGTTTGTTGTGTTACAACCTGGAACTGAAACGGACTAAACTAGGATTAAATCACAAATCTGAACTACATAATCCATAATAATGAAGTGCACAAAAAAGGATTAAAAACAACATCTATACTTCCTTCCTCCATTCATTCATTCCATCCTCCCTTCCTTCCTCTTTTTATATCTTCCTCCCTTTCTTCCTTCCTCTTCCCTTTATTCTTTACTTCTTCCTTCCTTCCTTATTCCCTTTATCCCTTCCTTCCTTCCTTTCTTCCTCTCTTTTTTCTTCCTTCTTTGCTCCCTCCCTTCCCCTTCCTTCCCTCCTTCCTTCCTTCCTTCCTTCCTTCCTTCCTTCGTTAATATCTTCCTTCCTTCTTCACTTTATTCTTTCCTTTTTCCTTCCTTCCTTATTCCCTTTATTCTTTCCTCCCTTACGTCCTTCCTTCCTCCCTTTATTCCTTCCTTCCTTTCTTTTATTCTTTATTTCTTCCATCCTTCCTTCCTTCCTTATTCCCTTTATCTCTTTCTTCCTCCTGTTATTCCTACCTCCCTCCCTTTATTCCTTCCTTCCTTTCTTCCTTCATTCTTCACTTTCTTCCTTTCCTCCCTCCCTTTATTCCTTCCTCCCTTACGTCCTTCCTTCCTCCCTTCCTTTCTTCATTCCTTCCATCCTGTACAGTAACACATTATTCAAAATGTAATTTCAGAGCATGAGATGATAAAATGCACTTTCTCATCATTTTCTCTTGTCGTTGAATATTACTCATGTACTCACGTGTGAAACGTGTATGATTCTTCTCTTTCCTTATGCGATCTGTCTGTCAGTGTGTTGGAGCTCAGCACTGAGCCTGAGGCCATTGTTTTGTCAAGAGAACCTGAAAGGAGGCAGATAAAAAAAAGAGAGGTTGGAGATAATCAATAAAGAGAAAAGTGTGCAGTCTTTCTCTGGTGAGTGGCGTTTTTTTTTTTTTTTTTATCCTCCTCCGGATGAACATGTGATTGAGTCGATGAGTGCCCTCCAGCCATAGAATTAGTTTAGTCTTAGTAAAATAGAGCTGTGTCGGGGTGAAAAGTCAGTCCTAAACCACACGCTGAGTGGAGCTAACTTAAAATAAGCATGGGGTAGAATTTCAATTTCACTGAAAGTTCAAATCAGAAACACAATCTGAAACAAACTAATATGTGACTAATACATCTGGGAATAAACGACAGGGAAACGGTTAACATCTGTCTGTTTGCGTAGTAGTTATATTTAGTTATCTGAGAAAAACAATTAACAACGGTAAGAAAAATACAATAATTGATTTGTTTTTAAATTTGATACTGAAATGCTCTTGTTCGTTCTGTTTTGTATTGCGATTTCAGGAACGTGTCACAGCAACAATAGAAAACGAACGCGTGCAGAATTCATCTGCATTTGAACAAGATAAGTAACAGAACAGAATTACATTTATGTAAATGTTTAAAATCATCTGTGATGTATACAGTATGCATTGTTTTACCTCTCTAACATCTACATTTAATGATATTCTGTAGATCTCACTAGGATAGTTTTCCTATTTGCAGTTGAGTTTCATTACAGAAACAGTATTTGTATCTGTATCATGATATCTCAGCACAAATCTTTTTGCCTCTGCCAGGGGGTTACTGCTTGAGATATAGATGGATATTTCAACCAGATTAAGACCCCAAAATAAACCTTAAAAATTGTAAATATGAAAAACATGGTTCCTGGAACAAAATCAGTTTTAAAGTCATTAAAGTCTCTGGATCCAAACTCTGTGAAGAACCAGGATACTGTATTTTAGCCCAAATCCTGGTTGCCTCTGCCAAGAGGTTAAAACATGGCTGATAACAAAAAGGAAAGAAGCTCCTCCTGAGCCTTTCAGTGTTGGTTCTCAGGCTGTGGTATCTTTTGCCAAGTTACTCTTTGAACACAGCATTTTAAAGCCATCGAATCTTAAACTTTTCAAAGAATTCAGTACGACGCATGACGCACGGTAACAGCTAACAAAACCAGAGCTAAATAAAATGCTTCATGACATCCTTTGATTAGCGTTAAGTTAGTTAGTCATTTGTGTAATGATTTCAGCATCAGAAAACATTTACTCAATCTCTGTTTGGGAAAAAAAAGGAACTTCTTCTTCTTATGATGCGTTATTCCAGATTCACGCTGGCAGAAAATGTGGAATGCGCTTTCTAGAGGTTTTTTCCGTTCTGGCGGCTCTGTAGAGGTGGATCCGCTCCTTATGTAGATATAAAGGGCTCATTCTAAGCTTACGAAAACACAATGATTAGAAAACATACGTATGAATTTCATGCATATAATATGGAACATATTCTCCATTTCTGCTAACAGATACCCTGAAAATCCTACACAGTGAACCTTTAAGCATGATAGTTGTAACATCTGTAGCAAAATTTGTGAGATGATTAAAAAGGAAAGTTTTGCGAGATCCATCTCAGAGTGAATATATCTCATATTTGCAGTATCTGTGAAAATCACTGGTCTGAATAAGGGATGTACTGAATCTGATTCTGGTACTGAAATCAGGTATCACTCTGGTCCAGTGCTCAGTTACTAATAATTAATAAAGTATTAAGTAAAAATAAAAACTCATAAAATCTGTTCATGTAATTCTAGTGTACATTGTCATGCTAATGAACATACGATATGAGAGTGATGGACATATTTCATGGTTAATGATCAAAGCTCTTTGTATGTTTTTTTTTTTTTTTTTTTTTTTTTTTGCAGTATCAGTAAGTGAAGTCTTTAGATATGAGCACAAGGTTTCTGAGCACTTCATCTCTGCGAGCACTGAGCACAGAGACACTCACACTTCCTATCCAGTTACTTCACAACACACTGTGGTCTATTTTTAATGACCATGTTCGCTGATACTGCTCTGAACACATCATTTAAAAGCCATAACATCTTAAACTAGAAACTTGGCACCATGAGTTCATAGCTAGCCTCATACTGTAACAACAACAACAACAACAAAAACAGAACGAAACGGTAACGATGCATTCCTAGCTTGAATTGAAAACAATGCAATCCTAAAGTGTCTCTGACATTGTTATATGTTTCAGGAAAATTGCAGGTTCAACATCTTCAAGGCACAAGAACGAAAAATTGCCTTTATAAATATTCCGCTAAATTCCAAACTATTCATCTCTCATTTTTATGGAGAGCGCCAATAATGTTGCACTTCACCCCATACAGTGAGTTTTCTTTTTCTAATGGCGCGAGACGCAAGATAGCTCGGACTGTCCAAATCCGTTCCGTATACCAATCGTGACAGTGTATTAATAAGCCGTGTGAGACCCTTCTTAATGAGTTTATGTGCTTGAATCGATATGATAAATAGCAGAATCACTTGCAAATTGCAGTTGTTAAAGATGGCTGGTTTTGCAAATTAATAATGACATCAAATGCAACAAGCTTTCATCCGGCAAGTGGAAAAAGAAGGTTAAAGCACGATAGCATGTCTTCTTTCATTTCTTCACTTGTCGCTTTGGAGGAATCATAGAAATGTCCCTGAATAGAACTAAGCTATTCTTAGAAGAAAGATAAGCAGTTAACAATAATAATAATAATAATAATAATAATAATAATAATAATAATAATAATAATAAATGAATACACTATTTATGATTTACCTTTAAAACTGCATCATTTATTGTACATTCATTAATAAAAAGCTTAGACAAGTTTAAATGGTATTAAATAAGGAATAAAACACTGTGTGTGTTTCTGTTGAAAATAATCAATCACAGGGTGATAAATGTTGATTCATATCCTGGAGTGTGTTATTCCTCTTACACCACAGCAGTGTGTGAATTAAATGTCATTCCAGTAGATTTATAATAGAGCTTAATATTCGGAAGAATATATTTTTCATTTCACTCTGCGTGTTTATTCATGCAGATAATACAGTTTTAATTAGTGTGATGTGGTCATAGCCTTCTCAAGAGACTCTCTCTCTCTCTCTCTCTCTCTCACACACACACACACACACCTCTGTTCTTTTTTCTTTCCAAACTTTTTCCACGTGCTCTAAGAACCACTCTGTATCGCGACACGTGGCTGAGGGAGGTACGTACCGTGAAACCTGGAATGAGACTCTGAGCTTTTGTTCTTCCACTCCATAAAAGCAGTTTTGAAATGCCTCCTTCATGCACATCAAATATAGCAATAACCCTGATAAACTCAAACTGTCATACTGTATAACACCTGGACAGAGAAATAATAAAAAAAAAACTTCTTTAGAAAGGTTCAGGGAAGAGGAAATCAGTATTCAGGAGCTCGCTGTTCCTCCTTCAGCTTCCATTAACTTCAGAAAAACAGAATCACAGGTCAGAAACATACTCTGATGGCAGCTATTATTCACCATTATTACACCACAGCCATGGAGAATTCTTCACTCTGATTGGTCAGCAGGTGTTTCATCTGACAGGTTGATTTTAACGCATTCGTTCTAAAACGTTACGTTTCTAATCATTGATATGGTGAAGTTTTCTGAAAGAAGAAAGTTATTTATTTATTTATTTAGCATATATATGGAAGGAGCCTCCAGTGTCAGGACCTTAAGTTTTCCAACATCTTCAGGACAGAGGAGAGTTTTTTTATTATTTTTCTTATTAAAAAAAACTAAAGGCTTGAGAGAGGTAGCGTGTTTATACTGTACCTGCTATAACGTAAATGAGAACAGGAAGTGACGTTTCATTAATGTTCCACAGCATTAAATGGAAACATAGCAAATTTTTTTTTTTTAAAAATCTATTTCTCTTTCATAAATAAAAAATGTAATCTTTGAGAAACTGATGTGGTATAACAGGGAATAAAACACTCCTTTGTTGTGCTTAATTTATTACTGATTGATCGATTTATTTATATTTATTTATTATCCAGTCTTAAATTCCACTTTTCCGTCCCATGCTACAGACTTTTTTGCTCAAAATGCCTCTTTTACACATGACTTTAGCGTGAAACCTTTATACCTCGGTAACTATGGCAACATATCAAACAGTAAAGATGAGCTGTCACCTCTCACTGCATGACTCAGAGTCGCTCTTTCTTAAAAGATGTGTTAATTCTGAACCATTTTCTACTCATAGAAGCCAGTTTGCTCTTACGAACACTTTCCTGGGAAATCAGGTGATTATAGCAGGCTTATGACAGGTGACATACAGTAACAGGATTTATATAGTAGTTGTCATGTGGTAAATAATTTGTCCTTACTAATATTAACATTGCAAGAACTAACATTCTTTACTCCTCTTCACTGAGATTAATTTCCTTGAGTCCTTACAATGGTACATCACCACTCCATAACCGTGTTATAAATGACTGTGAAAATCACTGACACTGGAGACTCCTTCCATACGTGTTACATAAACGCACTGCTTTATAATATGAACCTGTGATACGTAGCTGCACTTCAGTCTCCAATCAGAGTCCAGAGCTTTCAAGTTAAGTAGAGATCGAGACAACAGTCATTAACAGTCAGGTCACATTAATGATCGTTTTCATTTCTGAGAAACATTAAAGCTCATAACAAGTGCAATGTGACTGAATGAGTTTTGGCACAAGCCTTTTAATCAGAATGAATCCTCCAGTATTGCTTTACGTACATACAGTATATATAAATATATCAAAAGAAATTCTTATGAATATGTCATGAAGGCGTAATGAAGGTGCTTTTCACATAAAGCGCAGCCAAAGTCTCTGTAATTTGTCAGAGCTGAAACAGGATTTGACATTTCCATCCTAATTTCTGCTTGAAATATCAGGCTTATTTTTGGACTCTCTGGATCGCCGTTAAAAAAAAAAAAAAAAGAAACGAAAAGAAACGAAAAGCATATGGGGGGAAAAAATCACTTCTCTGTTAAAGAGTCTAACATTTTACATCAATTTATTTAAATACATTTATACATTAATTTACTGTTCAAAAGTTTAATTAAACTGAAATACAAAAAAAATTCCAGTTGATAGTTGATTCAAATAATGACTTTCTTCTGCTATATTTTATTTTAGACTGCATGTTATATGCTCCTGTGTGACTCCACTTCTTGCCCTGAATATTTCAACATCATTTCATGGTTGTTTTCAGCAGCATACAGTGACGTGAATCTGTTTTTTTTTGTTGTTGTTGTTGTTGTTGTTTTTTTTTTTTTTTTTGTCAGGAAAGAACTGATGCCTTTTTTTTTTCAAAGCAAAAAATAGACAATAAGAAATTGTGCTTCCTTTCGCAATAGATTTAAAAACAACAACAATATTCTTCTTCTTCTTCTTCTTCTT